>CM075193.1:295000-305000 GCA_037577475.1 Chaunax sp. Z400
TAACAGTCAGCTGAAATAACTTCTGTTGGAAATCTATATAAGTTATATAATTATATCTATAATTATAATTGTGTATTAATGGAGTGAAGAGTTTCTGTTGTTATTGGAGAAGAAGTCTAAACAATAAAAACCTTGCTTCAGTCGGAGGAGCAGGAAGGTTTCAGCATCTTCATTTCATTTTCTGTTTTTTTAAATTTATATTTATTTTCTAAAAGATGAATTTATGTAAATAATGGAAGACCAGTTTTATTTTGATGCACAGATTTATTCATTAGCAGGTATTTAGTACATGGATGTGAAAGTGAGAGTGAAACAAAAATATGTCAATCGATAAATAATCGTGATAAATAATCGTGATAAATAATCGTGATAAATAATCGTGCAGTCCTGTGTTTATGTCTGGGCGGAGTTTAAAACAAATACAAGATGAACTGGTTTTAGGATCAGTTTCTATTATTACAGGATTTTATTTTTTTTTGTCCTCTTCCATAATGACTAATTTAACAGAAAACCACATAAAGACCAGCTACAGCCTGTCTGCTGCAGAGAGAATGAAACATCTTCCTGTTAATAGTTTGCATTGTTTATTTATCCTCCCACTGCTGTACACTTCATGTCTGTATGAAGCGTCTCCTGATGCAATCTGGAGGAGGCCTTTAAGCCACTGGTCTCTGGCGACACTTTGACCATCGGTTGCTCAGTTGTTGCTCAGTTGTTGCTCAGTTGTTGCTCAGTTGTTGCTCAGTGGTTGCTCAGTTGTTGCTCAGTTGTTGCTCAGTTGTTGCTCAGTTGTTGCTGTGTTCAGGCTCACCTCGGCTGTGCTAGCGTCTTCGCTAACATGTGCTTCACCTGCAGATGATTCTTCAGCCTCGCTGTGCTTCACTGGAGAAACATCTCATCCAACCAGCTGTGGGTTTATCTGATCTCCTCGGTCATCATGTTACCTTCTGTTTCACACCGTTTCTGTCATACGTCCAGGTGAAAATCCACCTGGAACTACTGGAGGACGATGGGGTCAAACTTGGTGACTTTATTCAATTGCGTTTAACAAAAATGAAGGTGTTAAAGTGTTAATGTTGACAGCCCTAATTTTAGAAATACAAGTGTGTGCGCAGATGGGGACAAAGGCCCATTTTGGAGTCCAGACATCCTATATCACACACACACACACACACACACACACACACACTAGGAGACTCTATGGGTGTAGTCGAGCATTTTTTCCTGTGTTAGTGTGAGGGTGTTTTCCTGCTGGGAGCATCTGCTTCTTTTTAGGCACAGGAAGGGGAAGCCCCAAACACACACACACACACACACAGAGACACACACAGAGACACACACACAGAGACACAGACACAGAGACACACACACAGAGACACACACACACACACACACACACAGAGACACACACAGAGACACACACACAGAGACACACACACAGAGACACACACACAGAGACACACACACACACACACACACACACACACACACACAGAGACACACACAGAGACACACACACAGAGACACACACAGAGACACAGACACAGAGACACACACACAGAGACACAGACACAGAGACACACACACAGAGACACACACAGAGACACACACAGAGACACACACACAGAGACACACACAGAGACACAGACACACACACATATTGTAAACATCTCTAAACACATATTTAATCATTGTTGTGTTTATTTCTTTAATAAACTATGATGAAAAATGTTCAACAACCTTTTTTTGCCACAACTAAGATGAGACGACATCATTAAACATTTTCCTCTCCTTTTTATTCATTGTTGATGAAAAAAAGACTTTAACAACTTTTTTCGTTTTCAGGACAGCCGGAGCTCAGAGTCTCTGTTTTATCTGTTATATGACGGAGGTAAAGTGAAGGTTTTGTGTCGTGCAGCTGTTTCTGTGTTGCATCTCTGTGCAGATAACAAACAGATCATGTTTCCAGTAGCTCCAGTCTGAAACCAGTAACCCTCCACAGTGTTGGTGCTCAGAGATAAAGCTGCTGAATGAAGCTATTGTCCTGATCCAAACTCTGAAGGTCATGAAAGTTTGTTTATAAAACGTCTCAGTCTGTCAGTTTCCCTCCAGAAGTCAAAGAGTTTATTCTCTGACATGTATTTATGTGATCATGAGCTGATCTGCTGGTGTGTTGTTTAGTCTGATTAGGTCTCAGCTGGTTTCCAGATTCTGGTTCTGTTGCTGGTCCATAATTCCAGTGATCTGTATCTGGATCTAATGTGAACACATCTGTCCTCATGTCAGCTCTGGATCAGCTGATCACGAGCAGATGGTGATCAGCTGACCACCTGCGTTTTTGTCGTCATCTCTCCTCTCTGGTCGTTTGGTTTTTACCGCTGTCGCTGCTGGATGATGACAAACAAACAAACAAACAAACAAACTCACTCATAACACCTGCAGACGTCGGCTGGACTGAAACCAGCTCTCAGAAACCGAATCCTAATTTCCCACAGTGTTTGTGACCCGTGTTTTTCTGTCCCCGGTCCAGATGAGCGGGAGGCGGTGCAGAAGAAGACCTTCACCAAGTGGGTGAACTCTCACCTGTCCAGAGTCTCCTGCAGGATCACCGACCTCTACATGGACCTGAGGGACGGACGTATGCTCATCAAGCTGCTGGAGGTCCTGTCAGGAGAGAGACTGGTGGGTGGCGTCTTTTATTTTGAAAGAGGAGCCGAGAGGGGAAGTGTCAGGCTGGGGAGGGTTTTCAAAATAAAAGAGAAAGGAACAGTTCAGCATTTTAGGAAGCTCTCCTATAGATGTCTTATATTATTATCACCATAGTAACTAAGCTGAACTGAATCTAAACTACTGATGCACAGAGAGAAGTTTTCAGAAACTTTCAATTTAAAGTTTGGGAAATACATAATTTTATCTGTTTTCAAGGAAACAAATGTATCTAAAATAATCAATGTTGATATGAAGTCAATCACCAGACCGATGTACTGAGTTTTACAGATATGTCGTGCTTGACTCAGCCGCCGCTCACATTGTGCCCATGAATGGGAGTGGAGCTTCACAATCTATCAACTGTCACATAAAGTGCTTTTAATTGTCATGAAAATGTTTAACTTTACTTTTTATTTAACACCGGATAATAAATGAAATATTAAGACGTTATGAAAAGATGGCGGTAGCTAGATGTAGCTACATTAGCTACGTGTAATGTCTAAATAAAGCGTTTCTCCAGCGCTGGCCCGTCGACTCTTCTATTTATTTGTTGTTGTTTTTTTAATTGAACCTTTATTTAACCAGGAAAAGTCTCATTAAGATTTAAAAGATTCGTCCTGGCCGAGACAGACAGCAGTGCAAACAAGCAGGTTTACAACAAACAGACATATAAATACAATTTACAGTAATTTACACAAGTAAATACAAGTATCAAAAGTATGAATCCACTCTTTTCACCAGTCAACAACAACAAGGATCAATCAGAGGGGAGTCATACAAATCAATAACAGACAGATGTGTTTAAGGCAGCTTTAAATGGACTTAATGACTCCATCAGCCATTAATTAACTGATGTTAACTGAGCTCAGTGTCACCTTCAGTTAGCATTTAGCTCCCTTTATTAACACAGAGATTAGATGTAGAAATACAACTACTGTACAGCTTAAAGGGACAGTTCACAGTTTTTGACTGTTATATCCTCCTGTGCAGAGAGAAGCATTAGTTATGATATATATAGAGCAGTTCTGGGTCACATGGTCTTCATGTTATGATCGTGGTTGTTAAATTATATTCCGCTGGAGTAAAACGGTGTAAAAATGTCTTAAATGTAAGATGAACTCTCCTGAAACTGTCTTAATGTGTCCAAACTGTTTTTCTCACTATCTGACTTCAACACATTCAAACTCAGAATGTCCCAATTTCATCCCCCGTCTCGTGACTTCCAGAGTCATGAACCAAACTCCCCTCTTCCTCCTCTTCTTCTTCTTGGCCGTCTCTCTTCAACTCTCTGCTGTCATCCGGTCTTTTCACAACTTGTCAAACACACACAGAGAGAAAACAGCCAGCCTGGAGTTACATAAAATCTGCTCTACTTTATTTAATCTGTTTCATTTTAACAGGTCTGTATGTTTTTCGTCAGGGCAGAGAGTCTCATAGAGGAGGAAGTGAAGAGAGAGGTGAAAAGAGAGGAAGAATGGATGGATGTGGAGAGAAGAAATAGAATAACCAGAGTAGCAGAGTGATAGTGAAGCGTTGAGCTGGATGGATGAAGGGAGGAACAGCAGGAGACGGCGTGGGGGGGGTGTTAGCGTTGTGAAAGCAGTCATTGAGTAACTCTGAGCGTTTACATGGAGCCAAAACGCCTCCAGAAGAATCTGAGAGCGAGCAGCTGTTTGAGGCTGCAGAGGATTTTAATACACTGATAGTTACAATCTGGAACAAGGCTTCATGTTTTATGAGCTCATCCTTTGGTTCATGTGTGTCAAAGTTCTAAATTATAAAGCAGTAACTGTAAAACTCCATAATAAAGTGGTGAACGTGTCGTAAAATACCTCATATTTCTACTTAAAGGTGCGGTTTGTAAGATAGACAGAATTTAGTTATGAGGGTGATAAAGGAGTGATAACGGAGTGATAAATAAGTGATAAATAAGTGATAAAGGGTTGATAAAGGAGTGATAAAGGAGTGATAAATAAGTGATAAATAAGTGATAAATAAGTGATAAAGGGTTGATAAAGGAGTGATAACGGAGTGATAAAGGGGTGATAAAGGAGTGATAAAGGAGTGATAAATAAGTGATAAATAAGTGATAAAGGAGTGATAAATAAGTGATAAAAGGGTGGTAAAGGGGTGATAAATGAGTGATAAAGGGGTGATAAAGGAGTGATAAAGGAGTGATAAAGGGGTGATAAAGGAGTGATAAAGGAGTGATAAATAAGTGATAAAGGGTTGATAAAGGAGTGATAAATGAGTGATAAATAAGTGATAAAAGGGTGGTAAAGGGGTGATAAATGAGTGATAAAGGAGTGATAGAGTGATAAATGAGTGATAAAGGGGTGATAGAGTGATAAAGGAGTGATAGAGTGATAAAGTGGTGATAAAGGAGTGATAAATGAGTCATAAAGGGGTGATAAAGGACTGATAAAGGAGTGATAACGGAGTGATAAAGGGTTAATAAAGGAGTGATAAATGAGTGATAAATGAGTGATAAATAAGTGATAAAAGGGTGGTAAAGGGGTGATAAATGAGTGATAAAGGGGTGATAAAGGAGTGATAGAGTGATAAAGGAGTGATAGAGTGATAAAGGACTGATAAAGGAGTGATAGAGTGATAAAGGACTGATAAAGGAGTGATAGAGTGATAAAGGAGTGATAGAGTGATAAAGGAGTCATAAAGGGGCGATAAAGGACTGATAAAGGAGTGATAAAGGGGTGATAAAGGAGTGATAGAGTGATAAAGGGGTGATAGAGTGATAAAGGGGTGATACAGGGGTGAAGAAGACCTTTCTTCTGAGTAAAACTCTCCTTCCTCGTGTTGTGATGCATTTAATGACCTCACAGACCATCAGGTACATCACTGCCTCTGCTTTAGCCTTTTTTGATTTACTAGGTACATCATCACAACCTCCTCTACCATCCTCAGTTTGGTTGATGTCCAAACATTTGACTCATCACTGCCCTCTGGTGGATGTACTGATGTCAAAGTAAAGGACTTAGAAGTATGTGGGTGTCGACGGATACATCGTTTAAAACACTCCTATCTATTTTCGTACATAGAAGGAGGATAAAGACGAATGTATTGTGTTGCAGAGTTAGCATGCTAACCAGGCTGTCCTGTCTTATAAAAACCAATTCCTACCTCAAGAGGCGCTAGTCTGATAGCTCCCTGTAGTTTCAGCTGGGAGATGGTGTTAGTGTTCAGTCTATAAGTTAACACACAAAATGTCAAGAAAGCAAACATGACCTTTACCAGAAAAATACAGTCATACACCTCCTGAATTTTCTCTTTCCCTGAACTAACATGAAACAAAGGAGACATAAAAAATGTCGTTTTTCATCTCTAATGTGGTCGAAACAAATCCTCAGTTCGCAGACGAGCCCCAGACTGTTGGTGCCGCTGAAATGGTTTCTGATTAATGGGATAAAGTGATGACCCTCAGCTGTGTGAGGCGGCTGAATCTCTGAGGGCTGTTTGGATCTGTCCAGAATATCTCTGGTGCAGGTCCAGATCCTGGATCACTGAATGACTCCAACCTGGCTGCTGTTTGTGTCTGTGTGGGGAAAAGCAAAGACAGCCCTGTTTTTGTTGGACTGGTTGTAGTTTATCGTGGTGGAGGCAACATCACTCCTCTCAGAAATGTATTTATTACTGTTACTTAGTTTTATTCAAGTTTCAACATTTAATGTCACCATAAACGTGTCTGTGTTCCAACTATTGATTATCACCAAGAGGTAAAGTAATTTAAAAAATCATTACGACAATTAAACATACAACAACAGAGTTAAAGCAGATATAAAAACTGAAGCACTTTTAAAACAGAGATCACTAAGCAGTGTCACAACGAAGCGGCGTCATAACTCCGCCCCAGTGTGTGATGTCAGATAGCATGTCAGATAGCATGTCAGATAGCATGTCAGGTAGCATGTCAGATAGCATGCTGGAGATAGCATGTCAGATAGCATGTCAGATAGCATGCTGGAGATAGCATGCTGGAGATAGCATGTCAGCTAGCATGTCAAATAGCATGTCAGATAGCATGTCAGGTAGCATGTCAGATAGCATGTCAGATAGCATGTCAGGTAGCATGTCAGATAGCATGCTGGAGATAGCATGTCAGCTAGCATGTCAAATAGCCAGCTGGAGATCCTTAAGCTGAAATGACGTGTGTAACGTGTGAAGTTTTTGACATTGACAATCAGCGCTTTGTAAACAATGGAATCACATGACAACAACAACCATTGAATAATTTAATACAACAAAAGTCATTCTCACATCAATAATGTTGGCGTTTAATTTGACCCTCAGTTTGAGTTTGAACACCGTCTCAATAAACTGGTTCAATCCTGTTTCTGTCTGCTGAGAAATATCCAAAAAAAATCAGACTATTATCGTCATCCTCCGATCTTCTACGCATCATTTTTCTCTTTGACTTCTACAATCCTCCTGGCCTCAAAATGGTCCTGGCTCCACTTCAGCTGGTCCAGAATGCAGCAGCTGGAATCAAATGGGAGTAGTCGTCTGTTCATTGGCTGCCTATCAGGTTCAGAACAGATCTTAAGATTCTCTTTGTGGTTTAGCTCACTGCCTCCCTTACACTGACCGACATCGGAGGTCCCATCAGATCAGCTGAGTCTCTGTAACTTTAAAGGGGAGATGAAGGCACGATAAAGGTGTCGATAAAGGAGTGATAAAGGGATGATGGGGGGGGGGGGGGGGGGGGCTATAAAGGAGCGACTGTCCCGCCTTGACACACTGTGGAAAAGGGGTGAGGAATCAGAGGCGTGTCTCTTTCAGGCTTCTCTCTCCCCTTATGCTGCTAAAAACAAATACCTGTCGGTATCACTATGTGAAGGGATGCTGGCACCTTCTACCAGGGGTGCATTTACACTGCAGCACTATCAGGATGAGGTGTTCATCATTTGATACAGATCAGGTGTAAATGAGGCTTTGACACGAATTCAGTTCATTTCACATAAGAATTCAACCATCATCCTGGTTTTTGATCATGCAAAGGTTTTGTTGTGTTGTTGTATGAAGACTTTATCTTGACTCATTGCAGTATGAAATACTTCATAGCTTTTCGAACTCCCACAACCATTAGCACCCGTTAGCCTCATAATCCAGGACCAGTTGTTAGCAGCTGAGGACGTTTGGTGTTGGAGGAGATCATTTGGTTGATGGCCATAATTTGATTTATGGGTGTTTTTAGAGACTTTTATTGCTTTTAAGTTTTCACAACATTTTTCCTGTTTTTGAATGTTTACATTAAAGAAATCCTTTGATTGATTATTTCTTAAGTGAAGAAAAACACTTTCACCCTGCAAAGACCACTTTGAAAACAAAAAGTGTCCGTTCTGAGGCCGTTCAGCTGTTTTCTTCTTCTTCGTGTCATTTGGCAGCAGGAAGGTTGTGAATAAACTGAGACGTGCTTTCATTCTATTCCAGCCCAAACCCACCAAGGGCCGCATGCGGATCCACTGTCTGGAGAACGTGGACAAGGCTCTGCAGTTCCTGAAGGAGCAGAGAGTCCACCTGGAGAACATGGGCTCCCACGACATCGTGGATGGAAACCACCGCCTCACTCTGGGGCTCATCTGGACCATCATCCTCCGCTTCCAGGTAAGAGACAACACATGAAGAAACTGGAGCTCCAATGGGACGTTAATGGCATTCATTCCCATCGACTATTTTGCATCCCAGTCACATTCAGGATTCTTCTGCCCGGCGTAAAAATCTCATTGTCCGGCCGACGCAGCCACCAGTGGCTGCTGAGCTATAGTGTTTGTGGCCAACATCACGGCTCTGTGCTCGGTTCTCGGGACTCTTTAGGCTCTGGGCTGGCTGAGGGAGCATGTAACACAAACCACGACACACCTCATTGGTGTTACTGCCTGTCCTTTCGTCCCCGTTTGTCTTGTTTTGTCTCTTAGTTTCACTCATAGTGGATCAACGCCCTCTTTGATGAGAGATAGGTATTAGTTCTAAATAAAATGTAATAGGCTGGTCTTTCAAAGAGGGCTGGTGTAGGTCACATACACAGAAATACTAATTATCTGCTGCAAGATCAAACTGCATGTATTTTAAAGAAATGTTTTTTACCAAATCTTGGCACAAACCATAAATATACATGCAGACAGATATTAGAAGAAAAGAAAAAAAACAAAGGGATGGAAAATAGCCCAAATATAACAATAATACAATAAATAGTTCTGGTGTGATTTAACAGTATGTTTTAAGCAGCCACATTAGTGTAAGACAAAAGACGACGTGGTCATCGTAAAACACTGAATTAATCCTCATTGATATTTTTAATTAAAAGACGAAGCTTCACGTTATTTCTGCAGATGTGAGAACAGAATGTGTCTAAACTTAAATCCTCTATAATCCTGAAAAATTACAGATGAGTGTCAGTTAATATATATATATATATATATATATATAAATATTTGACTGTTCACGTTCATTTTTAACAACATTCAGCCTGAGCTGCTTCAAACCCCCTGATCTCATTGAGTCGACATATTAAATCACCCGTCACTTCACTGTTGGCGAAGTTGTCGTGTCACCCGGGTGATGATGTCATCATCAGGGACAGTAGGGGAAATGGGTGAAAAGGATTTATGTTTTATAAGCCGTGAGGATTAAAGAACTCTTTTTAGTGGTTTTAAATCCTGCAGAGGAGGAGTTTAGGGTGGAGCGGATAGAAGGACTGTTCTGGGAGAGGATTTGTGCTTCTGTTGATGTTGCTGGTTGCTGGTTTGTGGCTCAGATGCGGTTCAGGCTTCTGTCCGACTGAGACTGAGGGATGTTCATCAATGAAGGTGAGATGTTTGTGAACGCGAGGATCATTTTATGAGGATGGAAGACAAGGACATGTCGTGAAACTGAGGAGAGACATGTTAGGACAGTGAGGATGTGTTTAGGAAGGTGAGGACAGTGAGGATGGGTTTAGGAAGGTGAGGACAGTGAGGATGTGTTTAGGAAGGCGAGGACAGTGAAGATGTGTTTAGGAAGGTGAGGACAGTGAGGATGTGTTTAGGAAGGTGAGGACGGTGAAGATGTGTTTAGGAAGGCGAGGACGGTGAGGATGTGTTTAGGAAGGCGAGGACGGTGAGGATGTGTTTAGGAAGGTGAGGACGGTGAGGATGTGTTTAGGAAGGCGAGGACGGTGAGGATGTGTTTAGGAAGGTGAGGACGGTGAGGATGTGTTTAGGAAGGCGAGGACGGTGAGGATGTGTTTAGGAAGGTGAGGACGGTGAAGATGTGTTTAGGAAGGTGAGGACGGTGAAGA
>CM075193.1:310000-347500 GCA_037577475.1 Chaunax sp. Z400
CAGAAGGTCTACACTCCCAGGGAGGGGAAACTCATCTCTGACATCAACAAGGTGATGTCGCCTGCTGTGATGTCATCATTTACTATAATTATTTATCATGATGTGACAGAACCAATCACCTTGTCACATTCGAGTTTCATTTCTTTAAGTTAAAAACAGAAAACACAAAGATAATGAAGTAAAAACCTTTTTAGTTCATCTCATCACCTTCAGTACGTTTGTTTTAGGCTTGGGAGCGTCTGGAGAAGGCGGAGCATGAGCGAGAGCTGGCTCTGAGGACGGAGTTGATTCGTCAGGAGAAACTGGAGCAGCTCGCCCGACGCTTCGACCGCAAGGCCGCCATGAGGGAAACGTGGCTGAGTGAGAACCAGAGGCTGGTGTCCCAGGTAAGGCTCACCTGTTTGAGGTGTGACACCCGACAGACGCTCCATCCAAATACAACAAAATAAACCAGCAGCCAGGTTGATGAAGAATAACTTTTAATTATTAATGTCATATAATGAGAAAACTGTCCACCTGTTCTTCCCTTGGTTTCCTCTGTCTCCTTTCCCTGTCCTCTCCTTGTTTCCTTTCCTCTCTCCTCTCCCTTTTCTTTCCTCCATCCTCTCCTTGTCTCCTTCCCTCTCTACTCTCCTTGTTTCCTTTTCTCTGTCCTCTCCTTGTCTCCTTTCCTCTGTCCTCTCCTCGTCTCCCTTCCTCTGTCCTCTCCTTGTTTCCTTTCCTCTCCTCTCCGTTTTCTTTCCTCCGTCCTCTCCTTGTCTCCCTTCCTCTGTCCTCTCCTTGTTTCCTTTCCTCTGTCTTCTCCTTGTTTCCTTTCCTCTCTCCTCTCCGTTTTCTTTCCTCCGTCCTCTCCTTGTCTCCCTTCCTCTGTCCTCTCCTTGTTTCTTTTCCTCTGTCCTCTCCTTGTCTCCCTTCCTCTGTCCTCTCCTTGTTTCCTTTCCTCTCTACTCTCCTTGTTTCCTTTCCTCCGTGTTTGTTTCCTTTCCTTTGTCCTTGTTTCCTCTCCTCCTTCCTTCAGGATAACTTCGGGTTCGACCTCCAGGCAGTTGAAGCTGCTACTAAGAAACATGAAGCCATAGAAACAGACATCGCGGCATACGAGGAGCGAGTTCAGGTCAGCTGATCTCCATCATTTCATTGATCTCTCTAATCAAACATCCAATGACACCCTGATCAGACGTATCGATTAGATACATTCAAATATTGATCAGCTGAAAACGTTGATGGGAAGCATTAAATTAGACTGAAATGATCCAAACTGTGGTGTAACTTTAATTTAATGGTTGTAAACATTCCTGTTAAAAATCAGAGGTGTCTAAACTGGGACAAAACCAGTGTTGGTAAACTGTAAGGAAAATGAAATAATCACACATGAAAGAAGCAAAAATATGTAGACAACAATATTCATCATTATTATTATTCATTATTTTAACAAACTGTTTAACTCTTCAAATTTTGTAAACAAACCGTTTCATGTTGAAATAAATGAAATTAAGATTAAAAGATGTTTTTCTGACTTGTTTTGTAACCAAACATCTGTTGGTCGTCCGTCCCTCCGTCTCACCGCTGAAGGCGGTGGTTGCTGTGGCGAAGGAGCTGGAGGCGGAGAGTTACCATGACATCAAACGAATCACAGCGAGGAAGGACAACGTGATCCGGCTGTGGGAGTATCTGCTGGAGCTGCTGAAGGCTCGCAGGCAGAGGCTGGAGATGAACCTGGGTCTGCAGAGAGTCTTCCAGGAGATGCTCTACATCATGGACTGGATGGACGAGATGAAGGTACCAGGACCAGTTTCCAGTTAGCAGGAAATGTGGACTTCCAAATGTTGGGAACCATCTTAAAGGGTCCTGACTGAATTACGTTGGCACTGCCTGGTAGCAACTAACGTTAAATCCAGCGGTGCCAAATTTCAAGGGAAACTGACCCCAAACTTTTATTGATTATAATTAATTAATTTTCCCGAGGCACGTGATTGGTCATTTTTGAATGTTTTCCTCTCATGCAGCAGAGTGAGTACTCTAACTACCAGTTACTACAGAGAGAGTAAAGTACTAAACGAAGGTACCGGTACTGGTTTAAACCCTGTGATCCGATGAATTCACATCTCACATTCCTTTTGAATACATCCCTGTTTTTGACCTTTGACCCTGCAGATGCTGCTGCTCTCTCAGGATTATGGGAAACACCTGCTGGGTGTGGAGGACCTTCTGCAGAAACACGCTCTGGTGGAAGCCGACATCGCCATCCAGGCTGACCGAGTCCGCAACGTCAACAGCAACGCCCAGAGGTTCGCCATCGACGAAGAGGGTGAGAACCTCTAGACCGCAGAACAGAGATGTCATCATATTTTGTTCTTTTTCTTTAACTCCTCTCGTCTTTGCTCCTTCTCCTCCTCGTCAGGTTATAAACCATGCGATCCGCAGATCATCCGCGATCGGGTCACTCACATGGACTTCTGCTACCAGGAGCTGAGTCAGCTGGCAGCTGAGCGGCGAGCTCGCCTCGAGGAGTCCCGCCGCCTCTGGAAGTTCTTCTGGGAAATGGCTGAAGAGGTTCTGATTATTACTTTAATTATTATTTATACTTTAGCAGCAAATGAATGAAGAACATCTCATTTGTTCTCTGACTCACCGCCACATCACAGTCGACTCTGATGGGATGTAACCGAAGGTTTGTGTGGTTTTGCAGGAGGGCTGGATCAGGGAGAAGGAGCAGATCCTCTCCTCCGAGGATCACGGGAAGGATCTGACGGGAGCGTTGCGTTTGCTGAGTCAGCACAAAGCCTTCGAGGACGAGATGAGCGGGCGAGCCGCCCACCTCCAGCAGACCATCAGACAGGGCGAGGAGCTGGTGGCCAACAACCACTTTGGAGCCGAAAAGATTCAAGAACGTATTCAGGACATCCAGGTACGTGGATCACCTCAGACACCGAGCTGGACTCACTACTGACGACTGTGTGGACCATCTAGTTTATCCTGTTCGGTTTCTAAGGAGGGGTTGAAAGAAAATGATCACTGATTTCATATTTAATAAAAAAGGAACTTTTACATGGATTTTTGTAAGATTTACTTCATTACAAATAAAACCTGGAAACTTTTTTTTTTTAATTTAACTACAGTTTTCCTTCAGTCAAAAAGAAAAACACAAAAATTCCAATTTAAGCTGAAAAAACGTGCATAATGTCAGTATTTGTACAGTTTGTTTATTCTGATGTGAATCGTTCCTCTAACGTCTTCCTCTCGTCTCGCTGCTGTAGGAGCAGTGGGCGACTCTGGAGCGTCTTTCTGCTGTCCGTAAAGCTCGTCTGCAGGAGGCCTGCAACCAGCACCAGTTCCAGGTGAGAACTGGTAGATATTTATTTATTGATTGATTATCCAGAGGGAGCTCGGAGTAGAGCCACTGCTGAGGTGGTTTAGCATCTGGTAAGGATCCTCCTTGGGCCTCCGTTTGGAGGTTTTCTTGACAACCGGTAGGAAACCCTGGTGTAGACCCAGAACTCACTGGAGGGATTACATATCTCATCTAGACTGGGACACCTCAGGATCAGAATGTGTTGCTAGGTAGCGGGACGACTGGAATACCTGATTAGTCTGCCGACACCACGACCCAAACCCAGATAAGAGGACCATGGACAGTGGATTTATAACAACCTTCTGCTCTCAGGCCTCATGAAAACCACATTCTGGTCTGCAGGCTCGAGTCTGACACCTGAAAAAAGAGAATTCTCATTGTTTTAGTGTTTGATTATATTAAACTTGTGATATTCTCCCTGCAGGCCGACGCAGACGACATCGACACGTGGATGCTGGACGTGCTGCGGATCGTCTCCAGCGTGGACGTTGGCCACAACGAGTTCTCCACCCAGGCTCTGGTGAAGAAGCACAAGGACGTGGCCGAGGAGATCGGCAGCTACCGGCCGGTCATCGACGCTCTGCACGAGCAGTCCCGCACGCTGCCGCCCGAGAAGGCCAACTCTGAGGAGGTGAAACTCAGATGAGCAGAGGAGCTCAGGCCGTGGTCCGTTATTGATTTTAGCTAAAGGTGTGTCCGTCCTTCTGTTTTAATTTGTGATGGTGGTGTGTTCGCAGGTTCAGAACCGGTTGGCAGGCATTGAGGAGCGCTATAAGGAGGTGGTGGAGCTGACGCGGCTCAGGAAGCAGGCGCTACAGGACGCCCTGGCTCTCTACAAGATGTTCAGTGAAGCGAACGCCTGCGAGGTGTGGATCGACGAGAAGGAGCAGTGGCTCAACAGCACGGAGATCCCTGAGAAGCTGGAGGACCTGGAGGTCATCCAGCACCGGTGAGGACCAGACTGGAGCTGTCAGCCATCTTTAAGATTCCAACAGAAAAAGAAAGAGGAAAAATTCACAGCCAATAACAGAACAGTAATATTTTAAGCAATGCAAGGAAAGAGATTTGATAGGCTGAGACATCTGTCAATCAAGCAAAGACTTCATTAATGAGTAATTAAACACAGGTGTAGTTACAGGTTCAGTAGAGCACACCTGTAGGTGGGCGTGGCCAGAGGTGATATGACCCAGACAGGGTTTTTATCAAAGCCTTTATGGGCATGCCAACATTATAGAATGTATTATTTATCTTTATTTGTTTTGATTCTGCCAGGAAACAACAAACACATTGGTCTAAACATTCACATAAACAACAACAGTAAACATTTAAAGGTAACAGCAGATTTGGGCTCCACAGGCCCACTTCCTGTGTCCACTGTGTGGCGCTAGATAACATCCACTCACTGTACACATTATGTTCCAAGAAATGAATTATGTAAAATGTTTTTTCACACAATGCTTGCTTCCAACAGGCGGCGCTATGATTCCCGATTACCTTTAGCAAACGTTACATTTGTTACAACAACTTCCTGTTTGATAATGAAATATCGAAAGTCGCCAGGCTGTTCGGAAACGCCGTTAACGTTTAGCTCAATAACATCTGTTAATGCTGATCAATAAGTGAGAGTAAATGTCACATTTGTACAGAAACAGTTTACATTAAAAGTTATTTAAAAACGTGTTTCTTCAGGTCAAACTATGTATTTGTGTTGAACATCAGATGAGATATAGAGATGAAGTTCTCTGCTTCAAAAGTCAAATTTCCATCAGACTGGAACGATACCGCTCCTCTTCACATTAAACGAAACCTGTTTTTAAAACATTCAAATTAAAAGTATTTGTAACGTGTCCGGTTTGAGCCGACTGTCCGTTCCGTCCTGGGGTTTGAAAGTCTGTCAAATGTCTCCTGACATGTCACTGCCTTTGTCTCCGTCCAGGTTTGAGAGTTTGGAGCCGGAGATGAACAACCAGGCTTCCCGGGTCGCCGTGGTGAACCAGATTGCCAGGCAACTGATCCACAGCGGACATCCCAGCGAGAAGGAGATCAAATCCCGGCAGGACAAACTCAACACCAGGTAATTCAGCTGGGATTATTTAGGTCATTTACGGAGTTTATTTAATGGAGATTATAATGGTTAATAAACTGGGATTAAAGGGCATACAGGACTCCATCTTTAACTGGGGTTAAATTAGATCTAGTTTAAAACAAACCAGGACAGAAATGAATGAAAACGTATTTGAATGAATCATTTAGTGTGTGTAACTGGGATTAAACAATCCATTTAGATGTGCAATTCATTGGCATTCAGCAGCTATTTAAACTGGGATTAAAAGGGAACTAAAGACGAATCATTAATTTTAGATTAATAGAACAACTAAACTTTTATTAAACAAGTAAACGACCTGACATTATCAAATCCAGGATTTCATTATTAATTGGAAGATGAACTGGAATTAATCCTGGATCAAACAGGTAAATATACTGAGATTAACATGTAAATAAAATGATTAAAAACTTAACTAAAGCAGGATTCAGCAGGTTTGTAACCATCATAGTTATTTATCAGATGAGATTATAACAACTAAAAAGTAGTTACTAGTGAAAGAAGTGTTTGTTTTTGACAGATGGACAGATATCTTCTAGAAATCTGGTTGTTTCCCCAATAGAAATACTATAAATGTGTTTCTATCAGTGTAACTGATAAAAGTCCACCTATCTCGTTGTCGGACCAGGTGGAGTCAGTTCAGAGACCTGGTGGACCAGAAGAAAGACAGCCTGAACTCGGCTCTGGGCGTCCAGAACTACCACCTGGAGTGTAACGAGACCAAGTCCTGGATCAAAGAGAAGACCAAGGTACGGAGAACAGAACCGAACCACAGCTACAGAGATGAATATCCTGTGAGGGGTGACAGGACAGCTGCATGAAGGTGTTCTGAATACAAGGTTGTAGTTTGGTTAACAGTTAGAGCTCATGGGGGTTTTTAGCTTTTATATCCATCATCTATAGACTCTCATAAACCTTTAAACTGCAGACAGCAGCCGCTATCAGCTCATTTCTTTTAATGATGCTAATATGCAAAAAATTGCGACTTTATGAGAGATGTGCTTCCAAAACATGATTAACCACCAGACAGACGTGAGAGAAAGAATGAAAGGTCACAGAGGTGAAGCTTACCCCTCTCTGTCCCACCTCAGGTGATCGAGTCGACCCAGGAGCTGGGCAATGACCTGGCCGGCGTCATGGCTCTGCAGAGGAAGCTGACTGGGATGGAGCGTGACCTGGCTGCCATCGAAGACAAGCTGGGCGACCTGGGGAAAGAGGCAGACCGCTTGGCCTCAGAACACCCGGACCAATCTGAGGCCATCAAGGGACGTCTGGCTGAGATCACAGATGTCTGGGAGGAGATGAAGGTAGGAGAAAATGCAGCCTGTGACGTCAGGAGTGTAAAGTCTCACCATAGATCTATTTAAACAAGAAATTAAAACTCCACTTCTAAAAACAAACAATTTGTCAAAAAAAAAAAACTTCTGTGTTTACAGGACACCATGAAAAACCGGGAGGAGTCTCTGGGCGAGGCCAGCAAGCTGCAGCAGTTCCTGCGCGATCTGGACGACTTCCAGTCGTGGCTGTCGCGAACGCAGACCGCCATCGCCTCCGAGGACATGCCCAACACGCTGGCCGAGGCCGAGAAGCTGCTGGCCCAGCACGAGGGCATCAAGAATGAGATCCGCAACTACGAGGAGGACTACCAGAAGATGCGGGACATGGGCGAGATGGTGACGCAGGGTCAGACGGACGCGCAGTACATGTTCCTGCGGCAGCGGCTGCAGGCGCTCGACACCGGCTGGAATGAGCTGCACAAGATGTGGGAGAACCGGCAGAACCTGCTGTCCCAGTCCCACGCTTACCAGCTGTTCCTCAGGGACACCAAGCAGGCCGAGGCCTTCCTCAACAACCAAGTAAGCCTGTGATGTCATCACACCTTTAACCTTGGTCAGAAAACACGTCTGTGGGAAACAGCGTGGGAATACGAGTCACATTAGAAGATGAAATTCGACTTGATGGCAGTTTCCCTCCAGATGCTAGGCTAAACACATCCTGTCCTGACACTGATACCATCTTCATGTCTGACTCTCAGACACACTAAACCCTTTGACAGACCGTCCAGCGTTTACACCACCCCTCACCCAGTGCATGCTGGGATAGGCTCCAACCTAACCAGACCTGTTAGAATAAGAACAAGGATAGAAGTAGAGCTGGAACGATATGTTAAATTAATCATCAAACGGAAAAGTCATCATGGAGGATCTCCTGCTTTCCTTCGGGTTTGATCGACAAAACAAAACATTTAATGTCACGTGAGGCTCTGGGATGTTTTGTGAACTTCCTGTTCTTCTCCTCTTGTCTGTCCATCCACCAGTAGAATGTCAGAGGCTGCCACCCAGTGGTAGAAGGCCTTCATTACAGTAACATGCATCAACAGTTTTATTCTGTAGGATTCTATATTGTCACATCATATTATTTACATTATTTAAATACGTGAATAAATAAAGGTTAAAACATTCGTTTACTTTCCAACTTTCACTCAAATTGCATTCAGTTAAGTTAAGTTCAAAACACTTTAGTTGTCACTAAAGGAAAGTTTGCAAGATAACGTACAGTATTATACAAACATGATGAATCAAATGTTAAAATAAGTTTTTTAAAGGTCCATCCAGTACATAAATACAAAAAGCTTAAGTGCAAGTCAAATACAAATAACAGTGCAATGGAAATAAAATGTGGTTGATGGTGAGTGTTTGGTTTCATTGTGTGACTGGTGTTCATCATTACACCTTCACGTCTCTGTGTTTGTGTGTCAGGAGTACGTTCTGGCCCACACCGAGATGCCCACCACTCTGGAGGGCGCCGAGGCCGCCATCAAGAAGCAGGAGGACTTCATGACCACCATGGACGCCAACGAGGAGAAGATCAGCGGCGTGGTGGATAACGGCAGGCGCCTGGTGACCGACGGCAACATCAACGCTGAGCGGATCCAAGAGAAGGTGGACTCCATCGACCAGAGGTACTGTGTCCTGTCACAAGTTAGTGTTCATCAGAACATGGTGGCTGTTTACACTCTGAGGTCAGATCAGTCACATCATCTGTCGGCTGCAGTCATGATGGCTGAGCTGGAGATGATCAGATCTGAACCCCGGATGAAACCAAGAATGTTTTCTGCCTGTGGATGTTCTGACGCCATACATCTCCTCACTCTTTGGTGAAGTCAACAGAAATCATAAACCAGGTTTTCCATTGATTACATTTGATTGGCCGGTTGCATAGGCAGCCCTGCTCCACAGACGCAGCTCGCAGTTTGGCTGCTGCCCTGCTTTTCCGAGGTTTTTCTGAATCAGCTGTAGAGAAGAGTCTCTGTGTGACGAGGCCTCAGTGACTCTCTGACCCAGATGTGCCGTGAGGTACTGGACTTTGGCACCGGTTGGTTGATCGTGAATCAGCTGTGGTGGTTCTGATGTCATTCGGACCGTTTTTTATGCATGGAGTTTGTAACCAACCCAACTGCTGCTGGTGGGGGTTTTTTCAGGAGTTACTGGTCCCATCCTCTCCCAGAATACCTGGGAAGTGTTGGTCCAGTTTTATAACAATGTCAGACCATATTTCCATTAAAAACGTCTTTCACTCTCCACCTTGGATCATTTCTGTTTATTCTGTTTCTGCCTAAAAACTTCCTGTAACTGGTCTGAAAGTGCAAAAGACGTTTTCACCCTTGAAACCAGATGAACACCCGCCCTTTTCACCTGGCCCAGGTTGAACCATTTAGTCCGGTCTGTGTTTTGGGGTAATTTGGTTCCGATCAAACTCTGATCCGAATGGGAAAGCTCCCTTAATCATTAACTCTCCTCTCTGCTCAAAACTCCTAAACATGATGATTTTTGTTCTGCAGACACAAGAAGAACCGAGCAGCAGCCAGCGACCTGCTAGTGAGGCTGAAGGACAACAGAGACCTGCAGAAGTTCCTGCAGGACTGCCAGGAGGTGAACCAACACCGACTGCGTGACATAAAAAACATCCAGAATACTTTGATTACACATTGTTGTTTTGTAGCTGAGGTAACTTGCTGTGTCTGTGTCTCCAGCTGTCTCTGTGGATAAATGAGAAGATGCTGACGGCTCAGGACATGACTTACGACGAGGCCAGGAACCTCCACAGCAAGTGGCTCAAACACCAGGCCTTCATGGCCGAACTGCAGTCCAACAAGGAGTGGCTGGACAAGATCAACAAGGTGAGGGGGAGGGGGGAGAGCAGGGAATGAGAGCTCCTCCTCCTGCTCCCATGATTTGACAAAAGAGACAGGCCTGGTGATGTGATGTGTGTTCAGTGCTGGGTATTAAGAACATGAACTGTCTCTCAGGAGGGGCAGACGCTGATGGCAGAGAAACCGGAGACGGAGGCCATGGTCAAAGAGAAGTTGGCGTCCCTGAAGACGATGTGGGAGGACCTGGAGTCGACCACCCAGACCAAGGCCAAGTGTCTGTTTGATGCCAACAAGGCCGAGCTGTTCACCCAGAGCTGCGCTGACCTCGATAAGTGGCTGGGGAGCCTGGAGGGCCAGCTGCAGTCCGACGACTACGGCAAAGACCTCACCTCCGTCAACATCCTGCTCAAGAAACAGCAGGTGAGGAGCAGGGGAAGTAACTCGACAAACTGTTACTGGGGTTGGAACCGAACTGGGACAGCCACTGACTCAGTCTGAACCTCCTTAGCAACATGCTAATTAGTAGCTAAAACAGTCTGAGATATTCCATCGGTTTCTTATCAGGTTGAGTAAAGTGTTCAGAGTAAAAATCTTACTCCAGCTGATCCCAGATCTGTGAAAATACATTTTAGTCACTACAGACAGAGTAAAGTACAGTAAAAAGGTACTGTTTAATCAAAGAGACATTTTGCCCAGAATTCAGCCTGCTCCGTGTCACAGCTCCAAACAAGCATCAGAAATCACATAATTAGCCCGAGATGTTCATTAAGACCCCATATGTTCATTTCATTTGTCCTAACTATGTAATAATGGTCCTAATTTGAATAATTTTATGGTCACTTATTTGTCAAATTTGAATGTAATATTATTTTATAATCGCTGAACCACTGTTTTTCATTTAGCATCTCTAAAGACATTTTTCTCTTTATTTCTCCCCATCAAAACATATTTGCAGATGTTTATTTGGTTTATTTTCATTTCATTTTTTAGTTTCACTCATTTACGGAAAATAAAAAATCTTAACTGAAGCACCACTTTTTTCTTCCCCAGCAGACAGTTTGTTTTCTTGTCTTGGACAAAGCTAGACCTGTAAAAGCTGGAGGACCATGAGTTCTAGTTGAAAGCTCTGGAAAGGTGGACTTGGACTAAAGACGTCTTTTTAATTTTACACTCAGGTTCACCGACATTTCAAGAATCTGTGTCCTGTATTTGTTTTTTAAACCTAGGTCTGTGTGTTTTTACACTTGTCAGTCTTCATCCTACTCACTGCCTGTCCTCCTGCAGATCCTGGAGAGCCAGGTGGATGTGCGTCAGAAGGAGGTGGGGGAGCTGCAGAGCCAATCGCAGGCCCTCAGTCAGGAGGGGAAAGGCTCTGAGGAGGTGGACGGCCAGCGGATCAATGTGGAGCGCAAGTTCCAGTTCCTCCAGGCACCACTGAAGAAGAGACGAGAGAACCTCATGGTCTCCCGTGAGATCCATCAGTTCAACAGGGACGTGGAGGATGAGATCGTGAGTAGAGACGGCCAGAGAACGGCGTCAGCTGACCTTTAACGATGATGATGCAGTAATAATAATAATAATGTACAGCCCTCAAACCTCCAAAGGTCTGACTGCACCTCCGTCTGTGTGTCTGTCTGCAGCTCTGGGTTGAGGAGAGGATGCCTCTGGCCACGTCCACCGACCACGGACACAACCTCCAGACCGTACAGCTGCTCATCAAGAAGAACCAGGTACACCATCACCTGGTCGTTCCAGGTAAAACTCCAGCAGTAAAATCCCGCTCTCCTTCTTAAACCCTCTCTTTGACCCCTCAGACTCTGCAGAAGGAGATTCAGGGTCATCAGCCACGCTACGATGACATCTTCGAGCGCAGCCAGCACGTCCTGCGGGAGGACAGCCCGACGGCCGAGCTCATTCGTCAGCGGCTCGTCGAGCTCCAGTCGCTGTGGGAGCAAATCAAGAAGGAGACAGAGAAGCGTCACGACCGCCTCAGCGAGGCCCACGAGGCTCAGCAGTACTACTTCGACGCCGCAGAGGCAGAGGCCTGGATGAGCGAACAGGAGCTGTACATGATGTCAGAGGAGAAGGCCAAGGTGAGGTCAGAGGAGGAGGCCAAGGTGAGGTCAGAGGAGGAGGCCAAGGTGAGGTCAGAGGAGGAGGCCAAGGTGAGGTCAGAGGAGGAGGCCAAGGTGAGGTCAGAGGAGGAGGCCAAGGTGAGGTCAGAGGAGGAGGCCAAGGTGAGGTCAGAGGAGGAGGCCAAGGTGAGGTCAGAGGAGGAGGCCAAGGTGAGGTCAGAGGAGGAGGCCAAGGGGAGGAGGCCAAGGTGAGGTCAGAGGAGAAGGCCAAGGTGAGGTCAGAGGAGGAGGCCAAGGTGAGGTCAGAGGAGGAGGCCAAGGTGAGGTCAGAGGAGGAGGCCAAGGTGAGGTCAGAGGAGGAGGCCAAGGTGAGGTCAGAGGAGGAGGCCAAGGTGAGGTCAGAGGAGGAGGCCAAGGTGAGGTCAGAGGTTATCGTGATGTCAGAGGATTTAGTGAAGCAAACAGCTTTGTTGGGAGTTATTTTAGCCCAGGTTGATGCTGGATTTGCAGAACATTCATGTTTTTGTTTTTTTTGCTGTTGGTTTTATGGTCACAGCAGATAAATGGAAGTTAAATTAATTAGCCTAAGCTAGCTCTTTTATACTGTTAATAGATTCATAAATAAGTGAAAGCAAGTACAGCAAATAGTCTCCTTTTAATCAGCTGTCAGAAATTTTGATTGTCGTCGTACGTGCTACATGCTAAATGCTAACCCACAGTAGGGTTAAGAATGAAACGAGACTGGTCTGAATGAGAATTAGGAGTATCTCAGCATCACTGTGACCACAGCTCTATGGAGGCGGCAGCCTGTGGCGCTGAGCTAATCTGCTATTCCGTGGCACATGCTAACTGACCACTTACTGCTAGCTCTCTTCACCTACACCTAACAAACAGCGGTTCAGTTAATTTGCACTTAATTTACGCTTGAACATTGGACCGGACACAAAGAAACCGACCCAACACTAGTCTGAAACGGCCTAAGACAGCCACAATACAAAGGTTAATCCTGCTGTAGTCAAAATGTTTCCTCTAAACAAACTTCACATTATTTCCTTCATTTTCAGATTAGTTATCTGAATGTTGTGAACATTACCGCCTCACTAGTTTGACTACAGATGTTTCTATTCCAGTAGGTTGGTTGGTTTTAGTTGATTTGACTCTGATTCAAGCAATGGTTTCAGTTATCTTCTCTGAATTTGATCTGCTTTCGTTGTACTGCCATGTTCCTATCAGACTTATTATAAAGGTCAAACATTTTCAAATCTCTTCTCTCGTTTTATTTGATTTATTTCCTCTTTTCTGTGATTCTTTCATTCCGTCTTTCTCCGTCAAATTAAACAAAATAACATGAGTAATCTGTGTCTCTCAGGACGAGCAGAGTTCAGTGGCCATGCTGAAGAAGCATCAGATCCTGGAGCAGGCGGTGGAGGATTACGCTGACACCGTCCACCAGTTGTCCAGCACCAGCCGGGGCCTGGTGGCCGCCGGACACCCAGACAGGTGAGGAGGTTACGGGTTCTGTATGAAGACCCAGGGTGAACAGAACATGTTTTGTCCAGAGAAAGTGTGAAGAGGAGGTTTAATTCAATGAAAGGAAACCAAAGGAAGGGAGATAGACGATGATAAAACACATTTCCTTGTTTTTTTCTCATCCTTGTGCAGTGAGCGCATCGGGATGCGTCAGTCTCAGGTGGACAAGCTGTATGCCGGGCTGAAGGATTTGTCAGAGGAGCGTCGGGGGAAGCTGGACGAGCGTTTCCGTCTTTTCCAGCTCAACCGGGAGGTTGACGACCTGGAGCAGTGGATCGCTGAGAGGGAGGTGGTGGCCGGGTCCCACGAGCTGGGACAGGACTACGAACACGTCACTGTGAGTACAGCACACTGTAATGATGTCTGAATGTAAAATGTTTCTGATCGAGGTGTTTTTATTTCAAAGGGCAGGCTTGTTAAGCTCAATTGGTAGAGCATGCGCCCCAAATACTCTAGTGGCGGCCGCAGGTTCGATTTCCACCCGTGGCCCTTTGCCGCATGTCTTCCACCACTCTCTCTCTCCCACATTGTCTATCTCCTCTATAGCTGTCTCTATCTCAAAATAAAAAATAAAAAATAACTTTAAAGGGACGGACAATCACAAAAAGACGGAGTGCCATTTCCAGATTCCCTGTAAAAACCGTCAAGAAGGGAGGAACCACAGATTGATTGGCGTTTATAGTAGCCAATAGCTTAAAGAGCTACATGTCCAACTAGCTGACCCTGACAGATGGTGTCTGAAAATGACTGATTAAATGTTAAAAGGGCCTCCTATTGGTCCAAATCGTCAAAACTACTAGGGTTGGGTCATGAAGGCTGTACTTTTAGGGTACTGTCCGTATTATGAAACCAAGCATTCATCAACTAAAACACTGTAATACTGGAGTACATTTAGATAAATGCTGTTGAACTTTTATTGTCTTGAAATAAACGATTTTATGCTGCTCCAAGTTTGGCTTGATCTTTAACGTTTTACATTTATTCAATTTTAAATTATTCAAAACATAATATCCAACAGATTAATATCAAGTTTAATTTGTTTTTGTTTTTAATGTCACCATCACCCAAAACTCAAACTTCTGTCCTTCAGATGCTGCAAGAGCGTTTTAGAGAATTCGCTCGTGACACTGGGAACATTGGTCAGGAGCGCGTGGACAGCGTCAACCGGCAGGCAGACGAGCTGATCAACACCGGCCACGGCGACGCCGCTACCATCGCTGAGTGGAAGGATGGTCTGAACGAGGCCTGGGCTGATCTCCTGGAGCTCATTGACACCCGAACACAGATCCTCGCCGCCTCCTACGAGCTCCACAAGTTTTACCACGACGCCAAGGAGATCCTCAACCGCATCCTGGACAAACACAAGAAGCTTCCGGAGGAGCTGGGCCGGGACCAAAACACTGTGGAGACCCTGCAGAGGATGCACACCACCTTCGAACATGACATTCAGGCACTGGGAACACAGGTGGAGGCTCCATAAACATACAAAAATATAACTTTTTTTTGCTGGACCATGTGAAAACCAGACTTTAAACTTGTGTGTTTCACCCATTTAGCGTGTTTTGAAATCTTGTCCTCCATCTCTTGGTGTTCAGGTGCGGCAGCTTCAGGAGGACGCGGTTCGCCTGCAGTCTGCTTACGCTGGAGATAAAGCTGAAGACATACAGAAGAGAGAAGGAGAGGTGAGCGTCAGTAAATCTCAGATCAACCACTGATTTTTCTGACATATCAAACCTTTTTGTTTTTGGTGCCATGAATTTAAAACTAATCATATGATTACATCATTTATTCCTTATTATCCTTACACATTAGAAAACCTCCATCTCTTACTCATTGAACTGAAAATGATTTATCACTAATGATAATCAGTCATCATGCACGCTTCGCTGCTGCTGCACTAACTCTGCACTGTTCCTCCGCCCCGAACGTTTGGAGAGTAAATTCAATGGTTTGTGGTTAGGAGAGAAAAGTCATATCACAGTCTATAGGTTATAAACGCATAATAAACTGTCTGTAGGTTATGAACGCATAATAAACTGTTACAATCTGTAGGTTATAAACATATAATAAGTGGTTACAGTCTGTAGGTTATAAACTGTTAGACTGTAGGTTATAAACATATTATAATAAACTGTTACAGACTAGGTTTTAACACAAACTGTTACAGTCTGTAGGTTATAAACATATAATAAACAGTTACAAACTGTAGGTTATAAACATATAATAAACAGTTACAAACTGTAGGTTAGAAACATATAATAAACTGTTACAGTCTGTAGGTTAGAAACATATAATAAACAGTTACAAACTAGGTTATAAACATATAATAAACAGTTACAAACTGTAGGTTAGAAACATATAATAAACAGTTACAAACTGTAGGTTATAAACATATAATAAACAGTTACAAACTGTAGGTTAGAAACATATAATAAACAGTTACAAACTGTAGGTTAGAAACATATAATAAACAGTTACAAACTGTAGGTTATAAACATATAATAAACAGTTACAAACTAGGTTATAAACATATAATAAACAGTTACAAACTGTAGGTTATAAACATATAATAAACAGTTACAAACTGTAGGTTATAAACATATAATAAATGGTTACAGTCTATTTGTTATAAACACATAATAAACTGTTACAGGACATGGTCAAAATACAGGAACCCTCCCATTGAAGCCTCCTCACTAACAGTTCAGTACAAAGAGTTGATCCTGATGAAACTCTGTAAAATAACCTTTTGAATGCCGAGTAGGAACTATCTGTAGAAGCAGGTTTCTTTAATTAAAAGATTTTTTTTATTTTTTTTATTTTTTTATTGTCCTATGGGCTTTAATATAAGCAGCTGGACTTCATTTAGGTTTTGAAGACGTTTCATCTTCATCAGTCTTCATCAGCTCTAATTGACTGATGGGGGAGTTTCAGGTATTTCACCTCCTGTGAGGTCGTTAACACCTGGAGAGATGACCCTCCCAGCACTATGGTGGGTCAGTAGTGTCACATGGTTGAAGGTGATGAATCTGAGGAGGGATGTCAGGACTGTGATGTATGTGTCTGATAGGTGGGGGTCTGCGCCACCTTTGCAGTTGGTTGGTTTTATTAAACAAGAGAGCCAGAACAGAAGAACACATTCATATTTGTGTGTAATCGTATAAACAGTGAAAAAAACCAAACTTCTGTCTCTGTTCCTAAATACTGTTATTGTGTCTCCATCCATCTTATTAAACTCTGTTTGGCTTTAACAACAATAAAATCACAATAACAACCTAAAGCATCGGTGGATTTTCACGTCAGTGCCACCGTGACGTGTCACAGCTTCCTGTCTCCTGACAGTGTTGATGATGATGAGTGTTTTTGATGCCGTTGTGTTTTGACCATTCCCTGTGTGTCCGTTTCTTCATATCCTCCGCGTCCACCCAGAAGAGAAAGGGAGAGGTGAGACTCCGTTTACCACAAACATTGGCTTTGCATCAGTCTTCATTTTGGCTGCAGTTTTAGACTTAATTTCAATATTTTAGCTAAAATGTTGATTAGTTTTTCAACATTTTAGTCACGTTCATGCAGTAATTAGTTCTGGGCTCATCGTAGGTGATCTGCAAATACCCGTAGGTTTGTTTAACGTCTTGGATAGCTGTGTGGGTGGATTTTTTACAAACTCAGTTTTTCTGATTGACAACTTTCTGCATTAGTGCCAACAATTTGTAAACTCCACCCACCTGGGCGTCTCAAGAGATTAAAACAAGTGCTACGAGTAATTTGGGATCAGTAAAAATAAAAAACTAAAACTGAAAAAGTCGTGTAGCTCGTAGCTTTTCTCAATTCAATAAGATCCATTGTTTCGCTTTTGCTGAATTGTAGTTGCTTGTTAGCTGACGAAATATCGCCGCTTGCAGTCGTCTGCAGCCATGTTTCATCGACTTATCAATACGTCTGTGGTTAAAACTGTTAGTGAAAAAGAATGAAAAGATTCTTCCACTGTTTTCAGTTTGGATTATTTTTTAGGCCATTCATTCTGCAGAGTTAAAACCAAGTGTCAGCAGCCACGTCGAATGTAAACACACTTACTCTGCAGCTTTGCCTTGAGAAGCTAAGCTCTGACTGTTGCTGCTTATGGCAGAAAACTGTTACAATCACATCTGTTTATTTCTGTTATGATGACATCACCCAGAATGAAGGCACTCAAATCTGATGTTTTGACTTAATGTGACTCAAATCAGATGTGAGTCTCTATCATATATGGTCCTAGATTGGATTCATATCTGATTTGTGGTCATGTGACCTCAATGAAAACGGTCAGATCAGAATTCATGTGTCTTTTTGCATATAAACATGTGTTTGAGGGCTGTTGTCATCATCCAGCAGCGACAGCGGTAAAACCAAACCACCAGAGAGGAGAGGTGACGACAGCAATGTAGATGGTCGGCTAATCACCATCTGATTGTGGTCAACAAGCTGCCTCAGCTAGCCGGTTAGCCTTTACTGTGAGGATTGGTGGTACAATCCCTCCAATGAACCTCCTGATTTAGTCAGTAATCAACCACACAGTTGTCAAATGAGCAAAAGCACAAAAACAATCAGAGTCCGGCACCAAATCTGCAAAAAGAGTTTGTACAGAGTAAATAATTTAAAATGTCTTACATGAACCTGAGTTGGTCAATAATCCAGAGGTAGGGTATGGTCCAAGGAACAGTCCATTAGATTCTGGTGGCGATCCGGATCTGGTCTGTGTTCTCTGAATGACGTCTAGCAACATTACTAACAATTTTTAACGAGAGAAAATCAGATATCGACTCCACATGGCGAGTTCTTCTTTCTAGAAGGTAAAGACTCTGATTTACGGTTGATTAAAGTTTAAAACAGTGACCTTTGCTCTGTCTCTGGTCCATCTGGTTCTGAACACTCCTGTCTGTTGTCTCGTCCCACCCTCAGGTTCTCGACGCCTGGAAGAACCTGCTGGAAGCGGCAGAGGGTCGCCGGGTGAAACTGGTCGACACCGGAGACAAGTTCCGCTTCTTCAGCATGGTGCGCGATCTGATGCTGTGGATGGAGGACGTCATCCGCCTGATCGAGGCCCAGGAGAATCCCAGGTTCATGTCTGAGTCTAATGAGAGCTTTGGCTGAGTATGAAGTGCCCCCTCTTATCTTTCTCTTGTTTTTTTGCTCATTTTTCAGGGACGTGTCATCGGTGGAGCTGCTGATGAACAACCACCAGGGCATCAAGGCGGAGATCGATGCCCGAAACGACAACTTCACAGCCTGCATCGAGCTCGGCAAAGCCCTGCTGGCCAGGAAACACTACGCTTCAGAGGAGGTGGAGACGCCATCACTGATACTTCAGAAACATTGTGCATTTAAAATCTCTAACAACAAGTCATTTCAAGTCATTTTAAGTCTGTCTAGTTTTACTTTCAAGACGTTAATCAGCTTCGATCAGCCAGATATTAGTTTTTGAATTTAGTTGTGATATTATTCTTTGTTTTAATTCCAAGTTGGATTAAGAGAGCTATTAAAACACTTTACTATCTGTTCTCGTTTGATTTAGTTATTAACAATTGGGGTTGAATCATATTACTTCCAACTGTTGGTTTCTGTGCAGCTTTCCCTCCATTACATCACTTGACAGGATTTTACACCAACATAAAAACTCTGCTGTTCAATATTTGACGCTCGGGATGATATGAAACTAAAAATAAAAACGTCTCCTCTCAGATTAAAGAGAAGTTGTTGCAGTTGACGGACAAGAGGAAAGACATGATTGACAAGTGGGAGGACAGATGGGAGTGGCTTAGACTGGGTAAGGTGTCTCATCCAGTCAGTCAACAGTTTCCCAGTTCATCGTGAGTTGAATCAATCTGGTTCCATGTTTTTGTGTTCAGTCCTGGAGGTGCACCAGTTCTCCCGGGACGCGGGCGTGGCCGAGTCGTGGCTGCTGGGTCAGGAGCCGTACCTGTCTAGCAGGGAGATCGGCCAGAACGTGGACGAGGTGGAGAAGCTCATCAAACGCCATGAGGCCTTCGAGAAGTCGGCCGCCACCTGGGAGGAACGCTTCGCCGCTCTGGAGAGGTTGACCACGGTGAGACGCCGGAGCGCTCGCTCTCTGGCCTGATGCAGGAATAAGAAACATGGAAGGGTAGCTCATCTCAGATTAACAAGTCCAGTCGCTCTGTGCCGAAACGCTTCAGCCATGTTGATATAAACCAAACCTTTTAGTTTGTCTTTGTTACGGTATTGATTTTCGTTGGTTTCCAAACTCGTTATGATTCATAAATTGTTGATTGTGGACTGTCATACCCGTCACGAAGAACCAATCTGTATGAATGTTTTTCCTCATGTGTCCAGATGGAGTTGCTGGAAGTGAGAAGAGCGCAAGAGGAAGAAGAGAAGAAGAGACAAGCCCCACCCACCGAGGCTCAGCTGGGCGACGCTGCAGCTCAGCTCAGGTCAGAGTCTGTTTGTGTGGAAACGATCAAATATTAAATATGTTTAAGACTGCCTCAACACATTTTTGACGTTTTAGTAAAAGGAGAAAACAAAACAACCGTAAAAACAGGAAATGGGTGCATCGGACAAAAGATGCATCAATCCACAACTGGGAGACCTACAAAGCAGCTAGTAGCAGTTAGCAGCTAGTAGCAGTGAACAGCTCACATGGTCACATGCAGAGAAAGAATTTCCCCACAGGCCAATAAAAACTTATCTTAATTAAACAACGATGGCAAGAGAAGCGTCTTCGTTGTAGCATTACTGACAGCACTACTATTCATATATGTGTATAGTAGTATAGTAGTATCATATAAGTGTATAGTGGAAATGTATAAGTGTATAATAGTATCATATATATGTATAGTAGTATCATATATGTGTATAGTAGTATCATATATGTGTATAGTAGTATATATATGTATAGTAGTATATATAAGTATAGTAGTATCATATATATCTATAGTAGTAGCATATATGTGTATAGTAGCATATATATGTATAGTAGTATCATATATGTGTATAGTGGTAATATATAAGTGTATAATAGTATCATATATGTGTATAGTGGAAATATATAAGTGTATAATAGTATCATATAAGTGTATAGTGGAAATATATAAGTGTATAATAGTATCATATACGTGTATAGTGGTAATATATAAGTGTATAATAGTATCATATAAGTGTATAGTGGAAATATATAAGTGTATAATAGTATCATATACGTGTATAGTGGTAATATATAAGTGTATAATAGTATCATATATGTGTATAGTGGAAATATATAAGTGTATAATAGTATCATATAAGTGTATAGTGGAAATATATAAGTGTATAATAGTATCATATACGTGTATAGTGGTAATATATAAGTGTATAATAGTATCATATAAGTGTATAGTGGTAATATATGTGTATAGTAGTATGATGTACATGTATAAATATACGTGTATAATGCAGGTGTGTGTCTGCCTCTGTGTTTACAGGGAGGGGGAGCCGCTGTCCCAGAACGGGCTGCCGTCCGATCAGGAGTCTCCCAGGGTTAGTTATCGCTCGCCTGCCTACCAGAAATACAGCAGCACCCTGCAGAGCCGCAGGCCGACCGCCGCACCCTGACACACACTCACATATAGAAACACTGTGTTGTTAGTGTGTTAACAACAGTATTCCTGTATTTATAGTTAGAGTTGTTTGCCTCTACTTCTTACTGATCAATGACTTTAATAGGTTTATTATTAGTCTTAACAGAATGACAGGCCTCTAAATCACCTCTGACTCATTTAGTGAGAGGAACAGGGAGCTGATAGAATATATCGATTTAAAGGTTAGCGTGTAACGTTAGCGTCCACCTGGATCCTCCTCTTCAGGTCTGTGTTTTTGTGTTTGTGTACGGTCGTTTGTCAAAGAGAGGAAAGAAAAGAGAAAAAAGAGGATGTGATGTCTGATGTCATGACATAATGCTAGAACCGCCACAGAGCCAGTCGTCGTTACCCCGTCAAAACAGCGTCGACAATCGTGTGATGTCATTTCTTAAAGCAGTTCTTTTTTATCTAAATTCAAGACTTGACAAAATAACTATTTAAAATTCAGTTAAATGTCAGCTACGTCAGAACTTATTCAGAAAATTTGTTCCATCTCTGACTGAGAGCATTAACTCTGAAAAAGGCAACAAAAAAAATACCACAAGTACAAGTGTAAAATATTCAAATGAACTATTCCATCAACTTTTTTACTGTGATGTTGCCATGTTTGATGTTTGTAGGGTCCACTCTCAGTTCATTGATTTCACACCAAACATTTGTTTTTAGTCCAATTTGTCCCTGAGGTAAGTTTCCTGAAATAAATATTCAGACTTGTTTTCTTAAACTCGGCAAACGTTCCTGTTTGTGCCGCATTAGTTCAGTTAAAGAAGTTAGAAAAATGTGAACCAGGCGTGTTTCACCTCAACACCTCAAGCGAGAATAAAACTGAGGACATATTTTCTAATGATTTTGTTTCTGATGTAAATTGTGCACAAAAACACGGCTGCTGAGAAGATCCAGGTGAACTAACTCAGTTTAGTTCTGTTTCTGTTTTATTCATGTCAAACTGAAGGAGAGACGAAACTTATGTCTGTTTTAATCAGATCTGGCCTCAGATCAGTTTTCTGAATTAATTAAAAAACATTCCTTTTATGCTTTATTTGTAAAGTTAGAGAGAAATTAGATATAGACATGATGGATCACGGTGAAAATTACCTGAAGGAGATTAAGGTTAGTCTTCGACCAAAAAACACAGCCACGTACCAAAAGAAGCTGTATTTCTATCTATTCCTTCCGTCATTATTTCTCCTCCCTTCTTCCCTCTCTCCCTCAGCTCGACTCTCCTGTCGTCTTCTCCCCTCAGCTCTTAATGTTTCTGCTCATTTGTGTCATAATTTATAAACTGTGGAATATGAACGCCTGACAGGATCACCAACAAAACACCGTCCAGAGTTTAAACCACAGTTACTTCCAAAATGTAAAAGGCGGTGTCATCGACATAAAGAGATTTACTGTAATACATGGTAAAATAACACCAGATATAAAATATACATTCATCAACAAAAACGCTGTAATACTGTATTACATTCAGATAAAAGGCGACTAAAGTTTTGGGTTGATCTTAAACATTTTACTCTGATGCTCTTTAAACTGTTCAAAGTGGAATTAATCACACACATATATCACATACTCATTTCAAAATACGTCCCAAATATCTTCAGGTGAAAAATAATTTTCTAAAGCAAGAACATTTCTAAAAAAAAGAAAGTTAAAGTAATTAATATAACATTAGTTCAGAATGCTACCAACACTTAACTAACATTTCATCAACACAGTTTTATCTCAGAGTTCATAAATTATCATAAATTAAACAGAAGATTATTAACCATTAACTTTTAGTTAGGTAACTTTTAGGGAATACAATAAAAGATTATTGTGTCTATAATAATCACAATCTATTACTTTTTTTAACTTATTTTTAACAGTTGTTATACTGTCACAGCTCCACACTAAAATATTCACTCATTCATTTCATGTCATTCATTCACTTACTTTAGTAAAAACAAAGTAAAGCCAAATCAATAATTTACATTTCATGGAGTTATCAGCATTTAGACACGTCCGCGTGTGTGTGTGTGTGTGTGTGTGTGTGTGTGTGTGTGTGTGTGTGTGTGTGTGTGTGTGTGTGTGTGTGTGTGTGTGTGTGTGTGTGTGTGTGTGTGTGTGTGTGTGTCGGTCAGTTCACTGTTTCATTATCAGTCTGTTGTTTTCGTGCTTCTCTGAGTTTCTTTATTCGTCTGTTTTCATGTCTCCTTCAGTCGTTCCCTGACTAACACACATTCCCAATAAACCCAGTCTGTCCATGTGTTCATGACTCCTCTCCATTACAGTGTTGGCGTTTGTTTTTGTTGCATGTTGTCACCATCATCACCATCAGTTTTCTGATTGTAGTTCTTCATCTCACCGATTTCTATCCTGGGGCTGTTCATGACAACAAAACACGTATTTCTGTCAATTATCACTGGTTTTCTTTGTCGGTTCTTTAATTGTCATAAATGAAAACCAGAAAAGTTCCAGCAACAATCACAGAGCCATAAACTTACTGCTTATCTTCTTTGTTTTCAGAGTAGAACCAGTCATATTCCTTATTTTATGACTGACTCTGGGGATTGGAAGATAAATCCACATCCTGTTGATGTTTTCAAACCATTTAGAAACACTTAAATATGTATTTTCTATATATATAAGAAGAACATTGCACATAGACTCTGAGTTTTGTGTCAGTCGCCCATCTGCACAGCGAGAGCCTGTGAGTTTTATATGTTCACACCAGACTCAACCAATCAGGAAACAGTCTGTCTCTAGACAGACTCAATTAAAACTACTAATAAATGTTCATCAGACACATTTCATCAACAGTTTCACTGGAGCGACTGAGATGGAGGATTCTCCCAGACCAGGGTACAAGTTAGGATATCTGATCATTTATTACATTCAAAATACTGCAGTACAACTTGATTCGTATCAGGACTTCTATTCGAGTACATCCCATAATTTCTGCAGTAGAAACATGAGAAGTTGAATGAATCCTTACAAGCCTCAGGTCATAGTCTCAAACCCAAATCACCTGTTTTCACACCGTTTGGACGGTTTTGATTGACATTGAGTTGGTTCAGGATGTTTCATTTGAAAGAGTCAGAAACTCGTAGAGTTCTTGATCAGCTTTAAGTTACAGCTTGTAGACCTGATCCAGACGCTGGTCATCGCTTAAAACACCACAAACATTTACTTAAAGCTCAACAAGGGTTTGATTTTGTCCTTGTTGAGCTTTAATAAATGTTTCCAGACTAGCGGATCCCTTGAAGCCCCCAATGAACCCTCAAACCTGTCGCCAAGCTCTTAAGTAAAAGCTCCCAGGATTGGTCCAGCAGGAGCCGCCCTTCAGTTAAAGCTCCAGGATTGGTCCAGCCGCTCATAAAGAGCATCCAGCGTTGTCCGGCCCTTGAAGAGCTCATTAACAGGGTAAAAAGCATCTGGTTGCAGTGGGTGTGGTGTGGAAAACAATCTGTTTTGATACTAGACCAATCACATTCTCCGCTCACCAATAATGAAGTAATGAGTTTCAAACAATTTAATGGATATAATTGTTTGAGTTTTTGTTTTGTTTTGTTTTTTCTCTTTTTGCTGGCTTTCCTCTGTCTTCATCTTTCTTGCGTGTCCTGAGGTGTTATGATTATTATGCATGTCCTAAAACCTGTAATCGATGCATGATCATAGCGTGTTCCCTTTCCATGCTTTCTATGTGCAGATGTTCTAATCTGGGATCCAGCTCTGAGCTAACACAGTTAATGCTACAGAACAAAAGCTTAAAATTAAAAAGGCTGTTAGAGTCTAGTCTAGTTGGACTGTAGAGGCTCTAGTTTCCATCAGACCTTGCATGGGTGGGTCGAGGCTCAGGAAGGCTGAACAGGTGGTAGGATTGTTGGGCCTCAGCAGACGTATGAGGTCCATCCTGGCTCACAGTTAAAGACTAGAATCTCCAAACATGATCTGCTCAGAGCTCCTCAGATGGGCTAATTTACTGTTTTTCTTTTACGTAACGGTGAATAAATGTTAACGTCTGTCGGACTGAACTAACCGAAAGCATCTCAGTGGGGAAAGAGTTGTGAGAAAACTTTGAAAACAGGCAGATGAAGGGATTTAAAAATAGTTTGAGAAAATCTTTTCTCAGATTTTGTGATTTCTCTCAACGAAGGAGGTTTTTGATTCACACCATGATGGATTTCCGTGAGTGTTGAAACACTTTTTAGAGAAACGTAGAGCCCAAATCACAGCTCCATTACAACCCAGCCCTAAAAAAACAGACGTGAAGACTGGGGAGAAATTTACATCTGCCAGAATCTCACCTGGCTGATGTGACCAGGATCGTATCTTTGGCTTACTTGAGGAGGTTCTGGAGTTCTGGACTGGCCATCGACTGAAAACCTGTGGGGTCGGTTTGAGTTTGACGGCGTGAACGTCCTCCACAGACGCAGCAGCAGCTCTGACTGATTAGTGGGCCGCCATCTGACAGCATGACATCATCTAGAGATTGTACCAGTAAACACACTCTCTGCCAGTGTTTGAGAGGAATTTGTGGACCCACCCCTTTTTCCAGATCTGCACCATAATTTAATTGGTTGTTTCCTGGTCCATGCCCCGCCCTTCCACCGAGATTCGTGGAAATCCACCCAGTAGTATTTGAGTAATCCTGACAGACACGGTTGAAAACAACACCACCTTGGTGGAGGTAATTAACACCGTGGTGCCTTATCTGCAGTCCTAGGACTTCAGGTTATGACTACTGCCACCTGCTGGTGTGGAGAGTCGGCTCCTCCCAGAAGGTCCAGACTGTACATGCTAGCTGGCCGTCGGCTGTAAGAGTCAGTCTTTGTCGCCTCTGGTTGTTTGGGGTCTGGTGTGTCCAGATCTAATGACATGGTCTTACCTTCATTTGTTAGTCTTTCTTCCTTTTGATGAGTTTTATTTAAGTTGGTCAGACGATGGTGAAGATTACAGTTAGTATGTTTTGAAGTATATCTAAAGTTGTCGATTATTTCTAATATGTTATTTTGCAGTTTGATAAGAGGGCGTGGTCAGTTTGTAAGTCAGTTTGTTCAGACAGGTTTAAATGTCGTAAACGTTTCAGACAAACTAAAAAGCATCGTGATCATTACCTGTCGCAGGTACGTCTGGGTTCCACACAGCCTGTGCTGCTGCTCTGCTAATCCTGATTTACAGCATCTGTGTCTGAGAGAGAAACATTTTGGTGAATGTGAGAGCGATGCATCTTCCTCAGCCCTCCTCCGACTCTCATCATCACATCTGTCTCCAGGATAACGTGGAAGGGGGTGAGGCGGTGAACGGGGTGTCGGAGCCCAGCCCCACGGGGTCTCCAGGAGCATCTCGCAAGGGCAAGGCCAGCCAGGCGGCAACCCTGCCGGCCAAGACCCAGCAGGATGCTCCCACGTCCCAGCTGGAGGGCTTCCTGCACCGCAAACACGAGTGGGAGGGGCATAACAAGAAGGCTTCAAGCAGGTAGGAATCAGCCGGCGCAGAAGGTCTGAAATACAACGAAGCCATCAGCATTAAGATATTTGTTTGTGTGTGTTTGCAGGTCGTGGCACAATGTGTACTGTGTGATCAACCAGCAGGAGATGGGTTTCTATAAGGACCAGAAGAGCGCCAGTCAGGGGATCCCCTACCACAGCGAGATCCCCGTCAGCCTGAAGGACGCCGTCTGCGAGGTGGCGCTGGACTACAAGAAGAAGAAACATGTCTTCAAGCTGAGGTGAGAATCCTGATGATAGAAACTCTCATTCTGTTTGTTGTCGACAGTGAAGATGACTCGGGTCGGTACCGACTGATTAATGTTGGTACTGAGACGTGATCGTCGTTTTCGACCGCTTTTCTCAACAGAAGTCAAAACTAGAAGCTAAAAGAGGCTTAAAAAAAAGTCGAGTAGAGATGCTGAGAATTAAGAAATATGGATGAGTGAAGCTTTAAATCATTTCCACTGATCAAACATCACCTGTTCAGCAAATGAAACTGTTTGTAGGTGTAACTGTGAAGAGAGTAAATACTAATACTGTGATTTCTACAGGATTACTGACGGGAACGAGTATCTCTTCCAAGCCAAAGATGACGTAAGTTAAAAATGAAAAAAAAAACTGATATTATTTCTTTTTCTGAAAATCCTGTTAATGAATGTTATTTTATTAATTAAACAAAACATGTTTTAAACATCCAGTATTTTTAACAAACTCATGCATTTTATTTCACAGATACAAAATGAAACAAACAACAAGAAACAAAACATGTTTGTTGTTGTTTGATTTGGTATTTGGTCGTCCATAACATAATTTTTCTAGTTGAACCATTATTGAAGTCCAGTAATAAGTATTATGGTAACTGCATTCAAATTGGGTTCTAATGTTAATGTTAATTATTAATTGTTAGTTATTACTTATTTTTTATATTTAGTTTGAAAATTTATTTTTATTTCATTTACTTTAATTTTAGCTTCAAGCAATTCATGACTATATATTTGTTTGTATTTATTTTATGTATATATCCCCTATCCTTCAGTGGTTTATTCAGTGTTTAACTGGTTTATTCTAGAGTTTTACTGTTTTTTTTCAGTGTTTACTGGTTTATTCGGTGTTTAACTGGTTTATACAGTGTTTAACTTCTGAATGTCTTCCGGATTATTGATCCATTATTGGTGGCGAAAACAGCTATTTTGGTCATTAGCATGGTTGCTAGCCATCAAATGGTAATCATGAGGCCTTCCTTGAGTCAGTCGACCAATCAGAGGCTGTGTTCCTGACTTGTTTTAAGAATGTAAAATGGATGCAGGAGATGTTTAAATTATTGACAAATACTCTCGTACACTATGCTAACCTGCTAACCCCTAACTCTTCCTCCTCCAGGAGGAGATGAACACATGGATCTCGGCCATCTCGGCCGCCATGTTGGGCGAAAAGTCGGAGGTCACCCCCAGCAGCCATAGCACGCCCGCCCCAGCCGCACGCGCTCAGACGCTGCCGGCCTCTGTCGCCTCTGTGGCGGCTGAGTCCAGCCCCGGCAAACGAGAGAAAGACAAGGAGAAACGCTTCAGTCTGTTCAGCAAGAAGAAATAGACGCTCCTCCTCCTCCTCTTCCTCTTCCCTGTGGTGCTGTTTGGGGTCGCTCCTCATCATCGATCCACCTTTGGACTGTAATAATTACCTTTACTCAAAAATTAAATCTAATCTAAGCTCGCAGATAAAATAATAACCTGAAATATCAGTTTAAAGTTTCCTGCAGTGTCCAGCTGCCGCTCTGTCCAATAAAATCCCAAACAGCCTCCCATCCTCTTCCTCCTGTCCTTTCTTTGTTCCTCCTCTTCCTCTCTAAGCGTGACTTCAGCATGCTAGCTCCGAGCCAAAACTCTCCACTCTGTGCCTATCAACCGTCCGGTCTGGCTCAGAGCGACGCTACAACACACCACCTGTATCGGCTTCTGTTTGATAAGGAGCAGGAAAACAATCGGGCTGAAGGAAAACAATCCCACCATGTAGAGGAGTTCCCACAATACTCCTGTTTGGTTTCTCCTCCTGTTCCCTTTCTCCTCCTCTTCTGTTACTCCTGTCTGCTCACTCAGCTCCTGAGTCGTCTCCGTTTTTTTTAGGTGTTTTCTGTCATTAGTTTTTTGCGAGGCCTTGTCTTTGCAGGATGACGTGTATCCTCTGTAACGGGGACACCACAGCGGCTAAACCTCTCAGTTCATACCTGAGCTGAAATGTCTGAAGCTGCAGGAGAGGAGTGAAAATGTCAAACACTTGTTGAAGAGCAGAAAATGTAATTCTGCTTTTTCTTCCGGTTGAATTTTTGTAATAAACCTGCAAAAAAGCAAATTATTGTTACGTTCCATCAGGCCCTGGTGCTGTCTAATTCCTGAAGGGAGTCATTTGGAGGGTTACCTGGCCGTGTTTTCAACTGTATGTATAACTTGTGAATAACAAACTGTTAAAAATAAACCTGTGTTTTATTTCACCTATTGTTATGATACTAATGAGACCTACGATAATAAGCATCATTTGAGTTAAACTTTCTTTTCCTAACGTACATTAATGAAATGAAGGAGCTGTCGAGTCAAACCAACTCGATAAATAACTAAGACCAGTAAGAATGTTTGTTAACTCAAACTTTACTTTTCTACTTTTTGAAACTTCTGCTCTTAGTTATTTTTTGGTTTTCGTTTCCTCCAGTATGTATTTTCTGTTCCACAGTTAAACTATGTTTATGGTTTATTTAGTCTGACACGTATGGAGACGTTCTATAAAAACTAAATTTACTTAAAGAATTACTGTTAAGTGGACAAGTTGGTTCTAAAAAGCATTTACTGGAAGTAATTTTGCGGAATAATGTTGAGAATAATGGTCGCTTGCTTGTTGGCTTCATTATTTAATGACCTCACAGTGAAATGTTTTTGGCCTGTACGGAAGATTGTTGATGACAAAATTTTCAGAGAAGATGTTTGGGCCATAATTAACGAGCTTAATTTTGGAGCAGATTTTTTTTAAGCATGGTGATTTTTATGTTAGAACTGTTTGAGACCCGTTATGTGAACAGACTTCATTTTATCTTAACAGTAGTTTGCTTTAGTTTTGCTGGTTTGTGCACCTGGCAAGCCAAAACCTGTCTCTGACTTGTTTCCATATTTCGCCAAAACATCTCTGAGAACAGGTGAGTTTAGATTTCAATCTGAACCACAAATCCAAATTTAATTGAGTCTTCTAATTTGTTTTGTGTAATTTTGTCACTAATTACCTTCCGTACATACTAGGAAAAGTGGAAGCAAACAGCAGGAATCAGCCCAGTGGTGTGAAGAGGTGGGTGCGTTTGTTTTTCCACACCTGGTGGTGGGGGTTGGTCAAGTCAGGCTGAGGTAACTGGAAATTTTCACTGGGTGGTTCTTTCTGAAATGGTTCCTGTTTTTACTTTCTTTATGCTTCATTTTCTGCCAGATAAATATAGTGTGCATTCCTCTGTCGCTGTAACCATTGTAACAAGATATTTCTTCCTATTGCACAATCAAAAATGCCACAATTGGGGTGGGCGGGGTCTGTTGGGGCTGGGCGGGGTTTGTTGTGAGGTGTTTGGTGTGATGTGGACCAGGGGGTCACTGCTAGTTGGATCTGCATCTTGTAGACTTCTCCCCATCTCTGTTACATCTGTGCAAAAAGCCATTAAAATGCTTTTAAATGAACGACCTGACTCTGTTTGTTTTGTCAAATGTGTGACGTAGCTTCGTCCTGCTGGACCCCCAATCATCTCTCATAATATTAAAAATAAAGGATCTTTGGCTGAGATAAACACGTGGCTTATATATAGAAAGATTTGTAGCTTTGAATTTTTGAAAAAATCTTTGAAAAGCGCTTTGGCTCAGGCTCACTTTGACTGCTGCCACCTGCTGGTTGGAATGATTGTCAGATTTCCACAAACTCCTGAAGACACTAGAAAAACGAATAAAGGCCATGATATTAAGTCTGCGACTAATCTCTGAAGGTTCTACATCGACGTCCAGGCAGCTGCTGTTTCCATCTGCAGACCGGTGGGTTTGTCCTGGAGCACAAATGTGAACACCTGTATGTATACATGTAGTAGATTATAACCTATGTTCATATGATGTGTTAAACAACAACCAGATCTGCTGCAGCAGAGGCTTGTTTACGTCCAGCTACTACCTGCACACATCCACAGCTGTCAATCAAATGTAGGGGAGAAGGGAGCATTAAGGATGATCTGATACTAAACTAATAAACACGTATCCCAACTAAAACAGAGTTTAATGACTCATGAAAGGAACAGTTCACACATTTATCTCCTCCATGCTGGTGTAAAGTCAAGTGAACATTTCTGGAGCTTCACGGTAAACCAGCATCACAGCTTTCTGCTAAACACCTGAAGAAGATGGAGACTAGTTTAAAACACCTGAAGAAGATGGAGTTGTAGTTTTTATGCCTCTCTCACTTCTTCACGGATAAAAACGCATAGTCCCACAATCCTTCACGTCACTGGAGACGGGGTGTTTCCTCTCCATCTGTGCTGCCACAAGCGCGTGACAATCGCCTCACAATGAGCCCGGAAGTGTAGAGATTTGACCTTCAAAATAAAATCCAGCAGCTGGTGTGAGTCATAAAGCGTCTCAGGACTTAATACTTAACAACACGTCCTGGTCGACATTAAAAAAATTTATGGCAAATGAGATTTCAATGATTCCTCAGAAGCTTTTCTCACTCATTTCTATGCTAATGTCCTGAACCTGCTGGCAACATGATTCTAATACTGAACACAGCTTTCAGTAGCCTGTCAAGCTTAATCCTACAGTAATTAATATTTATATGTCAATATTAATGATTGATTAAAAAACTGTTCAATGCAATGTGACAGTTGTCTACTTGTTAATTTACCCATTGAAGAGAGATTTTGGTGCCACTGAACCTGAGAACCTGTGATGTTTTCACACTGAACGCGATTATATGCAAAGTCAACGCAAAGCCGCAAGTAGACCAAATTCAGGCGAGGTGACGTGAGCGAGACAAAGACACGAAATCCACGTTCTTCACGTCTTCACAAATTTCATCTTGGTTGGATTTCATCAAGGAACATGATTGGCTATTGATACGACCAAGAGGGCTTTTATTTTGTAGGTTCTTCAGCGGAAGCTCCATCCAACCATGTTTAACTTGACGTTTCTGCTCGTCAGTCGGAAAAAGCAGCGAGAAAAACGTCCCGGTGATGAGAGTCGGTGATCAGGGAGGGTCTCCGGTTTCCTGGCGTCTAGAGTCGGCTGTACTGACCAGCTGAGTCCGCCCGTCTCTCCACCTGTCCGTCTGTCGGCGGGTGGAGCGGCTGAGCTGCCGCGGGAGGATGCTCTCCTCCCACAGGGAATCAGGACTTTCCTCCCGCCTGTGATGCTGCGGTCTGAACCCGTCGCTTCTCTCCTCCTCTGCCCGCTGAGGTTGGATCATCTGCGGGGATCAAGCCTCGTTTCTGTCGCTCTCTCTCTCTCCAGCCGGTGATGTCACAGTGGGAGTAATATTTGATTTGGAGAACGTAACGCATCCGTCCTCTGGGTTTGTGGACGGGCTGATGTGAATCCTGGACGGCAGTGGGTCGAGGATTAGTGTTGAAGGATTATATTCTCCTCCATCTGATGCTGTTTTCTGATCACGGACAGAACTTTCCAGAGTCATTGGGATATTTTCTGTTTTTCTTCGTGGTTTTATTTCATAATGGAGAACATGACTATAGGTGAAGGAAATACGCAGGATGAGGCTGAAAATATGAGGAACCCCGTCATGAATCCAGAAAAAGTTCACAGTAGGAGCTGTTAAAAAAGCACAAGGCATGATGGGATCGTTGGAAACACAGGTCTGTTAGAATATCACAGCCTGAGGATGAGGATGGTGGTGGTGATGATGACAGGTGGAGATGGAGATGAAGAGGAATAGCTGCTTCCAACGTGGAGCCAAAACTATGGAAGTTCTACTGAGACACATGGCAGTAACTCGCTTTGTCACAACCGTAAAAAATAACCTTATAGAATCATTGTGTCTCACACAGATGATTGAAAATATAAGGATTACTGTAATCTGATTACAAAGACTCAGATGGACAATGATCCTCCATCTTTTTACATTAACATGGTCGATGTATTTGCCTTTATAAATTGGTTATGTCCACATTTCTTTGTCCAAAGAAGAAGAACCAAGAAAATAACGATGAAGATCTGAGGGAAAACTGATGAACCTTCAAAACAAATGACAGAACGATGAGACAATAAATCCAAAGTCAAAAAATCATCAATCCAAATAAGACTAAATCAGATAAATCACCAAAACTGAAACCTCATCTTACCTCATCAACCACGATCTTAAAGACCAACAGGTGGGCCGTCCTGTCAGATGAGTCAACATGTCGGACCGGAACGCCCCGGGCTGCCGACTCAGACTGGACTGGGTCTACGGGTACCGGGGCCACCAGTGCCGGAATAACCTGTACTACACTGCCGGGAAGGAGGTGGTGTATTTCGTGGCTGGAGTGGGCGTGGTTTACAACACTAGAGAGCACAGCCAGAGGTTCTACCTGGGACACAATGATGACATCATCAGGTAAGACTGCTCCATAACAGCCAATCACATGGATGGACCTGTGGTGTGGCGGTGGATCCTTAGATGGTTTTTAGGTTTCTATTGCTACCAATTTGCTGCTAATTGAACAAGTGAATTTGCCTCAGACCAGAATGAGTCATGGCGCTGCTGTGGTGTTTGGTTTATCACTAAATGATCCATAACCTTTATCACCTCCAGAGATTACCAGCCGGTGGCCTTGAAGGCTAATTGAATTCTCCACTCATTGCTGAATAAGATAAACCAGATGACATCATCAACAAGCACTGATCAAACATAAAATGGTGTAAAATGATGAGGAAAATTTTATTTTAGATACTGTATTCATCCCACAGGGGGAAATTCTGTCTCTACATTTGACCCATCCCTGAGGAGCAGTGGGCTGCCACTACATTGTGGCACCCGGGGAGCAAATTGGGGTTCAGTATCTTGGCTCAAGGGACTTTGACTTGTAGAGTTGCAGGGGCTGGGAATCGAACCACTGACCTTTCGTTCCATGAGCAGCTGCTCTATCTCCTGAGCCACAAGCCCCCTATTATTATTACACTACATGGAGACTAGTTTTAACACATAAAATGACTCCATACGTAATCCAAGTCTCAGAAGATCCCAAACTGATCCGAGAAGACTTTTAAAACTAGTCTCCATCTTCTTCAGGTGTTTTTAAACTAGTCTCCATCTTCTTCAGGTGTTTTATTAGAATGCTGCGATGCTGTTTTAGTGTGAAGCTCCAGAAACGTTTGTGGATGAAGAAACTTCACCTGACTTTAGACCAGTTTGGGTGACCTGTTCCTTTAGCCAGGTGCTTAACATACACATCACATTTAAATGACATGTTTATGTTTAAAGCAGGTTTGATTTCTCAGCTGACCAAATTAGAGCGAGCGGAGGAGGAGGATGATTCAGTGAGATCACACACACACACACACACACACACACACACACACACACACACACACACACACACACACACACACACACACACACACCTGTCTTCAAACTGAACAGCCTATGAGTCACTGCAGCAGCCAACATGTTTGGACAGTTAATTGAAAAGCTAGATGCTGCCTCAGCTGGACCCGACTCTGGTAGATCTGTATTTGTGCCAAATTAACCCTCACAGATGGCTGGCAGGCTCAGAGGTGACTATTTTATGGACTTTGCTGATAGATGTGCCAAAATAGCTCGCTAGAACCCTCTAGAACATTTCAACAAAGGAGCCCTCCTACGTTTCACTTGCATGAATGAAATTCAGTCGGCACCTATGTCACTTCTAGACTTACAAAAATGTCTCTTTTGAATTAATGTGAACAGTTTTCAACATTTTCAGGCTCCTCCCTGAGATTTAACCCGGTCGACTTCCAGTTTGGTCAGTCCAGTCCTAAGATCCTAATCATGAGGAGGTTTTAACATCCTGAGATTTCACTGAACGGTGTATAGTTGTGTCGCCATAGTTAATGTTGATGTTTCACCATCAGACAGGAAGTTGTTCTAACTCAAACATACATGGTCCAATCTGCCTCAAACCAAAAAAAGCTCTGAATGACTTGCTCCTCTCTAGACCTAGCTGATGGACTCCTGCAGAAATCCCAGACTCTGTGTAGAAGCATTAAATCCCTGCTGAGTGTCTCTGAAAAGGAGAGAGTGGGACTGTCTTTTTCTTTCATGGGCTCTTTCTTTGTCGAGGCCTCCGGCGGGTCGATCAGCCTTTGTGTTCAGAACCAGGCTGTTGAATAGCAGCCGCTATCACCACAGGCTGGACGCTGCTGGAGAGCTCAGCTCACAGCGCTCACGCTTCACTTCGCCTCTTTCCTTCTATTGTACCTGAGTCCACATGTTCTTGAAGTTCAACATCATTTCATCATTCTGCAGCCTCAAAGCTAAAAGCATCCATCCCGTCTGAGGAAGGTGCAGGAGCTTGAAGACATGTACATGGATTCAATCCAGTTTTCAGTGGCTGGATGCTAACGCTAGCTGTTTTAAGCTAAGCATACATTGTAGGATTTTAGAAATGTTGGTTAGCTCACACTGTATGTTTAAAATACGCCCCTGTGGATCGGTTTGGTTGTTGAAAGTTGTCAATAAAGATTCATTTGAAAGGTCCTCTGGGTCAGGTAGAAGTTCTTTAGCTAGCAGAGGGTTCACTATGTGGCAGGAACGAGCTGCCTCCATCATCTGTGTCATCCTGTGTGCCGAATAAAAGAGACGCCGGCGTATACGGACTCCCAGGAGGCGAGGAAGACGAGGACAGTATGGTTTGTTCCGTTAGCAGAGAGAACTGAAGCTAAGCTAGCTACATTTATCTGTGTAGTTGTACATTGTTAATTTGTTAGCCAGCTAATCACTTGCTGTGCAGTTTTTGCCAACATAAACTACACTTCACGTTATCTATTACGTTATAGTTACGTTGATGACATCATACAGCACCGTGTTACCACAGCTCATCATAATGGGAGCAGAGAGCCTGACAGCAGTCGCCCAGACTTTGTCAGAAATTCAGCAATTCATCAGGCCACGATCGTCTCTTTTACACTGCATGACAAACGACGCCCGGCGAAGCTGAAATTCAGGCTCGACTCTGAAATGAGTCATGTGGCTCTAAAAGGTCCAATCGTACAATGTTTGAGCAGCTTTAGCTGGTGGGCTAGCAAATGTTTTACCTGTGATATGGCTCAATGCCCTCTGGGTTCATTAGAGTTCAGCTTCAAAAAATGTGTCAATAAAGTTATTTCAGATTGGTTTAGATCTTCTGGAAACTTGGATCACGCCGTACAAGATGTATGGAGTCATTTTATGTTTTTTTTGTTTTTGTTTTTTTTACGTTTTACTATTTTCTGAAGAAGTCAGCGTTTACCGCTCCAGGGTTAGGGGTTAGAAACACTAGCAAAGCCAAACCTTAGAAATGTTCATCACAGGTAAGATTGCGTCAGTGACACAACAGGACTGTTGCCTCCGCGCCGCTCGCTCGGTGAAATCAACAAGAACTTTGGATCTGTCCATACTGTTTGCTTTTAGCTTAGCGGCTTCAATGACGATTTCAGCTTAATAAATGCTTTAAACAGCATCTTTTCAAATTAATTTGGAATCTCTGGGCTTCTGAAACCTGGTAGTTTTACTGAGAAAAAGAAATATGATATTGAAAAGGGTTTTAGCATAGCTAGCATCTTTACTCGCTGCAAATTCATGCCGCATCTTAAACAGAACAAAACAGAGACGCCCCGACCCTGAATGACAGCAACACACAGACCAGACTGAGCTGAACTAGAACAAGTACACAAATAGAAGAATGATAATAACAGTTATTATTATTAATATTTTTAGAGGTGCTGAGATGACATTTAGGTGAGCTGGAGCCCCCCTAAAAGACTTTGACAGGTAAGACCAGGTAACATTCTCAGTGTGCTGTTGTGGAGATGGAGGCCAGATTTTAAAAACACATTAAGCTGTGGAAGAAGTAATCAGATCCTTAATGAAGTAAAAGTACTTATGCAATGATGTAAAAATACACAGTTACAAGTCCTGCCTCCCTACTTCTACTTCCAGCCCCCTCCACCTGTGACAAAATCAACTTCTACATGTTACTGCTGGTTGAGAGATGTTGGTCCTCCTAACACAGAGAGCAGGCTTCATCATCATCATCATCATCATCATCATCATCATCATCATCATCAACCATAAAACAAACCAGTTCAGCCCGACTGCGCAGAGTGAGTGCAGTCCCATGAAGCGTAGTACCCTCACCAGAGGAACTCACTACACCAATTGGCTCAGCTGAGGATGCTAACATTGTGTTAGCGCTGTTAGCGGCGGACCTTGCAGCCAGAAAGGATGCAGAGCGGTCAGTGATGCGTTCACTGTCAGCAGAACGACGCTGCCGGCTGTCGTGTGAAACAAAGTTAAGTTGGCGACGACTGTGGTGTTGTGTGATTTTCTTCTTGCAGTTTTAACAGCTGTTAACCTGTAAAGGTGGCGACATCCATCCATCCATCCATCCATCCATCCATCCATCCATACATCCATCCATACATCCATCCATCCATACATCCATCCATCCATCCATCCATCCATCCATCCATCCATCCATCCATACATCCATCCATACATCCATCCATACATCCATCCATACATCCATCCATCCATCCATCCATCCATCCATCCATCTCCTCATAGTTGTTTCCCAAAGGGAGGTCCCAGGAGGATCCTAACCAGATGTTGAACCACCTCCATCGGCTCCTTTGGACTTGAAGGAGCAGCAGCTCTACTCTGAGCTCCTTCCTGATGTCTTAGCTCCTCCCCCCACCTCTAGGGCGGGGCCTAGCCACCCTGGCAGATGAAGATCATTGAGGAATGGGAAAAGCGGAGATACCTCGAAGCCTCGTTTATTTCAGACACGTGTTTTCTTTCGTTGGACCGAGTTTGTTAGTGGCAGCAGTGTGAAGCGAAGGCCTGGTGGCTCTGGGGATTCACAGCTCAGTGGTCTTCATTAAAGATGATGATGACTAAGAAATTATCCGTCCAGCGTCTAGACGCCAATCTGCCCCGCAGCCACCGATG
>CM075193.1:355000-387500 GCA_037577475.1 Chaunax sp. Z400
TTACTCGTCTGAAGCTGGATGACTTTTTGTTTCTGCTCTGCTGAACTCAGAGCTGAGAATCAGAAGGTTCTTTTGACTTCACTGTTGTAGCTTCATGAAACCACAGCAGCCATATTTCCCTCACAGATACTTTTCATAATGCTGCAGACCTACCAGCTCATTGGAAAGTAACAAAGCACATTTACTCCTATTCTATTCAATGACTGCTATTCTGTACACTTTTGAAATACTTGTATTTTATTTACGTATTTCCATTTCTACTTATACTTCACTACATTTCAGAGCCAGATCTTGTACTTTTTTTTAGCTTTAGTTACTGTTCAGATTATTATTATCGACATGAAGGAGGTCGAGGCCCAAACAGGATCAGGTTCAGTCCGACGTTCACGTTTTGTTTCTGGAGCATAACTCAAGAAGTGTTTGATATTTTTACATGAAACTTTGACACGAGGTGGTTTCTTTCGCTATACAGGAACTTTAATCTTTGTGTCTTTTCGTTACAATGGTTACAAGTTGACTTTAGTCTCATTCACTGAGGGGGATTTTGTCTCTGATGGGAGTTTTCCAGAGTATAATATGTATAAAATATTTTATCACCAAACTTTATGTTCACACCTGTCATGTACTGGAGAGATGCTTTTTTTCATTATTTTATGGATTTTAAGCATTTTGTTTATTTGTTTTTATTTTGGAATATTAAACTTTTTCTCAGATATATAATTAAAAAGAATCACAGTCAACATATTAAATAACTTCTCTCTCTCTGTGAGGTCTGTGATCGACTCCTATCTGTATTCTCTTTATTCATCCATTGTTATTCCATATTTATTTATCTGTCTGTTTTAATCTCTCTCTCTCTCTCTCTCTCTCTCTCTGTAGCGGTTAGCCTCGGTCGGCCTGGATGCCAAAAACACAATATGTATCTGGGAGTGGAAGAGAGGGAAGATCCTGGCCACCGCCACCGGACACTCAGACAGGGTTTGTGTGTGTGTGTGTGTGTGTGTGTGTGTGTGTGTGTGTGTGTGTGTGTGTGTGTGTGTGTATGTGTGTGTGTGTGAGTGTGTGTGTGTGTGTGTGTGTGTGTGTGTGTGTGTGTGTGTGTGTGTGTGTGTGTGTGTGTGTGTGTGTGTTACATGGAGTGTATTTGTGTCTTAACATGTCTTCTTCCCTCCAGATCTTTGATATCTGCTGGGATCCATTTCAACAGAACCATCTGGTGAGCTGTGGAGTCAAACACATCAAGGTAACACAGAAACTCAGTAACTCAGGAGAAACATAGTAGAAACAAAGTAGAAACACAGTAGAAACACAACAGAAACACAGTAGAAACATAGTAGAAACACAACAGAAACACAGTAGAAACATAGTAGAAACACAACAGAAACACAGTAGAAACACAACAGAAACACAACAGATACACAGTAGAAACACAGTAGAAACATAGTAGAAACATAGTAGAAACACAACAGAAACACAGTAGAAACACAGTAGAAACATAGTAGAAACACAACAGAAACACAGTAGAAACATAGTAGAAACACAACAGAAACACAGTAGAAACACAGTAGAAACATAGTAGAAACACAACAGAAACACAGTAGAAACACAGTAGAAACATAGTAGAAACACAACAGAAACACAGTAGAAACACAGTAGAAACATAGTAGAAACACAACAGAAACACAGTAGAAACACAGTAGAAACATAGTAGAAACATAGTAGAAACACAACAGAAACACAGTAGAAACACAGTAGAAACATAGTAGAAACACAACAGAAACACAGTAGAAACATAGTAGAAACACAACAGAAACACAGTAGAAACACAGTAGAAACATAGTAGAAACACAACAGAAACACAGTAGAAACACAGTAGAAACATAGTAGAAACACAACAGAAACACAGTAGAAACACAGTAGAAACATAGTAGAAACACAACAGAAACACAGTAGAAACACAGTAGAAACATAGTAGAAACACAACAGAAACACAGTAGAACGCAGCCTCAGATTCAGTATCTTCTCACAATACAAGATATTTGTCTCATGATTATGAGAACTTTCTCCTTATTTATGAGATATTTTTTGGGATTATGAGACAATAACTCCTAACTGAGAGATAAGGTGAATAATTGTTTTTGTTTTTATGGTGAGTGCACCTCCATATGTAGATCATAAGGAAACAGGTTTGTGTTCACTTGAACAAAAGGCATCAGCTGAATGAACACATTTTAAAATCAACAGAGATAAAATCCTTCGAACAACCACAGAGTTCGTTCAACCTGCTGAGAGCATGAATACATTGATTCATCACTTTGAGAAGTAAACATTAAGTGATGCTTGAACAGGACAACAGCTTCGAACAAATGTCTGATAATCCATCAGTGATGCAGCCAAATGTGGAAATCTCCTCCGAGTCACATCAGCGTTAACATGTGACTCATGTGTCCCTTCTCTCTCTCTGTAGTTCTGGTCTCTATGTGGTAACGCTCTCACGCCAAAGAGGGGCATTTTTGGGAAGACGGGCGACCTGCAGACCATCCTGTGTGTCACGGCGGCTAAAGATGACATCACATACTCAGGGGCGCTGAACGGGGACATTTATGTCTGGAGGGGACTCAACCTGATACGGACGGTTCAGGCTGCCCACGGGGTGAGGCTCATACCTGCTGAGGTCAGACAGTAACAGTGACCCTCATTGGTTAAAACCTCATTTGTGTGCTTGCGCAGGCCGGTATCTTCAGCATGTATTCCTGCGACGAGGGTTTCGCCACAGGGGGCAGAGACGGCTGCGTCCGACTGTGGGACGTCGACTTCAAAGCGATCACCAAGATCGACCTGCGAGACGCCGAACAGGGATACAAAAGTACCAAACACACACCAATAACCAACAGTAGAATAATCATTAAAATAAATATTTTATATCTCTCAGGCACACAAGGCTGCATTTAGGATCATTTTTAGAAATACTGAAGCCACAAAAACTATTTTAGTATCTCATCTTATTTATTAGGGGATTATTTAAAGGAATCACATTACGTCCCCTTCACTTTTATTAGAATGCTGTTAGTGAGAATGAATGAAAATGAAGTGCTTAGAAGTGATTTGTTGAGGTGAGGTTTTCCTCACGTCTGCTGTTCTGAGGTGACATAACAGAAATCCTTCCCTCGCCCCTCTTACTGCGCAAAACCTTCCTAATTATCTCCAGTTTGCCTCAGAAACTGGTCTGCTGTCAGGCTGCTGTCAGGCTGCTGTCAGGCTGCTTTGGCTCATGAACCTCCAGGAAGGAGTCTCTAACAGGCACCATCACATATTATATATATATAAATATATCCTATTATGACATCACGCGCTGATTGATGCCACCTGCTACAGGAGACGCTCTGATTGGTGAACGCTGTGCTACCAGAGCTCTGCTGATTGAGCTTCTGATGCGGGGTTTGACAGAAGGTACTGTGTGTGAAACATCTCACACACTTTCTAGCAAAAAATCAATCTGTGCTCGAGCAGAATATTTTCCTTTTGATCAGGTGAAAACCAGAGACTCCAAACCTCCACCAAGGCTGGTCATTCCCTCCAAAGGTTGCTTTTCTCCACCAGTTACATTCCTGATTATATGTAACGCCTGTATTTAGGTTCTTTCACCATGAGAACCTAACAGGGTGATGTCTGTCTTGTCTTCCTTTCTCTTCTTCTTCATCTTTTATCTTAAAGCCTGTTTATTATTATTGTTGGTTTCTCCAGATGTTTGGTCAGTTTGTTACTGCCGATCTAATACTCTTCCTCCTCCTCTTCCTCCTCCAGGTCTGTCTATTCGCAGTGTTTGCTGGCGAGCCGATCGGATCCTGGCAGGAACCCAGGACAGCGAGATCTTTGAGGTGAGATCAGAAACCCCGCCCTGTGCTGTCCCCCCCGCAGTGACATTGTTTAAAAACAATTTCATTTTGGGTTACTGGCTCCTCATTGGTCCACACACATTTAGAGACTCAAACCCTCATGGACATTTAACATCACCTCTAGAGGTGCCTCAGGATTTATCAGGAGGACGTCTGTTCTACTCCAAACTGTTTCACTGTATGAACCTGGACTGCCTGTGGGACCTTTAGGATGTGTAGAAGAACACAGAACGCTTATTAACATCAGATCCTGTGGGCGTGTCTGAGATTTAAATCATTAATGAAGTTAAGCTGCTCTGCCTCATGGGTAAATGTCACAGACGGCAGAGACTCACTTATGGTTTCTGCTGGCGCTCTAATTGGTTTAATTCATGTTAAAACACACCTATGAATAATTAAGAGACTAAACACAACTTTATGTCTTGCGCCTTACTTTGTGCCCATTTAAATAGACATGCCCTAAAAGAACTGCTATAGATCATTTAAATACAGACTTGGAGGTTAAAGCTGGGATGAATCACAGACATTTGCAAGTCTGTGTTTTAAGTTTTTAAGGTTTTTCTGTTGCTCATGTTCACTGATGACATGTTTGTGAGCTTTTAGTCGTGTCTAAGACTCACCTCTGTTCTCCAGGTGATGGTGAGGGATCGGGACAAGCCGCTGCTGATCATGCAGGGTCACAGCGAGGGTGAGCTCTGGGCGCTGGACGTTCACCCCAAAAAACTTCTGGCTGTGACCGGCAGTGACGACCGCTCTGTCAGGTCAGTGCAGGGATACTGGGAGCTGCCCAGTACAATCACAGGTGGATCGCTGGTTTAGAGCCTTGTATATCCCTGACAAGTAATGAGGGGGAGGAACTGATTTGTCATGTCTGCTCACAGTTTTCAGAACAGAATCTAGAACTGAAGCAGAACAGACTCCTAAAAGTTATGGGTACCGGAAAAGGTGTGTCGGTGTGTATTTGACCAAAAGCTACATGTGACTGTGTATGGGTCAGGTTGTGGAGTCTGGTGGACCACGCCCTCATCGCTCGCTGTAACATGGAGGAGGCGGTGCGTAGCGTGGCGTTCAGCGTGGACGGGTACCAGCTGGCTCTGGGCATGAAGGACGGATCCTTCACGGTGCTGAAAGTCAGGTAGAGCATGGAGACAGTCTGAATTACAGTCTCACATTTAACATCACATTAACAGGATGTCTGTCTCCGTCTCAGAGACATGACGGAGGTCGTTCACATTAAAGACAGGAAGGAGGTGATCCACGAGATGAAGTTCTCTCCAGACGGAGCATACCTCGCCGTCGGCTCCAACGACGGACTTGTAGACATCTACGCCGTCGTCCAGAGATACAAGAAGGTAGGACTCGAGGTCTGAGAACATGCACCGGTGAAATTAAACTAAGAAAACAGCCATAAAGTGAGCCGCTTGTGCAACAAGAGCACAAGGAACTGAACCAAGATGTGACACTTGAAGCAGAGCAGGTTCAGTTTGATCATTTATCTAACGCTGACAGGGCTCACAGGTTCCACTATCTGTAATTTGATTAATGACATCAGTGTCTTCGTCTTGTCTTAGCCATGGAAAAAATATTTTTGAGAAACATTCTTCATCATAGTATTCGTTCAGGAAATTAACACTGAATGATGGTGACATGGTGACGTTTAACAGCATATTTATTCGTGTATTAGCTACAGTTAGATAACAGTTAGTGTAGATTTCCAAAGAATGAAGCCTCAGCTTGACACTCCTAGAATTTCTCTCGTCCTGATCCACATCAAAAAATACAAAAACAAAAATTCCACAGTCCGCTCTCTGAAGTTTAAGTATTTATTTTACATAAATACTCAATTGAATTATTTCCTCTGTCGGGCTGCCTGCAGGTAGGAGAGTGCAGTAAATCCACCAGTTTTATCACACATCTGGACTGGTCTCTGGACAGCAAAATCCTGCAGACCAACGACGGAGCTGGAGAACGCCTCTTCTACCGAATGCCCAGTGAGTCTCTACAGTCATACCTTCATCAGGGCTTAAGGAAGTTTGTAGAATGAAGAGCTGTTTTTTCTAAATTACAGGCCAATGACATGCATCATTATGCAGCTTCTGCTACTAGAGCATACAGTGTTGAACTGGGAGAAAAAACTCAGCTCCCTCTTCACCACGATGGTCTGATACAGTGCCATCATTCCTGCTGATGTCACCAAACTGCCTGTCCATCTCAGGCTCCATTGATATCCATGAGATAAAATTAAATGCTGCATTGTTTCCTGGGAATCCCTGAAAGTCAGTTTGAACGTACAGGAAATGAAGACTCTGCTTCTAACAAGGCTACGTTGTTCAGAGGTGTTAAAGAATGTGTGTTTGATAGCACGAACATATTAAGGATTTAAACTTTGAAGACTGAAACAAGAAAGAAAACCAGTTAAGGAATGAAGGTAAAAGAAAGAAGGAATGATGAAAAAGGAAAGATGTGCCACAAAACATTTCTTTCGATGTCTCCATACAAGATTTCACATACAGTAACGCCTCCACCCAGAGAAACCAGCTCAGCAACTTTATTCAGAACAAATTTCAGCTTGAAAGATTAAAATCTGCATCATGCTCGTATTTGCTTTTCTGACTGCTGTCAAACAGACCAGCGGTTATCTTTAGCATATACAGAGAGATCAAATGTAGCATGCTAACACATGAAAAGCTAGCTGCAAAAAATGAAAAGTTAACTTTCCTCTATCTCCTCTTCCTCCTGCAGTGGGGAAGCCGGTTGTCAGTAAAGAAGAGGTCAAAGGTCAGTGCTGGGCGTCCTGGAGTGGCGTCCTGGGCCCAGAGGTGAGCGGCATCTGGCCTAAATACTCTAACCTAACAGAGATCAACGCCGTAGATGCTAATCATGCAGCTACAGTGCTCGTTACCGGAGACGACCTCGGCCTCGTTAAGCTCTACCGCTTCCCCTGTCTGAGGAAAGGTCTCCATCTTTCTTTTCTGTCTCATGCACTTAATTCTCTCTGTTGTTGTTGTTGTTAAATCTAAGTTGTCTCTCCAAGGAGCCAAATTCAAGAAGTACATCGGTCACTCAGCCCATGTGACCAATGTCCGCTGGTCGCATGACACGCAGTGGGTGCTAACCACAGGTGGGGCTGACCATGCCCTCTTCCAGTGGAGGTTTCTACCAGAGTCTGTCATGGATGGAGGACTGGATACCAACATACACAGTAAGGAAACATTTGAGTAACCTCACAGCAAAGTTCTCCACTGGGTTCCAGCTTTTCCTTTGGGTCCTTGAAGATGGTTTCGGAAGTCTTTTTGGAGGTTCTGCTAGTCACTAACTAGGCTGTCAAGTTTCTTGAGGTGGTTCTAAGTTTTCTTCATGGAGCTTTGAACATCCTTGTGAGAGTTGCACGAATCCGTTTAGTGTTTCCTTGTTTTTGACCAGGCTCTAGAGAACCTTTAGAGTTACAGGGGTCACACGGAAAGATGCAGTGGTAGTCCCAGTCCCCAAATCCAGTGGCCCCCAAAGTCTTTATGATTTTACACCTGTTGCTCTAGATCAATTTTTCTTGATGAGAGTCCTCATTTAAGTTTGAGATCTCTTTTTGTGGTGACAGGTTTTCTTGAGGGTTTACAGGTCCTCGTAACAGTTTCAATGGTCCTGTACTGGTTCCAAGCTTTCTTGATTTGGCTTTAGAGATCTTAGCGAAACTTCCAAATGTGATAGAAGTTATCCTGAGTCTACATGAGTGACTTCCTCACACTTCTTGAGAACTGTTTCATGTTTTTTGAGAAGACTGTAGAGGACTAATAAAGGTCTTGAGTGGACTTTAGAGGTACTTCTGAGAGACCCAATGGTCCAGTTGTTGTTTGAGGATTTGAGTGTGAGAATTGAACATATTTTGGGTTTCTTTTGTGACTTTTTCCTCCATTTATTAAACTAGCGGTTTTAAAGAACGTGTCTGTCTGTGTCTTCTATGTAGACAGCCATGGGGACTCCAACAGCGAGGAGTCGGACAGCGACGTGTCAGATGTCCCGGAGCTTGACTCTGACATTGAGCAGGAAACACAGATCAACTACGACCGAGAGGTGCAACATGCATGTTATTTGGGTTGTTTCCATGGTGATCCACAGTCCTCGAGAAAGACGGAGAACCCTCAGCTACTCTTAGAGCAGCTTCAGATATGAATGTGTGTGTTTTAATGGAGGCTCCTCTGTATCAGCTCCTCGTTTGGTATTCCCATCAACCACAGCACTGCAGGGCTCAGTGTGGTTGCCATGGTGATCCTAAAACATGTCTTATCTCGAATGCCAGACGCTGCCTTGCAGACGTCCCTGTAACTACTGAGTGTTGGCCGCTGATAGAGCTCAGAGTGTGCATGAATGTGTGTGTGTTGATTTATCTGAAGCTCCAAAGTCTGATTGGACAGAGCGAGAGAACATGTATCATTATTATTTCATTCCTTCGTCTTTCCATTTTCTGCTCTTTCTTTTAATTCCTTCTCCTCAGTTTTCTCATCCTCTGTTTTTGTTCTTTTTATCTTCATTCATATCTTCCACCTCTCTTTCCTTCCTGTTTGGTGTGGCTCTTGGTTCCGCCGCTTTGGTCCAGAATGAAATATCTCAACCATTTGATGGATTTCCATAAAGGTTTGTGAAGATATTCATGGTCCCCAGATGATGAATCCTGTTGGAGTTGGTCATCCAACAACATTTCCTCATTGCTACCATGAGGTTGACATTTTTTTTCATTTACACAGCAACATCTCTTGTCACTAATGGTACAGATGATATATTCATGGTCCCCTGAAGATGAAGCCTCATTACTTTGGCTACTCCATGACTTTTCATCTACTTGTCAAAGTTTACTCTTTTTCACTGAAATATCCTTTAATCTAGTGGCTGGGTCTCCATGAAATGTCGCATTCCCTTTAGGATGAATTAAATTTGGTTATCCTCTAACTTTTAATCTAGCACCATCATCAGGTCATATGAATCTGTCCAGTTCTTTGTTTTATAACCAATTGAGTGAATGACTCTGAGTTTGTATCGCTTTGAAGAAGATTTAAAACGTGTCGAATCCTTCATCCATCATCGTTTGGCTCACAGCCACCCAGCATGAAGAGAAAATACAAATTTCATTAGGATGTTTTTGAGTTTAAATTCCGTCAAACTGAACGTTCTGCAGCTCTCAGCGCTGATCCACCGTGACACTCCAGAAATATGCAGCTTTGTAGCATGAAAGTTGAGCGCTGCCAGCTCCACACCTCTGGGGAGGAAACTCTCTGACAGCTGGAGCACGCCAACTCACCCGCAACGGGATTATTAGCATGAGAAATGAGCAGGCGTATCCCGAGGGCCCAAACACGTCTTCATTCTCAGACCAGCGAAGGGAAGCACAGAAGATAAGATAAGATAAGATAAGATATCCCTTTATTAGTCCCACAGTGGGGAAATTTACAATATTGCAGGAGCACAGTGTACAAAAAACACAGCAGGAGGAGGGGAAATAATATTTTTAAAAATACAATACAATAAAGGAGGGGGGGGGGTAAAGTGTCTCAAAAATATTTCACAGTACTATTAGAAAAAGTGTCTCAGTAATTCACACAAGTACTACTAATTGTTTGGTCTACTGGGTGCAGTGCTGATTGTACAGTCTAACAGCTGCAGGAAGGAAAGACTTGCGAAAGCGCTCCTTCACGCACTTTGGGTGAAGCAACCTGTCGCTGAAGGAGCTCTCCAGTGCTGTTACTCGGTCCCGCATCGGGTGGGAGTGATTGTCCATTATGGATGACAGCTTAGTTGTCATCCTCCTTCCTCCCACCACCTCCACTGGGTCCAGGGGGCATCCCAGGACAGAGCTGGCCTTCCTTATCAGTTTGTCGAGTCTTTTCCTGTCCGACACTGAGATGCCGCTGCCCCAGCAGACCACACCATAAAAAATGGCTGATGCCACCACGGTGTCATAAAATGTCTTGAGGAGTGCTCCCTGCACTCCAAAGGACCTCAGTCTCCTGAGCAGATAGAGTCTGCTCTGGCCTTTCCTATAAAGTGCCGTGGTATTGTCTGTCCAGTCCAGTTTATTGTTCAGGTGAACACCCAGGTACTTATAAGATGTCACCATCTCAATGTCTGTTCCCTGAATGTTCACCGGGTCCGGGGGGGAGTGTGTGTGCCTGCGGAAATCAACCACCAGTTCCTTGGTTTTCCCTGCGTTGATCTGGAGTTGGTTCCGCTGGCACCAGTCCACAAAGTCCTGCGTCAGTTCTCTGTATTCCCCGTCGTCCCCATCTGTGATGAGACCGACGATGGCAGAGTCATCAGAGAACTTCTGCAGGTGACAGGTGGGTGAGTTGTAGTGGAAGTCTGCAGTGTAGAGGGTGAAGAGGAACGGAGCCAGGACCGTTCCCTGTGGGGCCCCCGTACTGCAGACAACCATGTCGGACACACAGTCCCGTGACCTCACATACTGTGGACGGTTGGTGAGGTAGTCCAGTATCCAGCATGTGAGGTGTTGGTCCACACTGGTATGCTCCAGCTTGTCCTTCAGAAGCTGAGGCTGTATTGTGTCGAAAGCACTGGAGAAGTCAAAGAACATGATTCTCACAGTGCTTCCCGGCTTCTCCAGGTGAGAGAGGGCTCGGTGTTGAAGGAAGATGACGGCGTCGTCCACCCCGATGCCAGGTTGGTAGGCAAACTGAAGCGGGTCCATCGCTGGGCTCACTAGGGGGCGGAGATGAACAAGGACCAGCCGCTCCAGGGTCTTCATCAGGTGGGATGTTAGAGCCACCGGCCTGTAGCTGTTGAGGTCCTTGGGGTGCGGAGTCTTGGGGACAGGTACCACGCAGGTATCTGTGGCACTCTCCCCAGCTTCAGGCTCAGGTTGAACATGTGTTCAACTATCCCACACAGCTGGTCTGCGCAGGACTTCAGGAGCCTGGAGCTGATGCCGTCCGGACCCGCAGCCTTCCTCGCCTTCATCTTCCTGAGCTGATCTCTCACCTGGAGAGTGTTGAGGGACAGGGTGGAGCAGGGGGGCTGTGTGCTGAAGTTTGTGGATGGGGGGGATGGTGGTGTTGAGCTGATGAGATGAGTAGGGGGGGGTGGCTGTGAGCTGAGTGTTGCAGGAGGGGAGGTGGAGGGGGGGGGGGGCAGTGTCCTGGAGGTGCCAATGAAGGGGGTTGCAGCAGGCCTGGCTGGGCTGGGGGAGGGGCAGATGACTGATCAAACCTATTGAAAAATAAGTTCAGGTCATTCACCCACTGTTGGTCCCCCACAGCCTGGGAGTTTGGTTCCTTGTGGCCAGAGATGGTTTTCAGGCCTTTCCAAACTCCACTGGTGTTGTTCTGCTGCAGCTGATCCTCCATCTTCCTCCTGAAGCTGTTCTTCCCCTCCCTGATCTTCCTCCTTAGCTCCTTCTGTACAATCTTCAGCTCCTCCTTATTTCCTGACTTAAAGGCCCTCTTCTTCTCCTTGAGGAGAGCCTTTATATCAGGGTTAATCCATGGTTTATTGTTGGAAAAACACCGTACAGTCCTGGTGGGTACGGTGTTTTCCACACAGAAGTTGATGTAGTCAGTGATACAGTCAGTGAGACTGTCGATGTCCTCCCCATGAGAATCACAGAGTTCCTGCCACACAGTTGCACCAAAACAGTCCTTCAAGGCCTCGTCGGCCTCGTCGGACCATCTCTTCACTGTGCGGAACACAGCTGGTTGCCTGTGTACGAGAGGTTTGTACACAGGCAGGAGATGAACCAGGTTGTGGTCTGATCTTCCCAGGGGAGGTAGGGTTGATGAGGTGTATGCCTCCTTGGTGTTGGCATACAGTAAATCCAGTGTTTTATTGTCTCTGGTGCAGCATTTTACATACTGGGTGAAGGTGGGCAGAGTGGAAGATGGAGCGGCGTGATTAAAGTCCCCTGATATAAGAAGGAGGGCCTGTGGATGCTGAGTCTGCAGCCTGCCTGTGACAGAGTGGAGGACATCACAGGCTGCTTCAGCGTTAGCAGAGGGGGGGATATACGCAGCTACCGCGATAACATGCGTGAATTCCCGCGGCAGGTAATAGGGTCTCATGCTAACGGCTAACAGTTCAATATCCTTACAGCAGAGTTGTTCTTTAATAGTGATGTGCCCAGAATTACACCATCTATCATTCACAAACACTGCCAGCCCTCCTCCTTTCCTCTTACCACTCTCCCTCGTCCTGTCCGCGCGCAACAGCTTGAAGCCGTCCAGCGCTGCAGCCGTGTCTGGAGCTAGCGCGGTCAGCCATGTTTCCGTCAACATCATGATGCTGCACTCCCGGTATTCCCTCTGGTGCCTGGTCAGCGCCGCTAATTCGTCCATCTTATTGGGGAGAGATCTCACATTCCCCATGATGATGGACGGGAGGACTGGTCGATATCTCCTCCTCCTAGCACGGCGCTCGGCTCCGGCACGGGTCCCCCGTCTCCTCCGCTTCAACTCTCGGGGAACATCAGGTCTCTCGTGGGGCAGCACCGCTATGTTACGGAGCGCTAACAGCTGATCCCTACTGTAAACAATAGGGCCATGGCAGCGCACGAGGTCCCCAGACACGGTCATGGTCAGGAAAAAGCAGAAACAAACAAACAGCAGAAGGCCAAAGCAAAAATCAACTGCTTGGCCTCCATAGTGCAAAGAGCACCCCTCAAGACAGCGAGGGAAAAATTAAAAGAAAGTTAAAGAGACACAATAGTGCAAGAAAAAGCTCAAGGGTGAGCGGGAGCTGCTGCAACAGGCTGCCACTAGCGCGGCGCCATCTTGAAAAGATGTGGACAGTAGATGTTGAAAATGTGGACAGTAGATGTTATGATTATGTGCTGATGATTGTGTCGTGATGAAGAGTTTTCAGGAGATGATTTATCATTTTATATTGTTGATGTAAAGGAATTTTAAAATGAAGGTGATCAGTGAGAGAAAGACAATGGGCAGTATGGTCAGTAAAACCCACTGACTATAACTAGAACCTATAACTAGACCTTTAGAACCGTACCTGGGATTCATTAATCAGCTGTACCTTTTTTTAAGGTACTTTACTCTCTCTGATGAAACATGACCGTAGCTTCAGCTGTAAAAAAAAATAAGTTACCAAATATGTTTTTAGCAGTGATGCCTGATAACCGGACTGAAATGAAGAAACTGAGGAAGAAGAACAGCACAGTATTGGACTAAATAGAAAATAGAAAGAACTCTCAAAGGATCATTGATAGCAACCAGTAGAGGCCAGCAATACACCATTGTAGTGTCTCGTCTGCCTTATCCAAAGAAGAAGAAGAAACAGCACCATCACCTGTCTGTTATGTTGTTCTGTCACTACCACAGAGATTGAATACTGTAATATTTCCTGGAAATAGTACACAATTCATGTACTATTGGTTTCATCCTCAGGTTTCCGACATACTAAAAATCTCACAGACTGTTTTAGCTACTAAATAACATGTTGCTGAGTGTTGAAGCTAGTAAAAATGCTAAGCTAATGTCATCCAAGACAGTAGCTGTGTCCCAAATCGCATACTTCCATATGTAAAGTGGCCAGTTTGAGTGTATGAGTGATGAAGTCACTACTTCACACTTCACCCTACTAAGTATGCCAAAATGCAGTATAGTATAAATACCCGGATGGTGTACTCAAAACGACCCATGAATTGAGTGTGGAACAATGGACAATGATCGCCATCTTTATTACGTACGTAACGTACGCCGAACAACAGCAACAAATAAACAAAAGTACTGTAGCAGAGGGTTTGTGCAACACGCTTATACTTGGGAAACCATAAATGAATAAAATACGCAGATGATGTAGTGTAACACGAGGACTGGTCGTACTTTATTTCTTCGTCAAGTCAGAACACGTAAGAACACGGCCACTTAACTTCCGCTGTACTACTTCAAGATAAAAGCTTTCACAACACATACTCAGCAACATGCCATGAACAGCCATGAACGTAAAAACGGAATGGAACTTTGCGATTTGGGACACAGCTAGAGAAAAAGCTATTATTTCCAGCAATAGCTTAGCATGTTTTCAGCCCTTGTGTGTGTTTGCACAGGTGTATAAGGAGGATCTGCCTCACTTGCAACAGCAGAGCAGAGAGAAGAAACAGAAGGTTGGATCTCTGAAGAGACAGAGAGGACCGGATCAGGGCCTCCGGCTGCAGTTTGTACACGGGTAACACATCTGTGTGTGTCTGTGTGTGTGTCTATAGATCGATGTCTTCTTTATATAAAAGTTTTACATGTTGGTCTCACATCTGAATAAACTGCTTAAAAGTAAACTAAAACATTCTGAGGTAATCATCCTGTCAGTGGGTCAGACCTAAAAACATTCATCACAGGATGAAACACACATTTGGATCATAGTTAGTGACTGTTGTGCTCCAAGAAATTAAAATCATCGACCGTCACTCAGAGAGCGAAAACATACAGCAAGGCAGCTGTAAAGGTCATACCTTCCTTTTCTTAAAGAATCTGTAATGGAGCTCACCTCCACAGGAGGCTGGCGCCCTCTTCTGGTAGGAGACTGCAGGTGCAGCTCTTCTTCACTCATCTCCCTGAGGAAGACCTCACCTGTCCATGCTCTGTGGAGGGTACGGTCATCACGGGTTTTCACCACGCCCTCCTACATCATCACTGAAGTGTGTATCCTTATATATGTGGAGCGATGTTTCGGCTCTTTCCAGGAGATCTATTATGGATAAACTCATTTTTAGATGAAGGTCATGTGGGTGTTTTTGCCCATCTGCTTCCTCCTTTGTCTTGTCTCCATATAGTGGGAGGAGCCTCCACTCAGGCGTACTTGTATAACAATAATTAAAAGTGTTTGTCTCTTCTGTTCCATCTGTGATCCGAAGTAATCTGAATCCACTGTTAGCTTTTACGGACTCCAGCCAGTCCATAAAGCTGGTTATTGATGAGAGGACTGTTTAGAGACGGGCTCAGAGATGGGATTATGACTCAGCACATGGACTATAGTTAAAATTTAGTTGTGGATGATGTTTCTCTCAATGTTCCAAGGAATATCAACTAGAGGAACCTTTAGTGATGTAAGTGTTCGTTGATTGGTTGAACACGAGCCAATGCAGCACCGTCAACTTCCTGTGTGGAATGTTAGCCGTTAAAACAACAGCCTCCTTACAAATACGACAAAACAAGTTGAAGTTTATGTTGCTGTTTATGTCACACAGAATAGTGTTGCTATAGCAACCACTGCCCATTTTACGCTACGTCAGCGTTCCTATAGGTGGTTTAGTTGTGTCCAGTGGACGGTTCCCCTCGTTTGGTCTGAAAGCATTCATATTTTTAAAACAATATTAGAGCCTTGGTTTAACAGTAATCCAGTATGATTGGTTGTAATCAAAATAATTGTTGATTCTTTTTCAGTCAATAGACTAACTGATTAATCGTGTGTGTGTGTGTGTAGTTACCGTGGTTACGACAGCAGGAACAACCTGTTCTACACTCAGGGGGGCGAGGTGTTGTATCACGTGGCGGCGGTAGGCGTGGTCTACAACCGGCAGCTGCACAGCCAGCGCTTTTACCTCGGCCACGACGATGACATCCTGAGCCTCAGCATCCACCCGCTGAAGGACTACGCTGCTACGGGACAGGTGCACACACACACACACACACACACACACACACACACACACACACACACACACACACACACGCAGATTCAGTATACTGTGAGTAGTTCATTCAGAGATCATGTGATGTGTGTGCAGGTGGGGCGGGACCCAGCCATCCATGTGTGGGACATCCAGACTCTGAAGTGTCTGTCGTTGCTCAAAGGTTTCCACCAGAGAGGAGTGTGTGCTCTGGACTTCTCAGGTGAGACTCTGTGTGTCACCCAGAGGATGTTTACAGGATGGTGCAGGGAGCATGTGATTTTAGATAGCATGCAGGCGTTCTGTGTCTAGCAGACCATAATTTTGCATCCCTGTTACATGGCGGTTGATCCCGTCCTCTTATTGGAGGGTAAGGAGCTCCTGGACCTCACACTGTCTCCACAATCTGAAGTCATTTTCTTCGTCTTGGAGTTAGCAGCTCACTGCTACTAGCTGCTAACTGCTAGTAGCTGCTAACTGCTACGAGCTGCTTTTTAAATCTCCCGGTTGTGCATCGCAGAAATAACACGTCATCAAAACATCACACCCACATCCTGTCCTAGTGCCTCACTGGCTGACTTTGTTTATACAAACGCTGATTCGGCGCTGTCAGGAACAACAACCCCCATTACACCTTGATGGTGTTTATGCAGAATGATGAGGAGCGATGAAGGAGCAACCTTTTCTACACCTTGAAAAGGCTGTGTTAAAGTGTTTATAATGCATAAAGAGGGACAAAGTCCAAATTAAGCAGCATATTGTGTCAGATGAATGAATTAAACAACTGGGGATCATGTTCTCTGTGAGGTTTTGTTGACTTTTTATTTTACACATTGGGGATTTTTTTTTATTGTTTATTAATATTTTCAGTCACAGTTTGGTGAGATCATGGTTAAAACAACAAGTCAGCATTGAGTTGGATTCACACAAGACAGCAACGAGGTTTGTAGAGCGCCTTCCTCCTCCAAGGCTGACCAATCCATCACATGACCCACGTCCCACCCTCCACAAAGTATAGAGGAAATCGGTTCAATTCAGTGGACTCGTTGGTTTGACAGTGTCGACAGTGTCAGAGGGCATCATCAGAGTTTGGGGTCCTTATAAGGTTGCAGGTCTGTCCGTTTAGAATTGATGTGTTCTTATGTTTGAGGATCTCTGCAGTACCACTCTTCTCCAGCTGGAGTTTCTTTCTATGGTGGCTCAGAACCTTTTCCGGACACATTTTCTCTCTGTTCTCGATGCAGCTGATGGAAAGAGCCTGGTGTCTGTGGGAGTAGACGACGGACACTCAATCGTAGTTTGGGACTGGAAGAGAGGAGAGAAACTTGCAACTGCAAGGTACTGCAAAACACTACAACTACTACTTCTGTAAACTACTGCATGGTCAATAAACTACTAGTCTTGCACGACTACTAACATTTTTCTCCTATTTCTTCTACTATTTATACTACAGCTACTAATCATTGGTACTTTTACATCCTGTAGCAAAAGACACATCAAAACGTCCAGATTGATGGTGAATGGTGCATTATGTCTTTTGGGAGAGTTGGGAGAGAGACTAGGAAAAAACAAATAAATTAAATAAGAACATAGAACATAACATGGAAACATGATCAAAAGTTTAAACTTGTCACCAGACTTGGGACTTTACTGGGCTAAATGGACATTTTAATATCTAGACTGGTTTTCATGAAATCCGTGTTTAGGTTTGGGGTAATTTTGGCTGGTTTTGGTTAGATTGGGTGACATCATCGTTAGAGTGGGTGACATCATCGTTAGAGTGGGTGACATCATTGTTAGAGTGGAGAGGAGCTGGAAAATTGTCTAAAAATCTTTTCTTTAAATTGCGCTCACTCCCTCAGTTTTTACTCCACATCCATAATGTTGACATGAAAACGTAATAAAATTTGTGCTAGTTCTAGTTATGCTAATTTGGAAGCTAACAGACATACACTTATGGCTCAGGGAGGCCCCGAGCAACAGGAACTCCAACCAACTGCCTCATAAGCTCCCATTTTAACTTAACTACTACTACTACTACTACTAGGCTACTACTACTACTGCCACTACTACTACTACTACTACTACTACTAATATTAGGCTGCTACTACTACCACTACTACTACTACTACCACTAGGCTACTACTACTACTACTACTACTACTACTACTACTACTACTACTACCACCACTACTACTACTACTACTACCACCACCACTACTACTACTACCACTACTACTACTACTACTACTACTACCACTAGGCTACTACTACTACTACCACTACTACTACTACTACTACTAGGCTACTACTACTACTACTACTACTACTACTACTACTACCACCACTAGGCTGCTACTACTACCACTACTACTACTACTACTACCACTAGGCTACTACTACTACTACTACTACTACTACTACTACTACCACCACCACTACTACTACTACCACTACTACTACTACTACTACTACTACTACCACTAGGCTACTACTACTACTACTACTACTACTACTACTACTACTACCACCACTACTACTACTACTACTACCACCACCACTACTACTACTACCACTACTACTACTACTACCACTAGGCTACTACTACTACTACTACTACTACTACTACTACTACTACTACCACCACTACTACTACTACTACTACCACCACCACTACTACTACTACCACTACTACTACTACTACTACTACTACTACCACTAGGCTACTACTACTACTACCACTACTACTACTACTACTACTAGGCTACTACTACTACTACTACTACTACTACTACTACTACTACCACCACTAGGCTGCTACTACTACCACTACTACTACTACTACTACCACTAGGCTACTACTACTACTACTACTACTACTACTACTACTACCACCACCACTACTACTACTACCACTACTACTACTACTACTACTACTACTACCACTAGGCTACTACTACTACTACTACTACTACTACTACTACTACTACTACTACCACCACCACCACTACTACTACTACCACCACTACTACTACCACCACTACTACTACTACCACCACTACTACTACCACTAGGCTACTACTACTACTATTACTACTACTACTACTACTACTACCATCACTACTACTACTACCACTACTACTACTAGGCTACTACTACTATACTACTACTACTACTACAACTACTACTACTACTACTACTACTATACTACTACCACTACTACTACTACCACTAGGCTACTACTACTACTATTACTACTACTACTACTAGGCTACTACTACTATACTACTACTACTACTGATATCACTGCCACTACTGGTATAGTTATTACTACTGCAACACCTACTTTACTTTAGATGGAAGACAGCAGCAGCTAAATACTACTGTCTAATACTTAAAATGCTAGTATTTAAATACTAGTATTTATAGTAATAGTTTGTACTGCATTCCTGCTGCTATACCTGTGTTTGTTTTCTCCACAGGGGTCACAAGGAGAAGATATTTGTGGTGAGGTGTAATCCTATGCTGATGGACAAACTGGTCACTGTGGGAATCAAACACATCCAGTTCTGGCAACATGCAGGTGAAACTTGAATCTAGAATATATCCACGGAACCCCTGCAAACATATACAGGAATATGTTAAATGTGAAGGTTTGACTAGAGGAAAGGCCTTAAACACTCCAGAGACTTCCTAAAACAGGATAGAGGGACAACATTCACTGTTGTACAGTAAATACTTTGTTTTTCCTTTCAGGAGTCCAGATTTACAAACATTATCTGGTGCTGAACTTGCCGTTTGTCTGATTCCTATTAAAACTGTTGTAAAGTCGTTTCTACTCTGTTGTCCTTTGCTGACATTTTGCTGCTGCTGGTCTCCCAGAAGAGATAATTAAACCTTCCAATGAAAAGATGTCCTGTGTGTAACATAGGAGATTTAGCGACCTTTAGGCCAGACGCCAGGCGACAGGCACAGGTGCATACAGGTGTTCTTGCAGCAGGGAACAGTTAAGGAACTGTAAAGGAAAAGAAATGACAGTTCAGTCATCATCTCCTCACCTCCATACTGATGGAAAGTCAGGTGAAGTTTCTGTGTCCTCAAACATTTCTGAAGATTCACAGTAAAACAGCGTTGCAGCATTCTGCTAAACACCTGAAGAAGACGGAGACTAGTTTTATAAATGACTTCATACAGCTCATAAGGCTAATCCAAGTCTGCAGAAGATCCCACACTGATATGAAAAGATATTATTGACACCTTTTTAAGATGAAATGTGTAGCTCGTGAAATAAATACATTAAAATAAATACATTAGCTTTTACCTGCTACACACCTCAGACGGGGCACGTTAACCCTTGTTATAATCTCTTCAGCAGTCATCTTGTTCAAAATGTTCTGTCTGAGTGAGTACTTCCCTGTTTGTCCTCCAGGTGGCGGCCTGACCTTCAGGCGTGGTGTGTTTAGGAGCGTTGGCCGGCCGGAGACCATGATGTCGGTGTGTTACGGCCGCAGTGAGGCACTGGTGTTCTCTGGCGCCGCCACCGGAGACGTTTACATCTGGAAGGATCCGCTGCTGTTGAAAACAGTCAAAGCCCATGATGGACCGGTGTTCGCCATGTTCTCCCTCGATAAGGTGAGGACGACAGGTGTGTGCATGTGTGTGTGTTTTAATCTGTTTAACAAATCAGGAAAGGTGAGCAGTGGTCGGATTCTTCATTTGGGAACACGTTTACTGTGATGTTGGAGATGCACACCAGTATGTGTTCATACTTTAGCCTGTTGGTGCTTTCATGAAGTCATAAAAAGATTGGACATCTCAGACTTCGAAGGAAAAAATTGAACATGTCCTGATATGATCCTTTATATGATAGACATGTCTACTGAATTTCATACATGTAGGTTAAACACAGACTCAGAAATACTTATTTGAAGTTTTACAGGGGGCGCTATGGAGCCAATTTACCACAACCAATCCTGTAAACCATATGAGATCATTAGTACTACCACCTTTGACGAGTGTGTCAATTTTGGTGGGCATCTGAGCTTCCCTGGCCTCTCAACACCAACTTCCTGTTTGATGGCGAACATCAAACGTCGCAACGCCGCCATGTGACCCAAACTCACAATATTTACAATAATGCTTCATCAAGGCGTTATGGCTTTACTGACCACTAGGAGGTGGCACTGTCACTATTATGAAATTTAACTATATAGATGTGTTCAAGGCGGGACTCTTATCAAACCTGCGAAGTTTGGGTTGGATTGGAAAATTGACAGCAGAGTTATAACAACTTCCTGCTTCATGGCGAAACATCAACATTCGGCGCACAGCCATGCCTACAGCTTTACACGAAAACACACCAGCTTCATAATCATTCATCACCAACTTGTTGTAGCTATTCTCACTGAATTTGAAGGCAATATGCTCAACGGCCTTGTAGTAGTGTATCAAAACGTAAAATATGTCATTTCCTGTTGCCACCTGGTGCTATGACTATAGCTAAATTTCGTCATGTGGATGTCTTTAGGGCGGGATTCTTAACCAATTTTGTACAGATTGAACCTTAGACAATGGAGTTATGACAACTTTCGATCGGGTTAAATCTGTAGGAGTTCATTAAAATACAAAGTGTGTGATTTGCAAAAAATGGTCACAAAAATCAAAATGGCCAACTTCCTGTTTGTTTGAAGGCATTGCTCCAAGAGACTTTTTTGTTGGTCTCGGTCAGTTACATATGTGTACCAAGTTTCGTACATGTATGTTAAACTGGAGGCAGGGGCTGAATGTTAGGGTGTGCTAGCGAGCCATTTTGCCATGCCCATTTCCAATCACCATATCACACGTAAATTTCACACCTGAAAAATTTTTCTGCCAACTTTGATGAGTTTTTGAGCATGTAAAAGTCTCCAAAAAGGTGATTCTTTTTGGAGAATAATAATTCTTTGCATTACAATAGGGTCCTTGCCCGCTTAGTGCTCGGGCCCTATTAAATACTCAAGTATTGATAACTCAGTCTAATCAATAAATACGATTATTTCTGTTCAGGGCTTTGTGACGGGTGGGAAGGACGGCGTGGTGGAGCTGTGGGACGATATGTTTGACCGCTGTCTGAAGACATACGCCATCAAGAGAGCAGCACTCTCCCCAGGCTCTAAAGGTACGTAAAACCATCACCACCATGTGCCTGAGCTCAAAACCTGAGCCTAACCTTAGGCTAACCTCAATCTAACATAAACCTAATCACAGCCTAACCTCAACCTAACCTAAGCCTAACCTAAAGGAACCTCAGCCTAACCTTAGGCTACCCTCAAACTAACATAAGCCTAATCACAGCCTAACCTTAGCCTAACATAAACCTCATCACAGCCTAATCTCAACCTAAACTCTGCCTAAACATAGCATTAATCAACCTTCCCTTATCTTAAACTGAGCCTCAACTCAAACTAACCTCAATCTATCATCAGCCTAACCTAAACCAGACCTCAATTTAATGTCAGACTTACATCAGTCTGGTCTTAGCCTAACCACAACCAAACCTTAATACAACCTCAGCCTTACCACTACTTAAACTCAACCTAACCCCAAACTAACCTCAAACTAACCCCAACCTAACCTCTACCTAATTTCAACCTAACCTCAATCTAACCTCAACCTAAACTCAACCTATCCTCAAGCTAATGTCATCATAACCTTAACCCAACCTCATCATACATTTTTATTATAGGAAAGGAGGGTATTCTAAGCTCCAGCTCCAGCCTCCACCCTGTTGGGGAATGCTGTCTCTGATAATAATTCATTATCTCTAGGTGTAGGAGGTCCTTAGGTCTCCGTTGTCTTTAGATCAAATCGTAATAATTACCCGCATTAATAAAAACATAATATTATATTATATTATATAATATTCATATTAGATGTATAACATGAAGTCAGGATTACTGTTTTTGGTTAGGATTAAAAGTAAAACAGTTGCCTCATACAGTAGAAGCTCTTCTATCCAACACTGCCATCAGGTGGTCACATGGTAACACACTGTCTGTGCAGGTCTCCTCCTGGAAGACAATCCGTCCATCAGAGCCATCACTCTGGGTCACGGTCACATCCTGGTGGGGACCAAAAACGGAGAAGTTCTGGAGATCGATAAGACCGGACCGATGACACTACTGGTGCAGGTATGTTGGGACTGTGTTTGTGTGGATATCAGATCTTTTTTAACATCTGGTCGTCTGGTACAGCATCCGTTTCCATGGTGAGGAGAGCTGACTGCTGCAGATCGATCAGACACACAAACAGATCAGAACGACCGTCTCAGTGGTTTTCAGTACATGTAGTGTGTGTTTGTAGTGTGTGTTTTTAGTGTGTGTTTGTGTGTGTGGTGTGTGGATGATTGTCTTTTTTTCATGAATCTTTCACTGATGACTTAAAGGGCCCTATTTAAATCATCTATAGCTCAAGTCCTGATTCATATTAAACTACATCTGGTACTGAAACTACATCTGATACTTAAACTACATCTGGTACTGAAACTGCATCTGATCCTTAAACAATGTGGAGGTGAAAATAAAAACTGCATCAGTCTGAAACTAGTGACGACACTTTGTATGACTGGGTGCCGGGCCGCGCCTTAAATCAGTTTCGTTTCCCTTATAAATGATCAATAATAAGGTAATAAACATTGATAATCTCTTTGTGTCTTTGTCTCTGTGTCGGTGTGCAGGGTCATATGGAGGGTGAGGTTTGGGGTCTGGCCCCCCACCCCCTCCTCCCCATCTGTGCCACCGTCAGTGACGATAAAACCCTGCGACTGTGGGAGACGTCGGCCAATCACCGCATGGTGGCCGTCCGCAAGCTGAAGAGAGGTCAGATAAAGGACCAGGCCGCCAATTTAACGTGTTTGTCTAAAAACATCCCTGCTGATTATTTTCCAAACCATCGATCACTTTATAGATTGATTGATTGATTTGGTTCATTTATATGACAACCAAATTACAGAGACTGTGTGTGTGTGTGTGTGTGTGTGTGTGTGTGTGTGTGTGTGTGTATGTGTGTGTGTGTGTGTGTGTGTGTGTGTGTGTGTGTGTGTGTGTGTGTGTGTGTGTGTGTGTGTGTGTGTATGTGTGTGTGTTCTCCAGGCGGTCGCTGCTGTGCCTTCTCTCCTGACGGGAAGGCGCTGGCGGTCGGTCTGAGCGATGGCGGCGTGCTGGTGGTGAACGCCGACACGCTGGAGGATCTGCTGAGCTTCCACCATCGCCGAGACGCCATTTCTGACGTGCGCTTCACTCCAGGTGTGTGAACACTCACACTTAAACACTCTTATCTGACACAAAGACACATCTCGTCATCCTCACTTATCGGATGTTTCTCACCCACATGGTCTCAGACTCAGGGAAATTCCTGGCTGTGGCATCACACGACAGCTTTGTGGACATCTACAACATGCTGAGCAGCAAGAGGGTGGGGATCTGTCGAGGAGCGTCCGGTTACATCACACACATCGACTGGGACGCCCGAGGTAACACACAGCGCCTCGGACTGCTCAGTGACGTAGAAGACATGTTGGATCCGGCTGTTCTTAGATTGTGGAGGAGGAGGAGATCAGTGGAGGGTGTAACTTTAACACAGGCATCAACTGATGCGTAAACTGAGTGAGGGCGACTTCATGAATTTCATTTGTAAGAGGAAGATGGTCTTATTGGCCGTTTTTACCCAGAGATCACTCAGTAGTGCCACGAAAAGACCCTCCTCTACGCAGCCTGTTATATAACAATATGTAGTGGCTGTAAATTTTGATAATTATAACCTGCAGACATTTTCTTCTTCTTTGAGTTAGCTGCTAGCTGCCACTAGCTGCTACTAGCTGCTAACTGCTACTAGCTGCCTTTTAAATGTTTGTGGGTCGCACACGTAGCACATCATGAAAGCGTCACACCTTGGTAGTGTTAACACAGAGCGGTGAGGAGCCTCTTTAACAGGCTGTGTAAACGTGGACTACGTCACAGTGGGGGTGTGTTTGCAGGTAAACTGCTGCAGGTGAACACCGGAGCCAAAGAACAACTCTTCTTCGAAGCGCCGAGAGGAAAAAGACAAACTATCGGAAACTCTGAGGTGAGTGTGTGGAGATGTTTACATTTATGAAACGTGAATAATGATTATAGAATATTGATTATAGATGCGTTCATGACACGTTGTGAATTTGGAAAATACAACTCAGACTCAGACGAAATGATTTGAACTCATTAACATTATTTAATTGATTTAAATAAGTCGTTTCCTATTGGATGTGACATGTTTACATTCCTAATATATCAGTGAAGCTGCCAGTGTTACAGTTTTTATAAAGATGTCTGTAATAATCGAAATCAGCCCACTGGTCTATTCCAGCTTTATTGATATGAACATGATTGTTATTGATATGATCAATCATCAGGGCAGCCATATTGTTTTCCATGATGGTCTTGTGTTTTTCAGAGGTTCAGGGAAGTTTCCGGTAGTCTTGAACGCAGCATAAGTATCTGTTCCTTAATGTCGTCATCTTGTTGTTGTTTACTGATATAATTGTGATTTTGTAGCTGGAGCGGATCGAGTGGTCCACCTGGACGTGTGTTCTGGGTTTGACCTGTGAGGGAATCTGGCCAACGCACAGTGACATCACCGACATCAACGCAGCGTCGCTCACCAGAGACCAAATGCTGCTTGCCACCGGAGATGACTTTGGCTTCCTCAAACTGTTCAGCTACCCTGTTCGAGTACGACAGACATGAGATTAACGTTTTTCTTCTGTCCCTTTTCTTCTGTCAAAAAGCTAAAAAAAAAAGAGGCTGTAACCCCCCCCTCTCTCCCTCCCTCCCTCCAGGGTCAGTACGCTCGTTTCAAGCGTTACGTGGGCCACAGCGCCCAGGTGACCAACATCTGCTGGGGTCAGGACGACTCCACCTTGCTGACAGTGGGTGGGGCCGACACCGCCCTGATGATCTGGGAGAGGGAGCGAGGAGGCGGGGTCAGTGGAGAGGGGGAGGGGCCTGTGTGTCGTGACAACCGGCCACCCGTGGACAGCGAAGAGTCGGATGATGACATCGAGGAGGACGGAGGTGGGTGTGTCCATGGTTTTTTTATCCTCCCAAAGAAGGCTATGCTTCACGGGCATTAGTTCGTTTGATTATACAAAATCAATGAGACTGATTAGATGAAGTGAGTCGGATTCAGGACTTGTTTTCACTCTTAAACATTACCAGAAGATGGAGCCTGAAGAGTTTTCCTGCTCTTTATATTATTGCTTAGAGTTCAGAACAGTAACCCAGCAACTAAACATAAATGAGGATTTTACCTGATAAAAGTTGAAGGACCAAAAAGTATGTCCAGTAAAGGTGTTTACAAGTTAAAGATCTCTCCTCTCCTGTCAATCGAGCTCTAATTTACAGTGTGTGTGTGTGTGTGTGTGTGTGTGTGTGTGTGTGTGTGTGTGTGTGTGTGTGTGTGTGTGTGTGTGTGTGTGTGTGTGTGTGTGTGTGTGTGTGTGTGTGTGTGTGTGTGTTCAAAGGGTACGACAGTGACGTTGCGCGGGAGAAGACGGTGGATTACATCACAAAAATGTACGCTGTTAGCATCAGAGAGATGAGAGGAACCAAACCTCACCAACAGCTGAAGGAGATGTCAGCTGAGGACAGGTACACGCCAACACACTCTAACATGCTAACACACACCAACACACCTGTTGGGATTGGGATTGAGTGACTGAGTGACTGAATGACTCATTGACTCATTGATTGATTGATTGATTGATTGATTGATCCTCCAGGCCTGTGGTGAGTCGTGCAGCGCCGCAGCCAGAGAAACTCCAGAAGAACAACGTCACCAAGAAGAAGAGACTAGTGGAGGTATGTCACCTGTGTCCTCACTTGTCTCCTTACATGTCTCTTCACCTGTATCCTTACCTGTCTCCTCACCTGTATTCTCACCTGTCCCCTTACCTGTCTCCTTACATGTCTCCTCAGCTGTCTCCTTACATGTCTCCTCAGCTGTCTCCTTACATGTCTCCTCACCCGTCTCCTCACCCGTCTCCTCACCTGTCTCTTCACCTGTCTCTTCATCTGTCTACTTACATGTCTCCTCACCCGTCTCCTCACCTGTCTCTTCGCCTGTCTCTTCGCCTGTCTCCTCACCTGTCTCCTCACCTGTCTCTTCACCTGTCTCCTTACATGTCTCCTTACATGTCTCCTCACCTGTCTCCTTACATGTCCCCTCACCCGTCTCCTCACCTGTCTCTTCACCTGTCTCCTTACATGTCTCCTCACCTGTCTCCTTACATGTCTCTTCACCTGTATCCTTACCTGTCTCCTCACCTGTATTCTCACCTGTCCCCTTACCTGTCTCCTTACATGTCTCCTCAGCTGTCTCCTTACATGTCTCCTCAGCTGTCTCCTTACATGTCTCCTCACCCGTCTCCTCACCTGTCTCTTCACCTGTCTCTTCACCTGTCTTCTTACATGTCTCCTCACCCGTCTCCTCACCTGTCTCTTCACCTGTCTCCTCACCTGTCTCCTCACCTGTCTCTTCACCTGTCTCCCCACCTGTCTCCTCACCTGTCTCTTCACCTGTCTCCTTACATGTCTCCTTACATGTCTCCTCACCTGTCTCCTTACATGTCTCCTCACCCGTCTCCTCACCTGTCTCTTCACCTGTCTCCTCACCTGTCTCTTCACCTGTCTCCTCACCTGTCTCCTTACATGTCTCCTCACCTGTCTCCTTACATGTCTCTTCACCTGTATCCTTACCTGTCTCCTCACCTGTATTCTCACCTGTCCCCTTACCTGTCTCCTTACATGTCTCTTCACCTGTCTCCTTACATGTCTCCTCATCTGTATTCTCACCTGTCCCCTTACCTGTCTCCTTACATGTCTCCTCAGCTGTCTCCTTACATGTCTCCTCACCCATCTCCTCACCTGTCTCTTCACCTGTCTCTTCACCTGTCTCCTTACATGTCTCCTCACCCGTCTCCTCACCTGTCTCTTCACCTGTCTCCTCACCTGTCTCTTCACCTGTCTCCTTACATGTCTCCTTACATGTCTCCTCACCTGTCTCCTTACATGTCCCCTCACCCGTCTCCTCACCTGTCTCTTCACCTGTCTCCTTACATGTCTCCTCACCCGTCTCCTTACATGTCTCTTCACCTGTATCCTTACCTGTCTCCTCACCCGTCTCCTCACCTGTCTCTTCACCTGTCTCTTCATCTGTCTCCTTACATGTCTCCTCACCCGTCTCCTCACCTGTCTCTTCACCTGTCTCCTCACCTGTCTCCTCACCTGTCTCTTCACCTGTCTCCTTACATGTCTCCTTACATGTCTCCTCACCTGTCTCCTTACAAGTCCCCTCACCCGTCTCCTCACCTGTCTCTTCACCTGTCTCCTTACATGTCTCCTCACCTGTCTCCTTACATGTCTCTTCACCTGTATCCTTACCTGTCTCCTCACCTGTATTCTCACCTGTCCCCTTACCTGTCTCCTTACATGTCTCCTCAGCTGTCTCCTTACATGTCTCCTCAGCTGTCTCCTTACATGTCTCCTCACCCGTCTCCTCACCTGTCTCTTCACCTGTCTCTTGACCTGTCTTCTTACATGTCTCCTCACCCGTCTCCTCACCTGTCTCTTCACCTGTCTCCTCACCTGTCTCCTCACCTGTCTCTTCACCTGTCTCCTCACCTGTCTCCTCACCTGTCTCTTCACCTGTCTCCTTACATGTCTCCTTACATGTCTCCTCACCTGTCTCCTTACATGTCTCCTCACCCGTCTCCTCACCTGTCTCTTCACCCGTCTCCTCACCTGTCTCTTCACCTGTCTCCTCACCTGTCTCCTTACATGTCTCTTCACCTGTCTCCTTACATGTCTCTTCACCTGTCTCCTTACATGTCTCCTCACCTGTATTCTCACCTGTCCCCTTACCTGTCTCCTTACATGTCTCCTCAGCTGTCTCCTTACATGTCTCCTCAGCTGTCTCCTTACGTGTCTCCTCACCCGTCTCCTCACCTGTCTCTTCACCTGTCTCCTTACATGTCTCCTCACCCGTCTCCTCACCTGTCTCTTCACCTGTCTCCTCACCTGTCTCTTCACCTGTCTCCTTACATGTCTCCTTACATGTCTCCTCACCTGTCTCCTTACATGTCCCCTCACCCGTCTCCTCACCTGTCTCTTCACCTATCTCCTTACATGTCTCCTCACCTGTCTCCTTACATGTCTCTTCACCTGTATTCTCACCTGTCCCCTTACCTGTCTCCTTACATGTCTCCTCAGCTGTCTCCTTACATGTCTCCTCAGCTGTCTCCTTACATGTCTCCTCACCCGTCTCCTCACCTGTCTCTTCACCTGTCTCTTCACCTGTCTCCTTACATGTCTCCTCACCCGTCTCCTCACCTGTCTCTTCACCTGTCTCCTCACCTGTCTCTTCACCTGTCTCCTCACCTGTCTCTTCACCTGTCTCCTTACATGTCTCCTCACCTGTCTCCTTACATGTCTCCTCACCCGTCTCCTCACCTGTCTCTTCACCTGTCTCCTCACCTGTCTCCTCACCTGTCTCCTCACCTGTCTCTTCACCTGTCTCCTCACCTGTCTCTTCACCTGTCTCTTCACCTGTCTCCTTACATGTCTCCTCACCCGTCTCCTCACCTGTCTCCTTACCTGTCTCTTTACGTGTCTCTTCACCTGTATTCTCACCTGTCTCCTTACCCGTCTCCTCACCTGTCCCCTCACCCATCTCCTCACCTGTCTCTTCACCTGTCTCCTCACCTGTCTCCTTACCCGTCTCCTTACATGTCTCCTCATCTTCCTCCTTACCTGTCTCCTCCTGACTTCCTGTATCCTTACCTTTCTCTCAGTCTGTCTTATCTGTCCTCCTGACTTCCTGTCTCCTAACCTGTCTCCTCACCTGTTTCCTCACCTGTCTCCTTACATATCTCCTTACCTGTCTCCTTACTGTCTCTCAGTCTGTCTTATCTGTCCTCCTGACTTCCTGTCTCTTCCCTCTACAGGACCTGGTTTTGGATCATGTATTCGGTTTTCGGGGCTTTGATTGTCGTAACAACCTGCACTACCTCAACGATGGCACCGACATAGTCTACCACACTGCCTCCACCGCCATCGTCCACAGTCTCAGCACCGGTAACCATAGCAACGCAGTCATAATACGCACGTATATGGAATGCACTTATAGTTACACGCACATATTTGGAAAGCACGTACAGTTACCCATTGTTAGCTTGGTTATATCTGTGATTGGTCCAGGGGGGCTGGGTCATAGAATGCCTTTAAAATATGATAATCCTGCCGAGGGAATCAAACTGTTTGTTTCTTCTTCTGCTACAGGAACTCAGAGTTTCTACCTGGAACACACTGATGACATCCTGTCTCTGACCGCCAACCAGCACCCGAAATACAAGAACATCATCGCAACCGGACAGATTGGTACGCTGAGTGTGTGAGACGGGGGTTGGTTTCAGGTTAAAGAACAACCCAGGACTGTTTAAAACACTGTTCCGAATGTGAAAATTTTTATGATCAATCAATATGATAGGATCATCAATATTCTCCTGGTGCTCGTAAAATTAAATAAAATGTTTAAATGTTAATATTTGGAGATAATGTTCTGCCAAAACAAACAAAAATGCACCATCACCACACCATCAACAAATTAATACATTTTCTTTCACAAATACAAAATCAATCCAACATATTACTACGACTTCCTGCTTGAAAAACAAATACTGAACATCTGACAAGTACAACAAATATCATGTGACCTTTGGCGTCGTGTTTCCGTGGTTCTGTGGTCAGGATTTTCTCACAAATGTCCAGAGTACTTCATCCTCCACACCAGCAGGTGGTGCTATGAGTCTGTGGTGGACGACTGTCATGAGACCCTTTATTACATTTACATTTAGATTTAGATTCTAAATATAACTCATGTTTATTAAGTTGCTGCTGGAGGCCCCTTAGTCAGATGTCCAATCAGCTGCCTCCTCTCAATGGGAAGGAACAACAGTCCTGACCACAGTACGATGGACAGATCGCACCAAAAGTCAGGTGATATTTGTTTGTGTTTTGTTGTGTATTTGTTTCTAAATCATGATGTATTGATAATATGTTGTGCATTTGTTTGATTTTGTATTTATGAAACAAACTGATCAGTTTGTTAACGGTGTTTCCTGTTAGAGAAACACAGCGCTCTCTGAAACATGGTTTGTTGTGTTTTGTTTGGGCAGGAAATTAGCTCCATATGATTCCTATTATGTATGTTTATATCTACAAGAAGGATTTCACATGTACATTCTTAAATTCTTAAATAATACAAATTACTGTTTGTGTTCGTAGTTTTATAATCATCACGTTTCTGCACCATAACTCAAAAACTGTTTCATATTATTCACAAACTTTCTACACAATTCAATCATCAATTTCAATCACAACATGAAGTGGTGCCTTTTGCTATTTAGGGATTTTTATCGTTTGCAATATTTTTTTTCCCGTTTCCATGGTTACAAGTTGAGCCTTATTCTGTGTTTTATTTACGAATTTTCTCTAAACTCTGAATGAAATTCTCCGAAGTCAACAGCTGCCTGAAAGAAAAAGAAATGAATATGAAAACATATTTGATGATGATGTCACCAGTATGATCTCTAAACAGTCAGACACTGGTTGGTTCTTAGGGTGTTTGTACGCTCCAATGGTCCCTCCAGCTGCTCTGATTGGTCCAACAACTTTTTGTGACTTTCTCTTGTAACCTGGATTTCTATCCTCTCTTAATGTTGATGCAGGCACCACTCCTTCCATCCATGTGTGGGACGCAATGAGCAAACAGACTTTGTCCATCCTCCGCTGTCCTCACACTAAAGGCGTCAGCTACGTTAACTTCAGCGCCACTGGGAAGCTGTTGCTGTCTGTCGGAGTGGAACCTGAACACACCATCACAGTGTGGCGCTGGCAGGAAGGTCAGAAGGACGTCTGATCAATAACTTTGAAAAAACAAGACATTAGCAGCAAATGTTTTGCTGCTGGGAATAAAATATTTCACCCAAACATTAAAACTCAGTCGTCATCTCCTCACCTCCATGTTTAATGTAAAGTAAGCAAATATTTCCTAAACACCTGAAGAAGATGTTTTAAAACTGGTCTCCATCGTCTTCAGATGTTTTAAAACTGGTCTCCATCTTCTTCAGGTGTTTTAAACTAGTTTTAAACAAGTTTTCTAGTTGATACTAATGTGGCAAAATAAAGATGACGAGGAGTCAGAGTGTAAAAGATGAAAGAATAGTTTAGATTAGGACATGTTATTGACTTGTAATGATGGCAGTGTCTCCGCTGCAGGATCCAAGGTGTGCAGCAAAGCTGGACACCCGGACCGGGTCTTCGTGGTGGAGTTTCGTCCAGACTCTGACTCCCAGTTTGTGTCGGTGGGAATCAAACATGTGAAGTTCTGGACGTTAGCTGGCGGCGCTCTGATGCATAAGAAGGGCTTGGTGGGAACGTTGGAGGACGGCAGGATGCAGACGATGCTGTCCGTCGCCTTTGGTGCTGTGAGTTCTCATTGGTGGAGGTCTGTGCTCACGTTACCTGATCGGACTAAACAAGACCAAGACAGAAACAAACAGGAAGACATGGCAGATATTCTACTTACTTCAAAGATTACATCCTCAGTTTACGCCCTTTTTAAATACAAACAAGTCCTTTTCATTTAGAGATTGTTCCAAAGTGGCACCTTTTATTTACACCGAACAAAATAACAGCGGATACATATTGACATGAAATGTGATTCTACTTCTTGCTTAATGTCTGCTTTCAGAATAACTTGACGTTCACCGGAGCCATTAACGGGGACGTGTACGTGTGGCGGGATCACTACCTGCTGAGGTTGGTGGCGAAGGCTCACACCGGACCGGTCTTCACCATGTACACCACGCTGAGAGACGGACTCATTGTCACCGGAGGCAAGGAGAGGCCGTGAGTAACCA
>CM075193.1:392500-397500 GCA_037577475.1 Chaunax sp. Z400
ACCTGACCAATTATTAGACAACCAGTACGGAAACAGAAGTTATGTGACTCGCTGCTCAACCACTCGAAGCGAAGGAGAGGATTAACTCATTCTGCTCCCACCGCCTCCTCCTACCTAGAAGGCCTGGCTGTAGGTCGGTGGGTCGGTTAGTGATCATGTGACCATCTGGAGTCGGAGCTCAGTGTTTCCTCCTGTCCAGAGTCAGAAGTAGAAAATTACAAAAAATATAAATCCATCAGATGCATGGACCATATTTGTGTTCATGAATCACAATCATTGTGGAATTGGTCGTTTTCACTCCACGAGCAACAAAAATGAGCATTCAGTCATGATCGACTGCTGATGGAAGTCAGGCGAAGTTTCTTCATCCACCAATCATTTCTGGAGCTTTACAGTAAAACAGTGTCCCAGCATTCTGCTGAACACGTGAAGAAGACGGAGACTAGTGTAAAAACACCTGAAGAAGACGGAGACTAGTGTAAAAACACCTGAAGAAGACGGAGACTAGTGTAAAAACACCTGAAGAAGATGGAGACTAGTGTAAAAACACCTGAAGAAGACGGAGACTAGTTTAAAAACACCTGAAGAAGATGGAGACTAGTTTAAAAACACCTGAAGAAGATGGAGCCTAGTTTAAAAACACCTGAAGAAGATGGAGACTAGTTTAAAAACACCTGAAGAAGACAGAGACTAGTTTAAAAACACCTGAAGAAGATGGAGACTAGTTTAAAAACACCTGAAGAAGATGGAGCCTAGTTTAAAAACACCTGAAGAAGATGGAGACTAGTTTAAAAACATCCTCAGATGGGTACACACTAACACTGTTAGCCTAGAGGCTACAGTGAAGATTTCATCTTAACATCTTTTCAGATCAGCCTGGGATCTTCTGAGACTAGGATTACACCATACGAGCTGTATGGAGTCATTTTATGTTTTAAAGCTAGTCTCCATCTTCTTCTGGTGTTCAGAATGCTTTTACTGTGCAGCTCCAGAAATGTTTGGTGGATGAAGAAACTTCACCTCAACATGGAGGTGAGGAGATGGCTGAATTTTCATTCATTTCATTCAACTTCCTTTGTTTTTTAAGGGAGTCGCGACAATGAAACCACATTTTAAATGACTTTAATCTTCAGAATTTGAATTAATACTTTAGTTTACAGAACTCATCTCCAATCAGAGTTTACAAATCAAATTGAAATATAATGAACATGAGGAAATAAAACTACCTGTTCATTTGAAATTGAAATCTGTTGATTGTGCCTTCCATGCCATAATATAGATAGAAATAGATAGAAAATGAATCATGTTTTATTGATCAATTATTTGTGTCTACATATCTTTTATACTCTGACTCCTGGATTCAGACCTGCTCAGACATTAATGCTGCATTCAGGTCACCATCAGGAAAAACACTGACATGAAACAAAGCAGCATTCACAGAATGTGTCATAAAACAAGAGTGATGTGACCCTTTAAAGGTAAAACACTGGATTCTAACTGATCTGATTAAATGATTATGGATCACTGAGAGGAGACACCCTGAGAAAAGTTTGTCCTGATATTTGATTTCAAATCACTTTTCATTTCAAAGCCTTTACTGTCTCGTTCACACTTAAGTGCCTTTCTGGATCTTTCTACATGTGTTTTCTTGTTTTTTGAGAGAGGGAATTTAATAATTTACTGATTTAATCCATGATTTAACTTATTTTTTACTCTGTCTGGTGCTACACTGAGAATGTTCAAACTTTTATTCATCAGTGGACGTAAAGAAAAAAAATTGCTGTTGCTTTTTGTGTCAAAGACAAAGTATCTTGATCATGAAGCAACAGCAGAGGAGGAATATTTATGGAAATATCTAAGTGTTATTTCTGCCTAATCTACAGCGTGGATGATTTTTTTTGTGTTTGTCTGACAAGTGTCAAAAGAGTCAGTGGAAGAAAAAAAGTTCCAGACGTTGAACACCTGATTTGTTGAGTCATTGACAATAAACACTCGGATTTCCTGAAGTCATGAAGTAGTCGCTGAGGCAGGTTGTAAAGAAATAGAAAAATCCTCAATGAATTTAAGTTTGATGTTGCTGCATCAGTATGAGACAGGGGCGTGTCCAGATATTTTTGGCTGGGGTGTCCAGATATTTTTGGCTGGGGTGGCCCAACTGGTGGCATGAAGAGAGTGGTGATATTGTATGTCAAAGTAGCATTTTAGCATTTCTCATTGACTTCACTAGCATTATAGGAGCTCATTTTACAGCCTGTTTAAGGCGGGACCATTGCTCCTTATTGCTCCTCACTGTTCTGTATAAAAAGAGTATTGGCTGAGGTTCGAATAGCAGCAAACATCTGTTTAATAGGAGCGAGTTTCTTCTTCTTCTGTCCTTCACTAGTTTTTACACTTAAATATCTCTTGTTTTCATCCTAAAGGGGGCGTGGCACTGATGTATGACTTCTCTGCAACCACTGAGAGGATACATGGGGGGCCATAAACAAAACCTTCAAAAAGTTATTTTATTTTTAAATTATTATTTAAGGGGCCAACTTAATGTTTTTCACCATATGGGGGGACACGTTCCCTCTGTCCCCACCCTGAATCTGCGCCCATGTACGTGTTTGACCCACAACCAGGAGATTTAAAAAGCAGGTCATAGACGTAAGAACTACAATCTGCCATCGTTCTAAATTAAAAGGTTCCTCCTGTCCAAATATTCCTTCAGATGCTATTTTGAGGCAGATCCAGATGAACGTGCAAAAGTTTTTGCGTCCTTTATGGAGGGATGTGTTCTCAGGGGGCCACTCTAGTTTTTACATATCATCGTTTAGCCGGTGATTTTATCTAAATCCACCTATAAAAAGAACATTTAAAAGACTAGAGGGGCACTCAGAGAGCATAGACCTCCTCCACAGCTAACAAATCACAAAAGTCAAACAAAAATCCTGGCACCCCAGGCCCACCTTCTCGACACGCCCCTGCTCATAGATTTGAAGGGGTCCAAGCAGCAGGAGAAGATTAAAATAAAATAAAACTTTGTTTTACAGCAGGAAGCTGTGGTGAGAGAAAATTCAAGGTCTAACATTTAGAGGACAGTAGACAGTCTGATGTCCCCTCTGGCCTGCCGTAGGATTTTTGTGGCACTAGATGTGTCTAAAAGTGTTGATCTTGATGTTGTAATCACTCACAAAGTTCCTATAATCTAGCAGTTTATTAGCTACCAGTCTGTTTGTGCAGAATGCATGTGTGGTGTGTTTCTCCAGATACTCCATGACAAAAAAAACAAAAAAACAGACGAAGCCAAGGAGCATCCACGAAATAGATAGATAAATAAATAAATGTTTAAAATGCTGCACTGAGATCAGTTTTAGCTTGTAAATGTCAGATTGTGTAGCTCTGTTGATTTGTATCATACTGTACATGGAATATAAATGATGCTCAGATGCATGAGTTTATTTTTAAAACAAATGTTTTATGGTGTGACCTAAGTTTTTATAAGGACGTGATTGTGATCGAGTGTGTGTGAGTGTACCAACTGATTAAATGAGACTCGTGCTAAAAAAAAACGTGTTTTTCTTATGTCTTCTGAAGCACAAATTTCACCTGTTAATTATTGGCCTTCATGAAAGCAGGACAACAATCACTGAGCATCCCTGTTGATCTCCTCTGATTGGAGGGTAAGGAGCTCCTGGACCTCACCCTGTCTCCCCATTCTGCAGACGTTTTCTTCCCTCAGCTGAGATTGATTTAATTTGAAATATAGGCCCCAAATAAAAATAAACATTCATGTCTATGACATCATCCCAGTTTAGTTAATGATGTCACTGGGTTAATGAAATGTGTGCCGACTGAGCCTGTAGATCTGAGCCAATTATAGAAGAGTCCTTTTTACACAGCGATGACGTCTGAAAAGTAACTAAAGCTGTCAGATCAATGTAATGGAGTAAAAAGTACAGAATATACCAGACAGATACTAATAAATTATGCTCAGTCACATGTTTCAGATAAATGCATTCATAGATTATTGACACTCAGCTGACATGGAGTTCAAAGTTAAGTCTTTATTCTACAGATGCAGACGGTTTTCTGACCACCAGAGGGAGCTGTTGACCAGAAAGCCTGTAGATGGATCAGCCTGAAGGAACCTGATGAAGACTTTCATACACTTAATGTCATACACTTAAAGTGGTTATATAAATACTGTGTGTGTGTGTGTTCATTTTATATATATATTTGTGTGTGTGTAAAAACAAACAGTATTTTATAAGTGAGTACAGTCAAAATGTACATTCAGATATTGTTACATCTGCCTGATCCCCAGCAGAAGAAGCAGCGCCATCATCACCTGTCTGTTATGTTGTTGTCACTACCACAGTGATTGACACCTCATGTAAAGTTTCATGTAAAGTTTCAACTCTGCATGAAAGAGTGCAGCGCTGGTTTCAGACATGCTAACGTTAGCTGCAGCTGCTGCAGACATGCTAGCATGAGCTGCTGCTGCTGACATGCTAACGTTAGCTCCAGTGTTTGAACAGGTGTTTCCTCAGGTGAGGCTGTCGCCCTGGACAGATCTGACTTCAGTCCAGATTGAGTCAGACTGTTGTCTGCAGCCAGTTTAGAAAAGTGAGAGTTTACTGGGCCTGAATATGGAAATGTGAAACCCCCCCGACACACACACACACACCATAATTTGAACCATATCCGTCTACACTTTCTCTTTCTCTGTCCAACATTTCATTTTCACCCCTCCTCCACCTCCTCACGGCTCTGAAACAATCCTCGGAAATGACCCCCACCCTACCAACCAACCCACCCCCCATCTCACAGTGGAAATTCCCTGACTCCCAGCCTGGACAGGAACCGTCTCTCCTCTACTTCAGCTCAATTCTGGGAACAAAATGTGACAGAAAACGTGACACATCTTCCTATGACTGAGATACATGCATGTTAGCTGGCACATGACCGCTTTATCCAGCTACAGCTGGACGTTTGACGGGGTGAGGTGGAATATTTTT
>CM075193.1:405000-412500 GCA_037577475.1 Chaunax sp. Z400
ACTGCAGTATAGAAGAGATATGAGGTGTAAATTCACTGTAAAGTTTATACATGACATTAAATGTAGTTTTAATCTAGTTTAGAGGAAACAGAGAATTATTGAGGACTATTTATAGACTATTATGGGATGTGAGGCTTTTTGTTGTTATATGATGTCATCTTGGCCTGTGGTGCATATTTAGGGCCCACAGGTTTGAACCTAAACAGACTCAAAAACTCACAAAACTGCACATTTGTCAGTCATGGTGAAAATGTATCTGTTTTAGCCATTAGCATGTTAGCACCCCCTAAAGAGCAGCCCCTGCAGCACCTTTTTCAAATACAAATTATTCTGCGAGTGTCTCTGAGATCGATCTACAAAAAGTTCTCCTGAAGCCATAAACCCAACAGGAATTCAGCCATTTTTTTCAGAATTTTGTGCCCATTTTTCACACCTTGTGCTTTAACAAACTCCTCCCAGATTGAACCTTGAAAATGGAGCCAGTGATGCTCTTCTGGAAATTTAGATCAATTGGAAGTTATTTTGACCTATTATATCCGGTTGCTGCTAAAACCCAGTAAGTTGTCTACTCTCCACATCTGATCTATAAATCTATGTTTACGCCCCCTGGGTCAAGAAAATGAGTCTACAGGAAGAGAAAAGAAGGACTGTGATGTTTATCTCGATGTAAAGAGTCACTTCCAGTCATGATTGTGAAACATGAGGCTGAAACTCTCAGAGCTGTGTCTTCAGACAGGAAGCATTGAGACATCAACATGAGAGGAAACACACGGGGGGGGGGGGGCAGACGCCAACATCATAAAAAACAAAACACCACGAGAGTACAGAGGGCGGGACTAACCGTCCAATCAGGTGACGTCCTGATGAAGCCGTTCTGTTAAGGTACTGGTCCCAGCCTTTTACACAGCCTGATCAAGTTGACCAATCAACCGTCTGCATAAACAGAGTGAGGACAGGATGGAGGTGTCATATTTTGACAATGTTTTATGAGTGTGACCCACAACAGGAAGATATAAAAATCAGCATCAGACACACAGCGCCTGTGTGATACAGGACGTAGAGCTCCGCCCCCTTGATGATGTTTTTAAGGAGCTCTTTGAGAGTTTGAGGAGTTTGAGAGCATTAACATGATATCCACCCAGTTTGTCCACTGCATCTATATTCAACACATATTTCCATATTATTCAAAAACTACAGCTCCCATGAGGCACAGCAGCCTCTAAGAATCATGGGAGTTGTAGCTGATACACAAAGAAACGTCCACTCAAGGTCCACTTACCTTCTGACCATAAAGTGAAGTCCTCACCACCGAACGAGTGTGCTCAGTTGTCATGGAAACAGCAGATGTTCAGCGCGCTGAACATGAATAAAATCTTAGCTTAGCTTAGCATAGAGACTGGAAACAGGGGGAAACAGCTAGCCTGGCTCCCAGCAGCTCTGAGATCAGTGATGTTCTCTGTTTGTTTAAAAGACACATTGTGGTTTTAATGATGGGAGACGAAAGTGAATAATTCTCCCAACATAGACGACTCTACCTGTGTGTCACCTGATGCAGTTAGTGAGGAAAGGACGCCATGTTTGACAGGAAGGAGGCAGCAACAACCTGCAAGCAAGCTAATCCAGCGGGAAGTAACGTGTGTGTGTGTGTGTGTGTGTTTATGTGCAGGAACTGGTGTGCATTTGTGCAGAAGCGTGTGGTTACCATAGCGGTGGCGTGTGGAACAGAGAAGTACACCATCAAGTCTCAGAGTCCCTGTCCGAGCGGGACCCCCGACTGTCAGCTGGTCATGTGAGTCCACCACAAAAATATCTCATTACAACTCGAGGGACAGTTCTGGGCGTCTGATGCCAGAAAACAATCACAAACCGTAAAAATGTGAAGAAAGTGGCGCCATTTTTAGGTGCTGCTAGTTTTTCAGTTTGCCACCTTTTGTTTCCACCCAAAGGGGGAGACGGTGGGGGACACATGGGGGACATGTTTCAATAACCAACGGGCATAAATAGAATTTCTAACTGGCCCTTTTTACACAGACATCCCAGAATAATGCTGCAAAAACACTCCTCTATGCTGTCTTTGTTTGTTGAACTGAACTAAACATCAGCGTCATGGCGACGCGTCTTCTGGGATCTCTGTGTTAAGCGGCCTTAGGTGACCTCCTGTCAAACCACTGGAGGAGGAGACCCAGCTCCTCAGGTCTGGACCTGACCTCATCCAGAGGACAGAAGAGAACAGAATCAGTGGCGGATCCATAAAGTTCTGGTGATCCAGGAAATTTTTTTATAACTTTATAACTTGCAAAACTTTAGACAATTTCTCTAATTTCTCAGAATCAATCAATAAATCATGATGAATAAAGTCCCATATATTTATGGTGTTTATCTATGAGTGTGTATGATGTGGTTCAGGTCCAGATAATAATCCAGATCTGATGGAGGAGGTGATCTTTATTTAGCTGCTACATGCTAACAGATAGAAACACAACCAGCAGCTGATGCAATGGTTTAGAGTCCTACTGTTTTACATGCAGTCAGATGATTGGTTGTGTTTCCTGGTGGGGATCCAGATCTGGTGGATGGAGGATGGTGGAGGTATGAACTCCACTGAGAGATATTTTAGTTTTTCTCATAAAAGGCTGATAAACTCTCACAAATCACAGCGGTTCCATTTTTAACTGTCCTCCACACAGACAGGAATACACTTCCTGTGCGGAAACTCTGCTCGTCAAATTCCAAAATATCACATCTAAAAATAGCAGAACCAGTAAAAACAGCCACCATTAATCCTGGAATATAGAAGTGATGAGCTTCAGTCGGCCATCTTTATTAATGGAGGGAGGATAAAATATTTGGAGATTAAATTTGGAGGTGGGGCTCGGTGGACACCTGGGATCGTTTCTGTGATGTTTGTGTTCATATGTTTGTGATCAATGTGGTTTAAATGATGCTGGAATCAGTAGACACTCCTCTTCCTTGTCTTTACTCTCATGACATCATACATGACTGACAGCGACCTATAGGACGCTGAGAAGAGAGCTGGACACGCCCGTCATCTGTCTCCTCGTGTTTTGATCAGTGGATTGTTTTTTTCTGTGAGTTTTTGATCTAAAATAAAAAAAATTGATTTGATAAAAGATACTGTAGATCACAGACACAGCCGAGAACATTACTGCCCCTGATTTTTATTTAGGTCATCACAACTTCCTCTGACATCGACATTTTGATCTTCACTGCCCTCTAGTGGCCCGTCACTGTATGTGGGCGCTGAGGGATACGTCGTATGAAACCAATTTATTTTCAGGAGGATGAACTTAAACTTCACCTGAGTGTGTGTGTGTGTGTGTGTGTGTGTGTGTGTGTGTGTGTGTGTGTGTGTGTGTAGGTATAAGCTGTCCACACGGCCGGTCTACAGGCAGAAGCAGCAGATCTTCACCGCTCTGCTGTGGCACTGCTGCCCGGGACATGGAGGAGACAACTGCGAGGACACCGGTGGGTTAAATCACTGTCACCATGACAACAAGCCAGTCATGATGGGTGCTGACTCAAGTGACATCACTTGAGGACATTTAAGAGACAGTAAAGGCTTTATACGAAAACAGTATAACTCCCCAAGACCTGGAAACACCTGGAAAGACACAGATATGACATGAAGATCTGTTTTAACAACAGACACAAAAGTATTTACCAAAAACGATAAATTATTAAGTTAAATTTTAACATTAAAGTTGATTTTTTTTTGGCAGGAACGCTGCCAGAAGCTGGTGTCTGGATATGCATCATGATTGCAGCTAAAGGGTTTCTATAAAGTACTATAGATGCTTGTTATTAAGGGTTGGATCATTTAGAGACTGCAGCAGTCAGTAAAAGTAGACATTATAAGGTTAGATTTGGTAAAACACTTAAATATCTGTTGTATTGATATATTTAAACTTTTTGATTTGGTTATTAACAGCTGATCAATAGATTTTACAAATAAACCTGATATATAATGTGGTTTGAATCATTTTGCTTCCAACTGGAGATGTTAGTGTGTGAATCCAGATTTGTGTTGCAAAGTAGAAGCGAGACATCGACTCTATTTTTATTCTCTGGAGTCGTTAAAAACAGCTAAACTTTGGTGCGCGTGCGTGTGTGTGCGCGTGCGCGCGTGTGTGCGTGTGTGTAACAGCTGTCTGAAGGAGGACTCTCTATTTATCAGAGAAAATCAAAACTATGTTCTTCCCTCAGAGAAGAAAACCCTTTCACAATAAGAGCATCGTGTGTTTCCAGTCGGTTTGAATCTCGCTGTGTTTGTCTCTCACAGTCTCTGAGGATCAGCCGGATCCTGGAAGCTGGGCTCTGATTGGAGGATCTGAAACGGCGAGGACAGAGCTCCATGCTCCAGGTATGATGACCCCTACAGGTGTATCAGGGTTCAGATTTAATCTCTGCTTGGCTAACCTGATGACAAACACTCTGCTTTTCCTGAATTCTTCACAATAAAAGCATCCTGTCAGGTCACCCTCAGAAGGCTTTTAATGTGAAGCAGCTACAGCAGACATGTTTCAGGACACTTAAAAATACTCTGCTTTTAATCTTTATTATCCATCGTCACTTTTTACGTCCACATCGGCTGCAGACTCTCGTTAATCTGTCACCAACAGATCGGAGAAGCAGGAGTGTGAGACGATCTGCCCCATCGTTGGAGACGGTCTTAGTCGGATCTGGTCGTTTCTGACTTTTAGTTTTGCTTTCAGAGCATTCACACCCCCCTCAGTGTCAGGGCACTCTGACTCATTCCTCTTTAACAAAGTGAGGAAGCTGTGAAGTACAGAGCAACACTCCACTTCACTAACCTCCAACTGTGGGTCAGGAGAAGGTCCACCCCCAACTCCTACCGGGGAAGAGTGTGTGGGTGAGCCGCTTCCGTAGGACCCAACGCCAAGGCCAAGGCCAACCCCTCACCTCACCCTCACATCCTCGGCCACAGTGACTCACACCCCTCCCTCCACCCTTAGTCATTACATGCAACATAGACCAAAAGGTGATCCTCCACCGAGACTTCATTCTGACTGTCTGGACCTGCTTGAGACCATCGAAGAAGAACTGAGTCTGAACACTCTCCAAATTAAACCATTCACTTCTGAAATGATACCAGGACCTGGTATCTGGTACTTAACAGTACTTTTTTAAAAACTTTTTTTCAGTACTTGACTCTCTGTGGCAAAAATGTAGTTTCATTTCAATAATGAGGTTTCATCCTCCGGGTTTAGACAGACTAAAAATCGCACCGAATGTCTTAGCGTACTAAATAGCATGTTGCTAAGGAAGTTCTGACGTAGTCCGTGGCTGACTGTGTGTTGAGGCTAACACTAGTACAAATGCTAAGCTAACGTCATCCAAGACAGTGAAAAAGCCCAGGTATCTCCAACAAATTATCCTACCAGTTAACTAGCTGTGGTTTTCCAATTTTTACCATTTTTTATTGTTCCACTGTTTTTGCATTTTTTTTCACTGTTTTTACCATTTTCTTTAGTTAAAAAATGTATTACACGATGTCGCTGAAGTCGGTAATGCTTCACTTTATGTTTTGCTGAACGCTCTATAAACGAGTACAATGTTGGCTGCAGACATGCTAACATTTGCTGCAGCGCTAACTAGAGTTATCCTAAAGTTAGCTACAGCTGTGACTGCTGTCGTGCTAACATTAGATGCAGCTGCTACAGGGGGCCTTGTCTTTCAGGCTATCAAACACGGTCCACTCTTTTAGGTATATTTAGTGTTTGACGAGGTTTTTCCTCAGGTGAGACATGCTAACGTTTGCTACAGTATTTGACCAGGTGTTTCCTCAGGTGAGACATGCTAACATTAGCTACAGTGTTTGACCAGGTGTTTCCTCAGGTGAGACATGCTAACGTTAGCTACAGTGTTTGACCAGCTGTTTCCTCAGGTGAGACGTGTCATCCTGGACAGGTATGACTTCATTACAGATATTACACAGTGCTAATTATCCATTTGCGCGCTCAGGTACAGAACATGGTAAAAATACTTGCTAAACATCAGCATGTTAGCATTGTCAGTGTGACCATTCTCATTCGTGTCACATGACCACGAATCAGGTATGTAAGCGATCTGGGAAAGAATGGAGTCACCTCAGCCTGGTGAGATAGACGTAGCCTTCGACAGGAGGTGATGGTGCAGTAGTTGGCGTTAACCTCACAGTCAGAAGGTTGTGGGTTTGAACTCACCTGATCTGTCCAGGGTCTATCCGACCTCTCAGCCGGTTTCAGCTGCTTCATTCAAAGTGTCAGCTCGAGAAAAGTTCATGACAACAACTGCTGAATGAAGATGAATCGTGTTTTCTGGTTTTAAGACCTTTTCACTAAGAAGCAAACCCTGAGCGAATACCTGATGAGCTAGTTTGGACTTTATTTAACTAATGATCCGCTAAATTCACTTGTTTCTGTCTGTATCACCTGTTAATTTCTGATTTTTGTCATGAGTTTTAGTTCTAAACAGAAAAAGTCGTCATGAGATGGAAACTGAAGGTCTGTGGAGACGGTGACCTCAGTGTGGTTCTGCATATGTGCAGCATTCATAACATGAAATATTTGTACCATGAGTGATTCTGAGAACCAAAACAGTCAAAGTTTGTGGAAAGACAAAACAGACCTTTGGCCTTTAGAGGCTTGATTGAACAAAGAAAGGCAAACAAAGAGGCAGTGACACACACACCTCGACATGGTACGGTCCGCTCCCACCACGCCTCCGATTGAACTGACTTCCTGTGAGCTGACGTCGACGTAATTAAATCATCAACAGAGCTGCAGGCCAGAAGAAAAGGGCTGGACACAATAACAGGAACACCTTAAAATACAACTGGTGAGAAGTGAGTCATCACCTCTGAGTCACAAAGAAACCTTTAGAACCTGAGCACAGATCAGATCTGCAGCAGATCGACATGTTTTTCTGTCATCGGCTCCTACAGTTCTCCACGCCATGAGTCAAAATGGCTGTGGTTCTTCAGCAGTTCTTCCGCGGTTCTTCAGTGGTTCTTTAATGGTTTTTCAGTGGTTCTTCAGCAGTTCTTTAGTAGTTCTTCTGTGGTTCTTTAACGGTTCTTCAGCAGTTCTTCACTGGTTCTTTAACGGTTCTTCAGCAGTTCTTGCATGCAGGCATTCCTCAAGTTAAAGAGATGTGACATGTAAGACAGAGGCTTCTAGTGTCTAGCATTTAGCAGCACTTTGTAAACAATGGAATCACATTACAACAACAATCATTTGGCATCCTTGTTACATGGTGGTTGATCTCGTCCTCTGATTGGAGGGGAAGGTACTAGCAGCTTTTTAAATTTTCTGGTTGTGGGTTGCACACATAATACGTTGTCCAAGCGTCACACCCCCATCCTGTCCTGCCGCCCCACCAGTGCGCTCCATACGTCAACTTGGTGCTGATCCCCCATTATGCCTTCATAACGTTCACACAGAACAGAGAGGAGCAAAAAGGAGCAACAGAGGAGGCCAC
>CM075193.1:420000-737500 GCA_037577475.1 Chaunax sp. Z400
CTTTTTGATCCTGTGTACTTTAACCAAATGTTAGAGGGAGATTCGAGTTGTTCTGGTCTCTGTGTGTCATGTATGATCACTCATTTCTGCAGCGTTTAATCACAAAGATATTGACAGAAGCATCACAAACACGTCCATCAACCTCAGGTTCAAAGTGATTTTAATCTCATGAATCATTTTCATTTAGTGAAGCCGAGTCATTCCGCAGAGGAAACACAGAATTATCCTCTCTGGATCAGTGAGGCCGATAAAAAGCAGTCCGTTTGTTTCAAAGTACAGAAATATCAACAGGATCAGATGGATCCCCGGAGCCCCCTGAGGGGTCCCACACTGAATGAGGTCCAGCTGGAGGTTCAGAAACATCTCTCCGATGGCCCCTCAGTGGGTCAGAAACATCAGACAAACCCGCGCTGTTTTTAGCTTTTTGTTTCCCTGCTGGATTGTTTTCCAGGCGGAGGGCCGAGCTGTGTTTATGTTCCTAAACTGGTTCCAGTTTGGAGCCCAACAGCCGGCCCCCAGAGAGCCATCAATCAAGAGTGTGTTTTTGGGCCTTAGCTCCTGTAGAGGTGGAAGGAACCAACTGTTTTAGTAGAACTTCTTATTATTTTTCTGCTTTTTGAACTCATTTTTTAGAAGCTTAGGATTCTCATGAACATTGGCAAACCCATCAGAAGCAGCCCCCTCCCATACATTTCCCCCACAGATATGAAATTTGGCACATGAGTGTATCATATCAAGATCTACAAAAAAGCCTCTTGGAGCCACGACCTAAACGTAACAGGAAGCTGGCCATTTAGAATTTAGTGTTGATTTTGTTTCCATGTACAGGTGCTGTAGGTTAACCAACTTCTCCTTCAGAATTAACCCGATCGACTTAAATCGTTGTCAGGGTAACCGAAAGACCTTCATAATCAAAAGTTCATCACACGGCATTCCTGTGGCAGATTTAAACGTCTCTCCATGAAACAGGAAGTTGTTGAACACAATCTGGCCTGAAGACGTCCACATGCCAGCTACAAGTGATCGGCATTGCACCAGCAAATGGACACAGGAAGTGACCTCATCTCCTTGTCACAGTGTCCATATGTGAAAATGCAGTAAAGTGGTTGGTGCCCAATAACAATGTCGCTGCTGAAGTTCGTTTGACGCTGCTTCAGCCCCATGTTTCTATTTAAAGGTTTGTGATAAACGTTGTAGAAATGTGGTTATGCTCCTCTTCCTCGTCTGTACTCTCACCAGATCATGTGACTCACAGAGACCTATAGGACACCGAGAAGAGAGCTGGACACCTTCGTCATCTGACTCCTCATGTGATTGGTGGAGTGTTTTTCTGTGGGATTTGCAGCGACAGACAACACAGATTATGAAATGTAATTTTAGACATTTATTCAACATTTATTTACTATTTTATTCTAATATTCCACTGCTTTTACAACCTCAAACCCATTTAAGAACCAGAACTATGGGTCCACATCAGTAAAGGTGAGTTTGGGCCCCATGATCTCTTTCCACGCTGCTCTGGGACAGATGGAGCCTCGTCTTCAGAAAGCTGAGATTGTAAATGTTGACATGAAACACTCTGATTTTAATGTTCTATGTAAGAACCTTAAAAAGGAGACTTTAGGAAGAGATGGAGAAAACAGGATAATGTTACGCCTTTGAGTTTTCTTTTAATTATGATTGTATCCTTTAGTTCTGAAAAGATCTCTGATCTGATTATCACTCCATGGTGATGGTTTCTTTAAAACATTTGAACACAAATGCTCCAGAAAGCTTCGCTCCTCCATCTCTAGGAGGAGGTTCCACATCAGGCTGTTTAAAGGTTTCTCATGTCCCCTTTGGGAAATATTTTTCATGTGATTAAATTTCTTTTATCAGTTGCAGATGAGTTGGACGCCCCCGCCACTCTCCCCGTCCCCCACATGATGGCGCTGGTCATGTCCCAGCTGCAGCCAGTCCTGGAGGGCTTCAACCGCTCACTGGAGCACCTGAGCCAGCAGGTAGGGGACCTGGCCCGTGACGTGGCCCAGCTGAAGAGCAGCCAGCTGGGGGCAGAGCAGCAGGTAAGGCCCCTCGACGTGCCCGAGATGGACGAGGCGGTCGAGAAGCATTTGGATGCCAAACTGAATGAAGTGTTTCAGCACATCAGGGAGATCCGCAGGCAGATGGAGAGCCAGAGGACAGACATGGAGAGCAGACTGCACTCCCAGCATGCAATGCTGCACTACAACCTGACCAGCTTTAAGACAGACGTTGACATGAAGCTGAAGCGCCACCAGAAGATGCTGCAGGTTAGTGGACAACAGGGACAATGCTGACATAGTCATACAACCCTCAAAGTTGATTTATTTGTTTGGAATGAAAGAAAAACAGTACTTTAATGTATAAAGCAGGAACCAGTCACCCTGTCTCTGATCCCAGGTCAGCCTGCAGGCCATGAATGCCACACTGGCTGAGCTGAAGCTGAACCAGGATCAGATCTCTGAGGATCAGCTGGAGGATCGTGTCCTTCCCCCCAAACAGCTGCAGGTCTCTGACACGTCTGCATTATGGGAGGTTGTAAAACGCTTGGACAACATGGTGGTCAACAACACGGTGAACGTGGGTCAGACCAAAACACATACCAGATTGACCTGGTCGAGGTTTAAGAAAATCGTCTCACGTGTCCTACATCGTTTGTGCAGGTTGGAGGGCTGCTGGAGGACGTGGAGGTGACCTCGGGGGACGTCCAGCAGCTGAGACAGAACTTTAAGGAGCTGGAGAAGCAGATCAACCAGACGGCCCGGACCAGTCAGGTCCTGTTCATGGAGACAGGATTGGAGGTGGAGGCAGCGAGGGAGACGGTGCTGAGGCGGGTGGATGAGCTGGCGGGGAACCTGAGCCAGCAGGGCGAGCGGCTGCAGGAGATGGACATGGACGTGGACTACCTGTACATCGTCCTCTACAAGCACAACTCATCCACAGACTGTGACTGCAAGGGGCTGAAGGCCGCTGTGGCTCGACTGGAGGGGGGCGTGGCCAACGTGACGGAGCTGGCCAACGCGAACAGATTAGCCCTGGAGGAGAACAGTGAAGGAGGGGAGGGGCAGTGGGGCGAGCCCAGCGACTGGGAGCCAGCGGTGGAAGCGCTCCAACGTGGCCTCCAGCAGGTATGAAAAATAAAAACCTTTAAAAGTTTTTTATAAGATTGAGCATTTCTCTATGTTTCGATTTATATGTTTGTGATAAAATGAGAAATTTTGTTTAAATGTTGCTGGAATCCACTATGTGGTGTGTTCGGTCCAACAAGTTGTGGTACTAATTCTGCATCAGGTTGCCCCTCCCCTTTTCTGGTAAGTCTGTGACTTTAATGTAGGAGCGTCTTGAATGGCTGGGATTTACACCTTCATCTTCTTCATAGACAGCCTCACCTTCTTTCTTGATGGATGATTTTGGGTTCATGTGTTTGCCCGTTTCCTCCAGAAGTGCTCGTACCTGATCATTTGTGATGTAACAGAGCCTCTAATTTCTTTTCTAATTTTGCTTCTAATCCATTTGGTGTTCACTGTCCCCAAATTTAACAGTTAAATTTGTTGTTTCATCCTGAAGAAGCGGCCTGACGTTCCACCGACTGTCTCCATCCATTTATTTTGAGTTGCTGATCAGTCTGAAGCTGTGAAATTTTAACAAACTGTACGACTAAAACCTGGAGAACAGCAGTTTGACATTCAAGCGTCTGAGAGTGACGTAAAAGGAAAATGACTGCTGTGTGAATATTTTAAAAAAGACCCAGGTCTGTCTACAACCATCAGAATTATTATAAAGGTGATATAATCAACATAAAAATCTACATGTCGTTTCTTTAAAAGATACATCGGGTCATATTCTTTATTTTTCCTATGTCCTGCTGCCAAAAACACTCAGTTGCGGATTAATCCGCTGCTGTAAATAGTCCCCACCACCAGTGAACAGCTGCCTTTTTAAACAGGGAACTAACTTTTGTCGTTTCCGGTCTGAACATGTTGATGAAATAAAAGTCTAAAATAATACAACTTCATCTTTTCTCTTCTCGTCTTGCAGGTGAAGGAGTCTCTGGCCTTGGAGGAGACCAGGACCGGGAGTCTGGACGACAGCCTGACCCAGCTGAGCAGCTCGGTGAGGTTGGGTCTAGCCGAAGTCTCCGTCCTGAAGGAGGCAGACAGGAAGCTGGTGGAGGACATGCAGCGCCTGTCCGGCTCCTTCAACTCGCTGCTGAAAGATGCCATCCGACACAGCGACGTGCTGGAGCTGCTGCTGGGGGAGGAGGTGCTGGAGTTCCTGGAGTGGCCAGTCCAGGACCAGGAGGCCCACTCCATCCCTGTCTTGAAGGAGCAGCTGGGGCTCCTGCAGGAGCAACTGAGGGGTCACAACCGGAGCATCACGTCCCTGCTGGGCAACAGACCAGGTATGAAGCGACAGCAGGAGCCTCAAGTTTAGTCAAACCTTTTGTTTGGTTTTGTTGTTATTTATGTGGATGATGCTCTGTTTTTCCTTTGGACCTCCAGAATCTGACTGACGAATGATTTAAATGTTGGACGGAGGAAATTTCATCGTTTGGCTGTTAAACATTTAACAAGAGAATCTCATTGTGCCTGATGTGCCACAGGCATCCTGTAGTAGTAGTACTAGTAGAACTAGTACTAGAATGAAGCAGTAGAATCACTCAAGGCTGATATACATGCTAAAAGAGAGACATTAAAAATAGGTCAATGGGAGAAGCCAGACTTGGACGTAGTAGTACTTCATTACTTACTAATAAATACTTTTCTAGTAGTATCTTACATTTAGAATTAAACCCCAAAATTGGGAAACTCATTAAACTTTTACTTTGAAAACATGGGCGGCTCCTGAGAGAAAGCTACTGAATTTCCGTTGGGACTTTGAAATCCACAAATTTCGTAAGAGTTAGTTATTGTGTACGTAGAATTAATAGTAGTACGAGTGAAACCTGTAGCAGTAGTTTAGCACCCAGATCCAATGTTTTACAACAGAAAATATTTTTTAAACTTAAAGTTTGTTTATTGAAGCATTGATTTGTTTATTTTCTGCAGCAATGAGCAGATCCTCTATTTCCTCTGTGCATTGCATTATGGGAGCTCAGTAATTAAAAAATAAAGTTTGTTTGAATGTTTATGTTGTTTTCAGATATTATTTTACTTTTCCACTGTGACCTGAAGCTTCCTTCCCAGGTGCTGCCAGTCAAACGCAGCTCTTTAGCAGCACCTAGTGGCAGCTGTGACAAACTACAGCTGCAGAATAAAACAACGTTCAGTAGATCTGAATATAAAATCACACAATGTGAGTCTGGAGACGTTTCTACTGAACATGTAGGAGAAGTAGATCAATAACTTCATTAATACAAGACTGTAGATATTTTCTGAGGTAATAATCCATAAATGATGTAATAAATCACATCTTTATGGTGCTTTTTAAAAAAAATTTCATCTATGAATGTGTTTTAGGGTGGAGCTGAACTAGATCTGCTGCATCTAAATATGTATTTGTAGGCGCTGATCTTTATTTATACGTTAACAAATAGGGCTGAAACACATGACTAGCAGCTGGGACGCGTTTAGAGTCGTCTCCTGCAGGTTTAGATATACAGTCCAAAGGTTTGTCCACACCTTTGACTGCTACTGTAGATCCTGATGAGTCTGATTGGATGTTAGATGTGAAGGATTGTTCGGCGAAGGAATATGCTAAACCACTAAAACTGCTTTACCTCACTTTTATTATTGCTGCAACCTAAAACTACTGATTAAATGGAAATAAAAAAATTCAGGAAATAAAACCTCTTAGGTCTGGGGTTGGTTCGTTTCATTCACCTATAAGCCGTTTGATTGGTCCAGCAGAGAGGAGACAGTAAACGCTGTGATGTCACCAGGTTGTATCAGTTTTTTCTTATACTATCATTAACTTTTAGCTCCTCCTTCTCCCAGGTGAGGAGGTACCATCTGCTGACCAACCATCACCCTCCTCCCACCTCCTCCCTGATGACTTGCTACCTGGCAGCATGAGGAGGAGGAGCAGTGGTGGAGCTCCAGCCAGGGAGCGCCAGCTCCTCCTCCACCCAGAGGGGAGGCATCTGGAGCATGGGGGAGATGGCAGCGATTTGTGGAACCTGGAGAAAAGGGTGGAGGAGCTGGGGCTGAAGGTGCTCCGGCTGGAGGAGAAACACTCCAACACTTCTGACAGAGAGGCGCCACCAGGAGGTGTGGAGGCCAAACTGCAGGCGGAGGTGACGTGGCTGAAGAGAGGGCTGGAGGAACATCTGAGGGTCTTCAAGAACGTCTTCAGTAACGCCGACATTCTGGCAGGATCTGACGCTACGCTGGAGCTCGATAAGCTGTGGCAGCTGGTGAAGGACAAGGGCGGGAGGAAAGAGAAGAAGAAAGGAGGAGGAGGGAGGGAGGGGACAGGAAGAGGAGGAAACCATCGAAATAGGAGGGATTTATCAGGTGAGCGATTGGTTGAAAGCTCTTTGACTTTTTCTGTCAGGTTTGTTCGTACTGGAACCAGAGCTTTCAGGTCTGATGAGCCTTAAACTAGGACTGCAAAATACTGGGAAAGTTATCCCCTTTTACACTGCCTGTCCAAAGCAGGTATGGGGGATCGTTGTTGTTTGAGACGACAGCAGAGGCAGAAACTGAGCCAAATCCACAGAACGATCCACAGCTGGAACATTTAAAAAGCAGCTAGTAGCAGTTAGCAGCTAACTCAAAGAAGAAGAAATGAAAGATAAACTTCTTGTTGATCAGCCATAGAAAATCAAAACCTTGCGACTTTTTATTTTGTATCAAGCAGCAAAAAGTTTCAACAGGATGTTTGACTTAATTTGTCTTACTGACATTGTGCGTTTTGCACTCCATCTATTTCACACAAGTACATCAGGATGTTGATGCTGCATTCATTGAATTATAGTCTCATTTAGAGTAAAGTGAATGCTTCTGGGCGTGGCCACCTCTGGATTGACAAGTTGCTACCACAGCGTCTTCATTAGGGTTTCATACGTTTCCTGATTTTCTGGCCCAGATTATTTGAACCAGTTTAATTTCATGTGAACTGTCTGAGCCATCTTTTGTCAGGTGTCGGTGGAGATAGCTATCAGCATGTTAGCGGCTAGTTAGCAATGTTAGTTGTGCAGGTCAGAGGAACATTGAGACAGACCTGATTTCGTTACTGATCGCTATTAACAGGTAGCGTTGGGTACTCTCTCTTTCTCTGCAGGTGTTCCTCCTGTCCTGTCCAGCCAATCAGAAGTCTCCCTGCTGCTCGTGGCTCGATCTCCTTTGACAGTCACAAACGGGGTAATCCTGTTAGACGCATCCATGGACCGGGGTCAGTTTTACTCTGACAGCGGCACCTTCATGGCTCCGACGAATGGGATCTACCTGTTTGTCCTCACCTTGGACCTGAGGCCAGGTCCCACCCACATGTTCCTGAGGAGGGCGTCAGGTGGGGCTCTGGTGTCTCTACACAGACAGGAGGTGGTGGAGGGGGGACCGGTGACCAGCACGGGTCTCTTGCTGCTGAGCGAGGGGGAGGAGGTGAGGCTGGAACTGAAGGGGAGAGCAAAGGCAGAGTCGGAGGACAATTTGTTCACCGTACTGCTGCTCCACCGGACCACCTGAGGGCGCTGTGGACTAATCAGTTGACTGATCAGAGGCTCTGGGAGGGGCGGAGTCACAGACAGCAGTTTGTTTTAAATCACATTGAAATTAGCGTTTGCTTTATTCCAGAGCACCTTTCAGAATCATACATGAACAGATTGAGGTGTGATCAGAGGGAACCAAACCCTGAAACCAGCGGTCCGTTCTGATGAACCTGTGGAGTCCAGCTTCAAGTCTGAGCGTTTAAAATTGCAATACTTAGAACTCCAACGAGAAGAGACCTGAAGGAAATGAGATGAAACTGACTGCAACATGTCCCCAAAGCTCAGTTTGCTCCTGCTCCAACAAACTCCACACGTTAAAGGAAAAGTTCACCTGAAAGCATCAATTCAGTCATTATCTCAAACCCATGTTTATGGAAAATCAGGTTTCTTAGTCCACCAATCATTTCTGGAGCCTCACGGTAAAACAGTGTGGCAGCATTCTGCTAAACACCTGAAGAAGATGGAGACTAGTTTAAAGAAATAAAGTGACTTCATACAGCTCGTACGGCGTAATCCACGTCTGCAGGAGATCCCAGACCGGTCTGAAAAGATGTTATTGAAACCCTTTTTATGTTCAGCTTTGAGGCTCCTGCTAGCTTCTGTCACGCAACAGAAGTATCCCCGCTGAAGCTGATTCTCCGTGAAGCTGCACAAATGTTTTGTGGATTAAGAAACATTGCTGTTTCCATCGGCATGACGATGAGTAGTTAAAGGCTGCATTTTCAGTTTTGGGTTCCTGTAAGTACAGAGTTGAAGTCAGGACATTGTTAGCTTAGAATAAAGATGAGAAAGAGGGGGAAACAGCTAATCTGATTCTGCCCAAAGTTTAAAAAGATGCTAATTAACACTTGGTTTGGCTGTTGAAGAAAGGTTTTAGATTTCAGACGCACCACACACTGTCATACGACAGAAAGAGTTCAAGTCAGCTGCCCTAGAACCACAAACGGAGGTTTTTACAATCCTGAGACACTGACTGAACAAACCAACATGTTAATTAGATGTACTTTAACATATGTACACCATTAGTGTTGTATACAATAAATATCTCAAGTTTATATCAAGTCTGTGGGGACATATTTTGGAAAAGTGTTCAACCCAAAATAAAAAACCTCATTTTAAATCGTTTAAGGGTCGTGATAACTGACGACTATTTGATGTGAAGCCGTGTATTTTCAAAAAAGCTAGACATTTTTCCCTTCTTCCTGCATTTATGCTAAGCTATGCTAAACACATCCATCTTGACTCATGCTTTAAAAAATGACATTATATACCATGTGTTTATATATAAATAACTTAATAAAAATGTTTTTATCGTCAGAGGTTGCTGTGTGATGTACTCTCGATGACAATGCTAACTTTGGGAGAGACATATTGTCAGATGAATGTTGTTGAGTAGAAAGAAGCATAAAAATAACTAGTCCCAGTTGACGACATGGAAAAGTAGAAACAGGACAGAGGCGCTAACGTTAGCCTACAGCGAGGATCGGTTCATCCTAACCTCATGTAGGGAACAGCTGGTGATGTTAGTTAGCTTGTTAGCTCCAGCTAACAGCTGCAGAAACATCCTGCAGAGAATGTTTGTTTGATGTTTGAATGAACAGCATCCGAAATAAACTCGAAACCTTTGAGACACTTTTCCTTAAACATTTTAATCATCTCTGTTAAAGTCTACAGTGTAGAAAAATAAGCATCAAAAATATTGCAAAAAACAAAATAAAATCTGGCAAAGCAAAACAGCCAAATAAAAACATTGACATGGTGAAAAAATAACTTCTCTTCATTTTTGCTCAGGTCTGAACAAACTTTAATGTGACATTCTGAAAACTCAATAAATCAGCATGAAATGATCAATTATGATCAATATCTTCACAGATCGATCAGTAGAATGAGTGTTTGTCTTAAGACCAGACCAGGGTTTCCTCCATAATCTTAGAAACTGATCTTAAGTCATCTGAGCTCATAAATGCGACGAGAAGCTTCACCTGACTGATGTCAAAAGAAATCAGCACATGTAAGAAATCTACACTTGTGAAGTGTACTAAATTAAAGGCAGCCGAGTCTCTGCACTAAGAACATCTGCATATATGGTCGTTACAGTAAATGTACACCAAATTTCAAGGCTAGACTACTGGAAACATCATGCTAAATATTAGCTCCGTTAAAGCTTCACTTCTGAATCTAACACGCTGAAAAGACAGAAATCCGCCTGAAGGAGGCGCCGCATCCCAAACGAGACGACTAGCTAGCTTTAGAAAATTAGATCATGTCTACAGAGATTATATTCAGGTTAGATCTAAGCACAAATCTGACAAGCTACAAAAATAAATAGAGGACGATTTATTTCGAAGTCTGATCAGGCTGCTGTCTGATCGATCAGAACCATATCGATCATCAACGTGTTCCTGGTTGCTACTTCTCCACCTGGTGTCAGACTCCCACTGAAGTCCATTAAAACATTTCCTGTTTAATTAATCTGTTGATAAAATAACCTCCAGTTTGAACAGAACTGACATCTGTTCGATGTTACTGACTGAGATGAATCAATAATGAAAGAGCACAATGTTTGATCATGTGAGTAATCAGAAAAACGAGTATCATGATTTATAAGAGCTTCTGATTCTCCGAACTCCATTAACAAATTGTTTCACAAACACAACAGATCACTGATAGATCACGCTTCAAAACCAAACACAGAATGTCTAACACGTACAAGAAATAGGTCCTATAAAGACACACACAAAAAAAATCGTGACTTTTGCCGTGATCTTTCTGACTCGCTATGGTCAGGATTTTCCAGCCTGATTATTTCACCCTCCACAGCAGCAGGTGGCGCTAGTTCAAAAGGTGAACTGTCAGAGGTTCAAACCCTTTTTGTGTTCAGCAACAAGTCGGGGAGAAAATCACTTTATACTATAAAGCTTCAAACCTCAAAGATCAACAAGTTATCTAAACGTTATCTGTTAGAGCTAATGTTAGCTATCAACATGTTGTTTAAACGTTATAGCATTAGCTCATAGCATTAACTAATGTCAGCTGTTAGAGCTAATGTTAGCTATCAACATGTCGTTTAAATATAGAATTAACTAATGTCAGTTATTAGAGCTAATGTTAGCTATCAACATGTCGTTTAAATGTTATAGAATTAACTAATGTCAGTTATTAGAGCTAATGTTAGCTATCAATATGTTGTCTAAACATGATAGCATTAGCTAATAGCATTAACTAATGTCTGCTTAGTGGTTAGCGCTGTTGCCTCACAGCAAGAAGGTCCTGGGTCCAAATCCACCTGAGGACCTGGGACTTTTCTGTGTGGGGTTTGCATGTTCTCCCCGTGTCTGCATGGGTTCCCTCAGGGTTCTACGGCTTCCTCCCACCACCAAAAACATGCAGTAGAGGTGAATGGGTGACTAAATTGATCATAGGCGTGAATTTGAGTGTGAATGGTTGTTTGTCTTTCCATGTGGCCCTGTGATGAACTGGCAACTTGTCCAGGGTGAGGTGGGAGATGGGTTATCCAGATGGGGATAGGCTCCAGCCCCCACGCGACAGGATAAGTGGTTACAGAAAATGAATGAATGAATAATAGCATTAACTAATGTCAGCAGTTAGAGCTAATGTTAGCTATCAGCATTTTGTTTAAACATTATAGCATTAGCTTGAGGACAAATGGGAGCCTTGTCCTCAGAAAGCTGAGATTGTAAATATTGATATAAACACTTGGATATTATTTTCTATGCAACAACCTTAAAAACGAGATTTTAGAAGAGATGTAAATCTTGAGAATATTTCATGCGGTGATTTGTCATGACTTTTACTTTGGAAACACTGAGAATTAAATATTATTGAAGAAATCTTTTTTTTTTTTTATATATATATATATATATTTTTTTTTTTTTTTTTTTTTTCCATTATTGATTCATCATCTGGTTTATAAGATGCCAGGAAACACAACAATATCCTGAAACAGGTGGAGACGCCGTTTGACCCACAGTTAAAAACTTTAAGACATTCAGTGACAAAAAGAAATATTTATAATTAATTATCAACATCATTGCTGATGTGGTTTTTTTGGCTCAAAGGTCAAAATAAAATCTGACACCAAGTGGAGGAAGATAAATACGAGAAGTTTCTTACCTATTGATTATTGATTCAGTGTTTTATGATCAAACTGATCACATCAGGTACTGATCACATCAGGTACTGATCACATGAACACACTGCTCTTCTGTCAGTTCTGTCCGTCTCATGATGGTGGTCTGTGGTGTCTTTAGATATTCATAGATTCGTCTGTGGCCTCGTGGTCGGAGTCCGGACCGGAGAGACGGACTGCAGACAAACATGGAGGTTTGTTGTGAAGGAAATGTTTTTTTTAATTCCACCACCATGAAGAGCCGTGCAGCCGTCTGTCGTTTTTATAGCCCCGTTTAGATTAAACCACGCCCACTTCCATATGACATGGTGCTGATTGGTGAATTCACTGTTTCAGACCACTAATAAGTCAGGAATTAGCTAGCTCGCATGCTGTTCCCCAACTGTGGTATGCAGCCATTCAATAATGTTAATCTACTAGCATGTCAGGAGGGATGTCAGAGGACCCAGCCGTATTAAAGGGGTGTGGTGGAAAAAATGTAGCAGATGTAGTCCTCAGTCCCGATCAGCAGGCTGGGCGGAACCGAGCCACATAAGCGCCACAGGATGGGCAGTAGGGGCGTGACGGCTCAGCAGGAAGCTGCTGGCAGAGCGAGCAGAGCTGCGGGTCCCTGTGAGGCCGGGCAGGGGGAGGTTGGTGGGAGCTGGTCCTCCGGAGGGGTGGGTGGTGAGCTGTGCGGGAGTCCCAAGAGGAGTTAGGTTGGACAGTCCTGTAGTCGGCATCACGTCGCCAATCGCTCTCAGGGGGTACATCCAGGCGGAGCGGATGGGAGGGGCCCACCCCTGACACGTGGAGGTGATGTGGCGGGTACTGGGGCGACCCCTTTACTTTACTGGGCAGCGAGGGTTGGCGGTAGTGGCTGTTAGCAGTGGCAGTGTTGGCAGAGCGGTGAGGGTGGGACAGGGTGGCGTAGTGACTCGGTGGACCTGGGGGGGGGCCAGGACCGGAGCTGGCTCTGGGCCTGCGGAGGGAGGAGGTGGGGGAGGGAGGTGGGGCTCGGCGAGGAGCGCGGGGCAGAGTGCTGTAACTCAGCGGGATGCTGTGGAGGCCTTGACCTGAGAGAGTTTGATGCCTGTCAGACACAACCAGAAACTGTGGCAGGACACCTGGTCCAGGTCCTGGGGAGGAGGAGGAAGAGGAGGGAGAAAAGGAGGAAGAAAGTGGGGGAAAAAATTAGAACAATATGTAAAGTGGTTTACACAACACTTAACATGTAGACAGTGAGTCGGTCCTCCTCAGCCAATCAGCAACAAGTAAAGAGTCGCATGACCTGAAGTCGAACTTGTGAAACTGACCAATGAGACACATGACTAACGTTTCTTTGGTCCAGTAGCTTCTCTAATTCTGGATTTAATGACAGATTGTCCATCATCACAGGATGCCTCCTGCAGGAAGAGCTACAGGACAGCAGCAGTGAGCTCAGAGCAACAGGGATGAGGTCCTGGTTCATCTCAATCTGAGGAACAGCAGTGTCTAGATCAGGGTTCACATTACATCCAGGAGGGCCCACTAAAGATATACAAACATAACTGTCTCTCCTGGTGCAGAGCACAGTGAAACTGTCCTAGCTAGTGACTGGCCGACACAACTGTCACTCTCACATCCACGTTGTTTGAGTATTAAAGGTTCTTACACCCATCTGGATCCATTTCAGTCAATCTAGTGGAGACTAAACCAATACTTCTGGTCATTTTCTTCTTATTTCACTGATTCCACATCAGATTTATATGATCATTATCTGATAAAAACAGGTTGAATGATTCAGAATACAGCTTTGCAGAAAGTGTCTGATGATGTCAGTTTAAGGAATACACCCAGACATGGAACATGTTCTGATTTGGCTGATTTATTTTGAACCATGCCCGGCTCCAAGCCAGCGAGCCGGGCTTCTTACCCATTCAAAGTTTGACAATAGGTTGAGATGGTTTCAGCACCAAGACCTCTAATCATTGGTTTACCAGATAAAACTGTGAGACTCTGAGCTCCAGCTATCCTGAGGGAAACTTCAGAGGGAACCAGCAACTAGATGGTTCCATTGGTCTTTGGCCCCCTTTACTGAGGTCAGATCACCGGTTTGTACGTCAGGACCGCTGCAGGCCTCCACCAGAGTTTCCTCTGGCTCTGCCCTGCCCAAACATAGTTCACCATCTTTATGGTCCTATCGCACGCGCTCACGCTCCACCTCCCCAACTGAGCGGGGGAGACAGGTCGGTGGTGGCCCAACCCTGAGGGGCCGGGATCCCACCTCAACTGGCATTTCTACATTTGAAATACTGATACACAGGTTACGTCTGTAGACTAAAACGACAAATATAACAACTTTAAATCATTTAAAGACAATAAAAGAAACAAATTAAAACAAGATGAAATGTTTCTTTGGTTGTAAAGAAGGATCTTCATGCTGTGAGGACACAGAGTAGGACTATGACTGTGGAGGTGGTGGTGGAGGGGCAGCTGGTTACCTGAGTGTCCCCAGGAGGAGGGGCCTGAGCTTGTGGGCCGTGCTGTCTGCAAGTGAGGGTGCAGTGGAGGAGGTGCAGGAGCTGAGGGGCCGTGGTGTCGGAGTTGGTGGAGGTAGGAGTGATCTGTAGTGAGGGAGGTGGAAGGGAGGTGCAGAGAGGAGGTGCTGGGGCGACGAGGGAGGGAGGAGGAGTGTAGGTCAGCATGTCTGAGGAGGGGTCTGGATGCAGAGGGGTCCTTCAGACGATGATGGTGAAGGAAGAGGAGCAGAAGGAAGTAAGACGACAAATAAAACCAGGGGAAATCAAAAGGATGGAGAGAAATAAAAAGATGGTGGGGAAGAAAGAAAACAGAGGGTGGAATGAAAAATGAAAGCAAGTTAACATGACGGAGAGAAAACTGAAAAATGACAGATCACATAAAACTACAGATGATTCAAACACCCTGAGATACACGGTTCTTTTTCTAGAAATAAAAAGGTTCTGGAATAAACTTTGATAACTTCACGTTTTCACCAGAAACAAGTCATGAACATGCAACAAGATATTTTTGGTGTGTTGAATTTTGAGTCATGTTTGTGTCTCTTTCAGCTCTGTTTTTGGTCTCCACCACTGACTGAAGGGAGTATCTTGGCCGTAATGTCAGGCTCAGAATCCAGAAGTTTCAGGTCAATTAAATCCTGATTTGTCCCTCCTGAAAACTCTGGTCTGGTACCTTGGTCTGAACTGATGTTGGGTCTAACTGATCTGGTCTGGTACCTTGGTCTGTACCGATGTTGATTTTTCCTCATGTTAGTGGTTGGATTATTCAGGAGGCTCACTGACTGCAGGTCAGAGTTGTCCTTGTTTGTATTTAAATACGTCACCATGTTCATTTGACTGGTTCAGTGGCTGTTAATAAAATCCTCTGGCAGGAAGTAGAACATCAGGATTCCTCCCACAGATGGAGGAGTTGGGAGGATTCGATGTCTGCAGTTAAACCTCAGTCGTCGGTTCATATCAGGCAGCGAGTGCTGAGGTTAAAGGCTTAATGGAGAGTCTAAATCAGTGATCAATGTTTAATGCGATGGCCTGAGGTGATTCCTGAGGGCTGAATGCAAGATGGCAGCAGCAGCAGAGAGGAGACACGGTTATTATCATGTACAGCGCTCCATGAAAGAATGATGGATTCTAACATTTTGTCACTCACACAATAAAAGGTGTTGAGATGGACAAAGGAACCTCTTTGTTTCAAAGTCTCTGACTCAATGAATAAAAACACTAAATTAGAATTAAAGACATGTTAAACAGACTCCATCGCTCCTGGAGGAGTGCGTACGTGTGTGTTTTTCAAACTGGCCACAGACAACAGTCACTGTAAAATCTGTACTGAAGTCAGATCTGTCCAGAGGAAACAGCTGATCAAACACTAAATATATCTAAAGGACGAAGAGTGGACTGTGTCTGATAGCCTGAAAGACAAGACCTCCACTGTGTGTCTGTAGTTTGCGGGACTTACGCAGCTGCGGGAGGGGGCGGGGTTTTGGGGTCGTGACCCAATGATGGTTCCACTCAGGCTACGGGCGATGCGTCGCAGGTTTTCTGCGCTGTAGCTCTCGTCTTCACCTGAGGGCGGCTGCACAGACGACAACATGGAACAACTCAAATACAAACTTCTGGAAACTGATCCACAACCTGGCTTTTTTTAAACTTTCATTGTTTTCACCCAAAGATATTATTTAACCGTACATGTTGACAAATTTTACCTCAAAATACTTACAGATTATTAAACTACTACAAAAACCTACAAATGTGACCACGGTGAGGTGACGGACAGAAACGGACTGAGCATGTGTAGAATAACGGTCGTACCTTATGAAGAGGTGTGACCGGCGTTCTGTAGGCGTATCTCTCGATCTCTGCGGTCGGTGTTTTGGACCGCCCACATCCTGACAGCATTCTCCTCACACCTACACACACATTATCATGAACAGTAGATGTAACAGTAGTGGTTGTGGGTTAATTCAGTAGCAGAGTAACTTCTCTGTTTCAGCAAATCAGGACAGATTCTCCAGAATCACCGGCCAAAATGTTTCTAACTGACTTCTCACATGGATTTCAGCTGTTTTTTCTACCACTTTGTGTCGATTTTAAATTATCAGAGAAATAAGCTAAGCTAACGTTAGCAGCATCTCGACTCGTACCGTGTCCTCTACAAAGCGTCAGACAGACAGACAGACAGTGTTTTTTTAAATTATGCCATAAATTCTTTGAACACTGAAGGAATTCTAACTTAAAACAAGCTAAGCTAACATTAGCAGCAGCTCGGCTCATGATGCTTCTTACTTCTGCAGCTCCTACCTGGTTTGTTGGTGGCTGGCTGGGGACTGACTCCACGGTTGCCACGGTGCATGCTGGGAGCCATCAGGCTTGCCTGGTACAGACAGTCCAGCTCTGACAGCTCTTCATCAGGTGCCACTTCTCCCCCTCCTCCTGTTGCATTCTGAGAGCCGTAGTATCTGTTGACGTTCTCCGCCCAGCGCTCCACGGGTAGGACTGCTCTGTAGTCCTGGACAGGGGGAGGGGAGGAGGTTCGGGCAGGCAGGCTCACGGGAGGCTGGGGGGCGCTGGAGGGGGAGTCTGGGGGTGAGTACAGTGGAGAGCTGATTGGTGGCTCAATGGGACAGTCATCAGGCTGGTCCAGTTGTAGGCAAGACCACTTCCTGGTTGGGTAGGCAGAAGAGGGCGTGGCTAGTCTGCAGGTGGGAGTGGAGACAGGGGGTGTGGCCTGTGGGTGTCTGATGTTATCCTGCACCTCCTCCAACATCACATGACACTTGTCGTCAGGGCCAACAGGTGACGGGGTCTGGGAGTATGGCCTGGGTGGGGGCGGGGCTTGCTCCGGGCTGGAAACAGGGGTTGTTCTGGTGCACGGGAAGGAGTGATCCACCTCCTCAGGTGGAGGGGGTGGAGCCACATCCCCTAGGAGGTCCACACAGAGGGCAGGGAGGGACCTGGTGTTAGTGAGGGGTTTCCCCAAGTATGAGCAGGGGCCCCTGGTCCTGCCGTCCTCCCTGGGTGAACCTGTAGGAGCTTCAGTGCTGGAGGCGGGGTCAGATGCTGTTTTGGGAGTGATCGGCTTAACGAGACAGGGAGGCGGGGCATGCTGGTCCTGACTAGCAGCTGATTGGTTAGCCTGTTTCTCCTCTGTTAGAAGTATTTGGAGCGAGAGAGGCTTTTCACTGCAGAGTGAAAGAGAAAGAGAGAGAGAGAGAGAGAGAGAGAGAGAGAGAGAGAGAGAGAGAGACAGAGAGAGGGGTAGGTTAACACCTGAGTGTGTGTGGGTTAGGGGTGTGTGATATGTATCCTCTATGATGGATTGTCACCGACTTTGCCCACGTTGTGAGTCTACGCATTCATTATATCTTGTAGCCTCGTAGGACAGACTACTGCACATGTGCATTGAGAGTGTACGTAGCGTGTGATAGGTCAGCATACGGAGGAGGAATCTGTTCACAGATCTGGGATCAGCTGTTTTTACTCTGAACACAACCTGATAACTGGACTAAAATGAAGAAACTGATGGAATATCACCACAGTACTGGACTAAATAAAAAACAGAACTGTCAAAAGGATCATAAATAACAACCAGTAAAGGGCAGCAATACACCATTGTAGCATCTAGTCTGCATTATTCAAAGAGGAAGAAAAAGTGCCATCACCTGTCTGTTATGTTGTTGTTGTTGTTGTCACTAATTGATTTAGGGTGAAAAAGAACCATGGACCTGGTGGAGACTCTATAACGCCAGCTGTGAACTGACGGACTCAGAGTCGTCCACTAGTGATCAGATCACCAGGACGGATGCTCCCACCAGGTATGAACGGACTCTTTGAAAGTCAAAATGTACATTTCTAAAGACAAATCTATTTGACGTTTTTTACAGTTTGCCAACACAATGTTTAAGTGCTAATCTTCATGTCCTCTGATTGGCTGAGACTACAGGTGGTACCTGGGCTGATCCTGGAGCTGCTGCCCCTCGTCCTGTTGTTGCTCCGGTTGCTGCTGTTGCTGCAGTTGCATGCGTTGCTGCAGGCTGCGGGCTCTCCTCATGCAACGCTGCAGCCGGCTGTGACTACTAGCTCCGCCCTCAGCCGTCAGCAGCTGCAGTTTGGCTGTGGCCAGGTTACACATCAACAGAAAATACACAACAGAAAGAAAAGGAAAAAAAACAAGGAGAATGAATAAAAGGAAAAGATGCAGAAAATAAATTAAGATGATTTCATGCAAAAATCTTAAAAAAGCAAATAGAGAAAATCAAACATCAGACTGCTGACATGATGGTCATGTGACTGTGTGTTTCTTACAGGAATGATAGGCATGTGAAACGATGGTGTTAGAAGATCAATAATTCAGGTCTCGTTCTGAATGATGAAATGGTGAAATTATATCATACTGAATGTAAATGAACAAAATTAGAACCAATATAATATCAACTCAAACCGACTTAAACCAAAGGATTCCACTTTATTATTCATCCCCAGAAATAATCACACTGAACTCAGATCTGAGGATTGTAGCACCTTTCCTTTGGATGTAGAGAATTCAAACAGCCCTCATCATGGCTGACACTGAAGCCCTTTTTCCACAGACTGTTGAAGGCAGGACTGTTACTCCTTTATAGCTCCTGACCCATCTGTACAAAAGCTACAAAGGTGTAATGTTTGGTGTTTGTTGTTCCTCTTGTTTTGACACCGTTTTGTGTGTGTGACCCACAACCAGCAGATTTTTAAAAAAGCAGCTGGTAGCAGTTAGCAGCTAATGCGAAGAAGAAGAAAATGTCTGCAGACAATGACGGTTGTTGTGTTGTTTGGAAAGTGCTGCTTAACACGGATGTAAACACATTACATTAAACACTGATGTGTTACGTCACACCTCTTTGTTTTGTTGAACACCGGTATGTGATATCACACTCTGGAGCACCGTTACGCTGCTGCTATTACCAACATGTCAGCTCACCCTCGTATAAAGACATTCATGTCAGGACTGGCCAACAGGCTGAGGGTGTGCTGTGATTGGTCAGCTTTGCAGGTGGTTGTTTATGTGTCTGATGTCTCCAGACAGTCAGATGATGCGATGGTGTCATCATGGGAGGTGACACCTCAGATCCTCTGGTCGTCGTGGTTCGTTCCCTCGACTTTGACATTTAATCTGCTTTTGTAGCTGAACAACTGAAGAGTTTGTTGTGCTGCAGTGAAAACCAATTGCTGGAGGCCGGACGAGATAGAGAGAGTGTGTGTGTGTAGAGTTGAGGGGGGAGGTTGAGAGGGAGTGGGAGGAGCTTACAGACGGCATCGTTGACTGCAGACAGCGCGGCTGCGACCTCGCCCGCCTGCTCCAGACGCACAGACTGATCCAGCAGAAGCTCCGCCTCCGACACGCACCGCTCAAAGCTGTCACATTTACCTGCAGGATAAAAACAACACACTTAAATATTCAGCAGGATTACTCTAATGGTCCAGAACAGATTCTGATTAAATCCTCTGTAGAGGTAGGGAACGGTCCAAGGAAAGAGTCCATTAGATTTTGGTGGTGATCCGGATCATCAGGATCGAGAATGTTTTTAAAGGATTCTTTAAGATTACGGGACAATTACTAGATTTTATCTTCTAACGTCATGGATTATGTCTACAATGATTGGATGAAAATGACATGACCATAAGATCTAAAACACATCAGAGTCTGATCTGGATCCAAGTAATATTCCAGATCTGGTGATCCAGAATGTTTTAATCTATAGGGCTCACAGAAAATTCACTACTGTGAGATAACAAATAATGTTGAAACAGACTGAACTGAGATCAGATTGTAGCCGAAACTGTTCTGATTCAGTTTGGTGTCAGATTTATCTTCAAAAGTTACTGATCCAGATCCTGAAAAAAAACACCATTAGTGAATTGATTGATTAGTGGTTTGTGTTCTCCGAGTGACGTCTAGTTTAAAATAAATCTGTTTTATTTGAGCCATTGAGCCCAAATCAACCACATGTCCCATGATGCATTATTAATCCTTTCGGTTATATTTGTGTGTGTGTATATGTGTGTTTACCCTGGATCTGCAGCTGGTCCAGGTCCAGGTACTTGCTGGGTCGGGGGTTGAAACCAAGCGCCGCCTCCCTCTCCTTCTCCTGTCGTCGCTGCTGCTCCTCCTCCTTCGCTCTCCTCTGCACCTCCTCCTGCAGCTCATCCAGTTCGCTGCGGCCTGCAGGTGGCGCTGGTCAACACACACACACACACACACACACACACACACACACACACACACACACACACACACACACACACACACACACACACACAAAGTTATGACAGTGAACTTCGTTTAGTAGTATCCATTTAAATGTGTGTACATGATTCATGCAGGTTTAACAGTTTTTCTCAGATCTGCAGAGCACAGAAAGTTCATGGAGTGAGGTGAAGATGTTTGAACTCATCTCCTCCATGATGATGTAAAATCAGGTGAAGTTTCTTCATCCACAAACATTTCTGGTGCTTCACAGTAAAACAGCGTTGCAGCATTCTCCCGACCCTCTGAGCAGAAGACGAGATCAACCTCCGTGTAACAGAGACGCTAAACGATTGTTGTCGTCATGTGATTCCATCGTTTACAAAATGCTGCTGCTTGCTTGATGGCAGCATGTTATCTGACATCACACACTGGAGCAGCGTTGTTCTGTTCAGTGTGAATAAACAAAGGTCTCGTAGAGAAGGGTCTTCGTTGCGGTGCTATTGTGAGATCTCTGTCTAAGAAGGGCTCACCGTAAGAGCTGAGTCATTTTATGTTTTTTAAACTAGTCTCCATCTTCTTCAGGTGTTTTTAAACTAGGCTCCATCTTCTTCAGGTGTTTAGCAGAATGCTGCTGTTTTACTGTGAAGCTCCAGAAATGTTTGGCGGACTCAGAAACTCCACCTGACTTTAGATCAGTTTGAGGAGATGAGGAGTGATTGATCATGTTTTGTTTAAACGGTTCCTTTAAGTAAAAACCAGAGTGTGAGTCACATGACATTCGGTCTAGTGTGATATACCAAAGCTCCCCCTGCTGGAGGAGCTGAGCTCCTGCAGCAACGCTCCGCTGCTCCTTGATCGGATGCTCCTCCATGATGGTCCTGAGGAGGAGGAGGAAGCCTTCTTCACAACACTCTCCCTAAAGAGAAGAGAAAGCAGTTCACCTCCAGCTATATGAAACACAGGATCCACACTGGCTCTGATCATTATAGATTTTCATTGATCAGATTTGTGAAGCTGATCAGTTCATGGTGTCTCATGTGCTCACCTGTCTCCCAGGCTCAGGTCCAGGCTCACCGGGCTGCTGCTGTTCCTCTCGCTGCTCTCGTATCCGCTCTCCATCCTCTGGATCAGCCTGGGAGGAGGTGGAGGAGGAGGCAGCTCTGCACCTCCTGGTCCATCTCCACCTCCTCTGTGACTGCTGGAAGTGGTGGGTAGAGTCGAGGAGGAGCCCAGCCTGACAGACTTGTCCTCCTCCTGTGCTGTAAACGAGGCCTGCCCTCCCTCGGAGGCCAGCGATCCACGGTCGTCTGGCAGGGAGGCTCCGAGCGGGCTGTACCCCGCCTGCCTTCGTCTCTCACGATTGAAGATGTTGTCGATGTTGAGCGCCTCCCTCCGGGGCCTCCATGCCGGCCGATACCTCCCTGACCCTGCTCCACCGGAGCAGCTGGACTTTGACTCACTGCTGGTGCTGTCGGCCTCCCAGTCATGGAGTTTATTGGAGGAGCATGGAGCGGAGGCGTTGTTGGTGGAGGAGGTGATCTCAGAGAGGACGGCCGCCGGTAAAGAGGAGGAGGAGGAGGAGGAGAGGGGTCGGTTGTGGATGAAGTTGCTCATGGTTTCCTTGAAGTCTCTGAGGCGACTGGCTGAGGATGAGAAGGTGGAGGAGGGGGGTTTGGGGAGGTGCCGGGGAACCTGCTGCTCCTTTAACGTCTCTCCTGAAAGACGGGATGAGAGGAACGGGAGGGAGGAGAAAGAGAAAAGACAGAGACAGGAGGATGAAGAGGAGAGAAAAAGAGACGAGGAGAAAAGAGCAGCGAAAAACACAAAGCAGGGGAGTGAGAGAAAAGTAAAACACCAACGTGAGAATAGAGTCAGAGAAGAAATGAATGAAGACAGAATGAATGATTGAACTACAACATGACAACAGAGGACCAGAGGGCCGGACTATGGAGGTCAACCTCCTCAGATTTACCTGGAGGAGAGTCAGGGTTGATAAACTGATGGTCTAGACCCACGGTGAAGATGTCGGTGAAGATGTCGGTGAAGATGTCGGTGAAGACGTCGGTTAGGTGATTCGGTGTTGTTGTGACTAACATTGTGTTCAATGATAGATGGAGGAGGTCATGTGACCATCATGTTTGTTTATCTGTGTTTCTCCATCAGATGTTGATTCATGGATCTTAGACCAAGGAAAAGTTGATTAAATGTTTTAAATTAAAATATTAATTACCACTGTTGCTGCTGGATGGTGACGAAAGCCCTCAGTGCATGTTTATATGTAAAAAGACACATGAATTCTGATCTGACCGTTCTCATCGAGGTCACATGACCACGAATCAGATACGAATCTGATCTAGGACCACATATGAAAGAGATTCACATCTGATTTGAGTCACATTAAGTAAAAAAAATCAGAATTGAGTCTTTTCAGTCTGGTGATGTGAACGTAGGCGTCTCATTGGCTGAGGTAATTATGCTCATTTGTTGCATGGATGGACGTCCTCAACGGGGCTCATTTATCAACTCTATTATATATTTAAAAACTCTTTCAGATTCCTTCAGTTCAAAACTTGACTCGTCACCATTGATAAAAACTTTGTTTCATTCATATTTGTTGCTGATAAACATGATGTATTCCACGTGTGTCTAGATTATCATGGATCTTTTTTACCGAAATGATGTTTTTGTTGTTGTTAATGGAACATGTTAATCATATTTAATGTCTATATTAATAATTGAGATAAAGTATGTATGTTTATGTAAATTATTATCTGTACAGATTAAAATCCCAATATGTTGTACGTCCAGCAGGCTCACAAGGCTTAACTGGAATTTATGCAGCAAGAAATAATTACCTCCAGGTAACATGTAGAAATGGTTTGATAACAGGGTTTAATATTTAGAGATTGTACAACTATTAAAGTTTATGTATTTATGTTTATTGACTTTGTTACACAGGTCTATTGTTTCATTTTTGTTTTTTTAAATGTTCAAAATAAACATACATATATATCATGATGTCATTTAGCCTCTCTGCCCTCTGATTGGCCCCTGCGCCCAGATTCCCCAGCCCCTGACTGGCCCAAACCCTGCCTACCCTCACTGTGGTAACCGGCTGACGAGGCTTCGTTGTCGGGTTTAGACCGCCGGTGGCGGCTAGAGCTCCGCCTCCTATCCCCGGCCCCGCCTCCCTTCCTCAGACACTGGTGCTGCTCACTGTCCGTCACGTGGCCTTAGCAACAAGAAGCATGGCAACAGGTGTTTATGGCGTGGTCACCACATCATGCAACACAATGACAGGAGAGAAAGATGAATGATTGGCTGCACAGCAGAGTCATTGTGTCTGTTTGACAAACCCTGCTGTGATTGGTTAACAACATGCCAGACAACAGCTGATGATCATTTCACTCACATCAAACATTTGGAAGGTGTTGATATCGACGACCTGCTCTCTCTGTACCTTAAGACAAGGGCTGGGCGATATGACTCATACAGGTGAACCTTTAGGGAACGACTCTAATATTAGGGATTTCCTGCATTTAGAGTCCCAACAGAAGTTCAATACAATTTTCACAGGGAAGTACAGAGTAAAAAGGCTCATTTTAGTCCTTTTCTTGATATGTTGTTTTTTCTCAGAGATTTGGGGAAAATCTTTGGGATTTTCAAGTCAAGTCTTACAGGCGAGCATCCGATGAAGTAGATGTGTATGTTTGACGACAAAGGAATGTAATTAATGAATGATTATTTATTTATATGCTGCCATTTTACCAGCTGTTTGCTCGTTGCATGGTGTACAAGAGCATAAAAAAACAGTTACATATTGTGGAGGAAGGATCGAGATCAAATTTATGTTGCTCATGATAGAAAAACTTTTTTAAAAAGTCAGTCACAATGTAGTCATTTGATAGATGATGACACAACATGTATGTTCAGAAAAACTGGATTTAACCAACATTAACCAAGATAATCTAATAAATCACCTACTTGTGATCATGTTTTGTGTCACCAGCACTTGTGAAACATGAAGGTGATCTTATCATTCACTTATTCATTCTGTTATTCACTCGCTGTCCTCATGAATATTAATGAGCTGTCACCGACATGACATTTTATGAAATTATGAACAGCAACAATAAATGTATTTTTGATTCTGCCCAGCCCTACTAAAGACTTTATTAGTTATTTTCTAGCCTTGTTCCTGAGGCTCAGTCTACATTACATCACCATCTTACAGTGCAACTAAAATCAATTCAAGTCTTGATTCATCTGCAAATTATGTTCTCCATTAATCACTTACTGTACAAAAAATACTTAGTCTCCAAGAGTCCAAGATGTCGTCTTCAGACTTCTTTTCTGACCAACAACATAAAACCTTTGACATCCTTTGAAAGATATATTGTTTGGCAGTTTTTCTTAAAAATGAATGAAGTGATAAATAATTTAACCAAATAGTTGCAGGTAATTATTCTGTGGATTAGGTCTAAAATGTCACATCCCAGAACAGATCATCCAGATAATGATACATATTATAATATAGCACATTATCTGCAAAATGAATGTAAATATAAAACCACATAAGCTTATTTCTTATGAACATGGAGGTAATTTCCTGCCAAAACTAAATTTTACAGTTTCTCTAACACTAAAATAAACCAACATTAAGTTGTTTAACACCACATCAAACACACAACATATTACCAAACCATGATGCTTCAGAAACAAACCCGTCTGATAAGAACAACAACAACAAAAATTCACTTTAACATTTAATGTTTTTTAGGTGAGAAAGTCACCATTTAGATGTTAAATATGTCAGTTTATCCACAGAACGTCTGTTTGTAAGTTACCTCAAGACACTTTCCAACAGAGCAAGCAGGTCTGGACTCTTTATGCTACAGAGACCCAACAATCCACCATGAACAAGAACATGGAGACAGTGGAGAGAACTCTGTATTCAGATGTCCAATCAGCTGTCTCCTCTCGATGGGAGGAGCACCACTTGGACCACCTCCCCCTACCTGAGGCTTGTTTCTGTTTCTACATGCCAATAAAAAGTCATCGTCACTACGCCACCTAGTGGCAACAGACTCTTGTGACATCATTTGTCTTGCATGAAATTTTCAAAATTTCACCTACATTGTGAATATAGCGGTGTAATTAGTAGGTGTTCTCTGGAGCCACCTGGCCGTGTCGACTGGACTGGTAACGACGCCGTAGCTGCTCACGCCCCTACAGGTATCGAGGGCGTGGTCAACACTGCTTTCAGCTTTAAATAAAGGCTACAGGAAACCTTCAAATAACTAATATCTAGTGAAAATGTAGTCGCTGGACTGAAAACTAATAAGAACGTTGATAACTGATGAACCAGTAAGAATTATCTGCTTCCAGCGTCCAATGGGAGGATTTGTTGTTTTTCTTCGTTTTATATGACTGTAGCTGAATATCTGGATTGCTGGTCAGAAATGAAAGATGTCACCTTGGACTCAAGGAAACTGAATTATTTCACATTTTAATGTGTCGACAGATTAATTAAACGCTAACAAATTGTCTACCTGGTTTGTTTCCTTCACCTTACAAAAACACACAACTGCAGGGTTCAGTACTGTTCGTCTACCCAGAGGACACACCCACCTATGGTATCCAGGCTGCAGAGCGAGGTGTGCATGGGTCCGTCTGGACGCTCGATGACGGTTCCCTGGGAGTCGGAGGAGAAGTGACTGGCCAGGGACTCATGGTGCGAGTGGGAGGGCTGTCGGTACGAGTAGCTCTCCGTTGACGAATCGGTGCGAGTGTCGCTGGAGATAGACTGCTCGCGGCCTGGCCGACGGGTGGAGGGGTGGGGTTAGTACAAAAAAAAAAGTCCACTCATCGTATGAGACTCACCTAAACATCACTGCTACTACAAGCACTACAGCTACAAAGACTCACTACTACAAGCACTACTGTTTCTGGTTTAGTTACCTGAACGTTTGCTGTTGTGCTACTACTACGACTCCTAGCTGTGTTGTAGTTACCCGAGTCTTCGCTGTCGTAACAGGCCTTGTGGAGGTGCTGGAGGTCGAAGCGTGACGGCAGGTCTTGCACTGACACCGGCGTCCCCCGCGGGTCGGCGTACAGCAGCAGCAGAGGCTGGTAGTGGCCCTTAATGCAGCGAGAGACCACGTCCTTCCACTTGGGACCGATCTGCATGGGAAGACGATCACTGATGAGAGGACACAAAACTGAGATCTACAAACTCCTGGTGCAGTTAGAAATAGAAATATAGCTATTTTATCTATATCCTTCTTATTTTTTTAATGGTGTCGTGGTACTGGCTGGATTCTGACAACTGGTTCCATATTTAGATCCAGTTCACACAGTTACAGGAAAAGAGATCAGGACAAACCTCTAACCACAGTAACTAAAGTCTAACCACAGTAACTAAAATCTAACCACAGTAACTAAAGTCTAACCACAGTAACTTAAGTCTAACCACAGTAACTTAAGTCTAACCACAGTAACTAAAGTCTAACCACAGTAACTAAAGTCTAACCACAGTAACTAAAGTCTAACCACAGTAACTAAAGTCTAACCACAGTAACTAAAATCTAACCACGGTAACTAAAGTCTAACCACAGTAACTTAAGTCTAACCACAGTAACTAAAGTCTAACCACAGTAACTAAAGTCTAACCACAGTAACTTAAGTCTAACCACAGTAACTAGTCTAACCACAGTAACTTAAGTCTAACCACAGTAACTTAAGTCTAACCACAGTAACTAAAGTCTAACCACAGTAACTTAAGTCTAACCACAGTTACTAAAGTCTAACCACAGTAACTTAAGTCTAACCACAGTAACTAAAGTCTAACCACAGTAACTAAAGTCTAACCACAGTAACTAAAGTCTAACCACAGTAACTTAAGTCTAACCACAGTAACTTAAGTCTAACCACAGTAACTAAAGTCTAACCACAGTAACTAAAGTCTAACCACAGTAACTAAAGTCTAACCACAGTAACTTAAGTCTAACCACAGTAACTTAAGTCTAACCACAGTTACTAAAGTCTAACCACAGTAACTAAAGTCTAACCACAGTAACTAATGTCTAACCACAGTAACTTAAGTCTAACCACAGTAACTAAAGTCTAACCACAGTAACTAATGTCTAACCACAGTAACTTAAGTCTAACCACAGTAACTTAAGTCTAACCACAGTAACTAAAGTCTAACCACAGTAACTTAAGTCTAACCACAGTAACTAAAGTCTAACCACAGTAACTAAAGTCTAACCACAGTAACTTAAGTCTAACCACAGTAACTTAAGTCTAACCACAGTAACTTAAGTCTAACCACAGTAACTTAAGTCTAACCACAGTAACTAAAGTCTAACCACAGTAACTTAAGTCTAACCACAGTAACTAAAGTCTAACCACAGTAACTTAAGTCTAACCACAGTAACTAAAGTCTAACCACAGTAACTAAAGTCTAACCACAGTAACTAATGTCTAACCACAGTAACTAAAGTCTAACCACAGTAACTTAAGTCTAACCACAGTAACTAAAGTCTAACCACAGTAACTTAAGTCTAACCACAGTAACTTAAGTCTAACCACAGTAACTAAAGTCTAACCACAGTAACTTAAGTCTAACCACAGTTACTAAAGTCTAACCACAGTAACTTAAGTCTAACCACAGTAACTAAAGTCTAACCACAGTAACTAATGTCTAACCACAGTAACTTAAGTCTAACCACAGTAACTTAAGTCTAACCACAGTAACTAAAGTCTAACCACAGTAACTAAAGTCTAACCACAGTAACTAAAGTCTAACCACAGTAACTTAAGTCTAACCACAGTAACTAAAGTCTAACCACAGTAACTTAAGTCTAACCACAGTAACTTAAGTCTAACCACAGTAACTAAAGTCTAACCACAGTAACTAAAGTCTAGCCGCAGAAACTAAACTCCTGTCGCAGTAACTAAACTCCAGCTGCAGTAAAGATGTCCGGTTCACATTGAAAACGTTGAAATAGGTGAAATAATCTGAGCCACTGACACGTTGGAGGCTGTACCTCCTGTTCAGCAGTCGTCTCTCTGCTCTCTGCGTGTCTGGGCGTCTTGTTATTTCAACCCTTCCTCCATTTTTGAAAAGCCCATGTTCACCTCCAGCTCTGCTCAGATCAAACAGGACGTCCAAAAATCCAAAACAGCGGCCTGTCCACGAACAGCGTCCGCTCAGTGTGTTTTTGTGTGAGAGAAAGATGTAGAATGAAAGTGTGCAGTGTGAGCAGCAGTGTGGCCTGTGGTGGGATGAGTGTGTGTTTTTATGTGAGCTCTGACCACACCCTCGGTTCTGTACAACTGGACTGATAAACAATAGAGGGATATCCTTGTTTTCACAACCAGCAGAGACACACACAGAGGAATGTGATATCTCAGTCCAATTACAACACAGCTATCGCAGGAAAAGACTTGAGATAAAAATGGAGTGAAAGAGGGGAAAGGAGGTGTCAAAAGGAGGTAAAGACGAGAGAGAGGAGAGGAGAGGAAGGAGAGAGGTGTAAGGATGGACAGGAAGAGAGATCGCTGGTGAAAACATGAGCTCATTTCCTTTCTGAGTCACACACATTTGTGCTTCTATACCTGTGAGGACCGTCAAGACTAAAATCCACTTCATTACCCCTTAGGTTAAAGAAAGATTCAACATTGTGGGGAATTGTCTGAGAATGACATGCTCAGATGGAAATTAATCTCCTCAGGGCTCCTGCTATCTGTGACTAGCTGCTAACTGCTACTAGAATCCACCTAGATTCCGATTCCACCTTTTCAACTTTTATACAGAACTGGAGCAAAGACGGAATAACAGCTCCGTCTTGAACAGCTTTGTAAAAAGCAGGAAATATTGAGGAAATATGAGGTGCAGTAGAGACAGGGGGCTGGACAATCAACACCACTGGAAAAAAACAGCGACTAAAAACAGAAGATAACTCATCTGTTTGTGTAAATACATTTCTGAACTCTTTGAATGCAGTTGGTTTTTGACCATTCAGTGAATCTTGTATATCTGTGTCTGATTCCATCACTCCACTGGCACAAACACACAGCGAGGCTCTCTGTGCTTTTTGGCTTCTGTACTTGTATTTCTGAGTCAGCAGCATTCAGGGCGTTCACCACTTTAACACCTTAGAGGCTTTTGTTGAGCTCCCACTTTGTCCACCCATAAACATGTTTTGTTGTCTCAACCTCCCCAACAAGAACTTTGATTTCACTCTGGATGAAATTTCTTATTTATCTTCTCTCAGCATTTTCATTTTCATCTTCATGAAGAGAAACCAGCTCATGACTTGCATGGACACTGTTACAAATCCTACGTAACCCTTTTCCTTGAGTCCAATTTTATTACTTCTAAAGACAATATAATATTTTGCCCACCTTTAAGCATCTATATATGACAGTATGCATCACTATATACCTCCTTGACGTGTGCATCATCAAAGTACATCCATCGTCGGATCTTCGTCTGGAAGAAGAAGGTGGAGTAATGTTTCCCGTAGTAACACACCATGCCCACCAGGTAGAGCTCCGACTGGCGAGCCTTTTCCTCTGTTACCCTGTAAAACAACTGCAGAGAGAAGGAGAGAAGAGTCCACTGAAGCAGATGAAGCAGCAGTTTTGTTCCACTCTATGCTGATGACACTGGTGTTTACCAGTGTATTCATTACTCTTACATCGCCCAGGCGGAGGCAGGTTCCCAGGGTGTGAATGACGTCTTCAGCAAGGTCTGAGTGATCAGAGTCCCACACCAGACCGATGGTGATAATCTCTGGACTGTTGAGGAGAACACGGGCCATCCTGAGCTGCTGACCACACTGACTCTGAGGAGGAGGAGTACCAACAACAAGCAGGACATTTAGATTGATATGAAAAATTTACAACAAACTTAAGCTAGGGTTGGCAGCTCATGGGATGTCATGTATAACAGTTTTGTTTTTTGTGTTGCGCCGGCTGAGGTGGGATCTACTCTACTACAACTGTTACTAAAGTAAGTATATCGTACTACTTTCGTTTCAGTCTGGCTACTCTGTTTGAGTCATTCTTAATGGCGACCATTTATTTTACCGTTTATCACATAATCCCATTAGTATACTCACATGTAGTGCACTACATGTGGGTATACTAACTTGCGTATTGTGTGAATTTCAACAGTGTAGTGGTGTCTCAAATTGACAACACTTTCAAAGATATCTGCTGTGTTTAATGTGTTCGCAGTTTCCTGTTAAATGGTACTTCATTGGTTCTTATATATAATTCTTATAATGAATTGTCTTACGGGACAGCTGCGCAGGTCTCCCATGCTGGCGTTTCTCAGCAGCTCCCCAAACATGCCAGGAGTCGCTTTCTCCCTCGTCTCCAACATCTTCACTGCCTGGTTACTGAGGAGGGGGAGGAGGAGATGTGATCTTCACAGCTTTGTAAACACTACTGTCATGTTTTATCAGACTTACATTATAATCTAATGACAGCTTAGTTTACACAATCTGATGATACAGTATGTCTCTAACATCATGTGGCTGGTGTTCAATAACTTTGCTGAACAGAGATGACCATCAGGAGTCAACCAACATGATTTATGATAATACAGAAAATTAATTATGATGCGATATTATATGAACAACATCGTTTTTTCATTACGTACTGGAGCGTTACATCACACCATACAGTAGCTTCACTGATCAGAAGATCAGACACTGATTGGTCACAGCGGAAACAACAAAACCTTCATCAGTCACATTAAAGCAAGGGCTCTGGAAGTAAGGGGGCCAAGGGGATACAGGGATGAAGATGATTGGCTGAGAGTCTGGACAGAGACCATCAGTCTGAGCCGCGGCTCAAAACACATACGAATAATGATATGAATATCAGCAGTGTTTCATTCGTCAATCCACATGGATCAATAATGTTACTGCTTGTATTAAAGCAGCTGTCTTTGGCATGGAGTGTGATGTCACCCTTTTCCAACTGAGCCCCGCCCACTTGCAACCAGTGATATCAGCACACATACACACTGTTCCCCACTTACCTGCAACTGGACAATGAATCACCTGAGTGTGAGTGTGTGTGTATGTGTGCATGTAAAACACCTCAGGAGCCATGATAAAGAGTCGGTTGCCTAGGTGACATTGAAGTGTAACCTAGCAACGGGAGTGGGGGAGGGGTGTGGCCTCAACTTAACTCTTCTGAGATGAGAGCTAAACATAGCACACACTCTCACACACACACACACGCCCACAAACAAACAAACACACAAACACACACACTTACCATAGTGAGGTGGTGGAGATGTAGTGGACCATCTGAATGAAGGGCAGAGGATCTGAGGATGCTCCACAGCTGCTGCACACGCTCTGAAACACACACAACACACACAGGTAAACATCACATGTAAACACCTTTACTAAGTAAGGTTTTGTTGATGCTAACTTATGCTAAGCTACATGGAATGGGTTTTCTGGTCCAGTCGTGTACAAGTTTAAACCAGTTTAATTTCATGTAAACTGCCTGAACTGTCATTGGTCGGGTTTGGGTGGAGAGAGCTAGCACCATGTTAGCGACTAGTTAGAAGGAGTATAACCCATTAGCTCAACTCCACAGGGTGATACCTCCATATGTTTTGTTGTGATGTGCAGGAGTCACTATACTATTTTACTACGCTCCCATTTGTCCTGGTAAATTTACCAAAAAAGTTTCTGAACCACAAAATCACATGACAACAACAATCATGTAGCATCCCTGTTATATGGCAGGTGATCCTGTCCTCTGATTGGAGGATAAGGTGCTCCTGCACCTCACGCCGTCTCCAATTTGAAGAAATAATCTGCTTTTTAAATCTCTCGCTTCTGGGTTTCACACGTAACACATCATTAAAACATCACATCCTGTCCTGTCGCACTTTCTTGATGGTTCACATCGTTGTTCATTGTTGTTCCTGCTCAGATGAGGATTGACATAAGTGACGTCCCGCCTTTAACAGGCTCTGTAAGAAGGGCTTATGTCGAGCCTAGACAAATTTTTTTAGGTCAGTAATAATAATGCTACAAAAAATAAAGCAATGTTCATCTGGGCACCTGCCGACTGTTGATGTGACCATTAATGTAAATGGATAGTTTTTACTGAGAGGAACATCTGTCTCACCTGTTCAAACAGCGTCATGGCAAACTTCTGGTGAGGGATGCAGTGTCTGGCTGTGCAGATGTCTTCTTTGGTCTCGTCTGCAATGTGGAAGTGAATCCTCATCAGGATATTTTCCTGCAGAAACGATCATTACAACCAGAGTTGTTTTATTGTTTATTGTTTTATTAGGATCCCCATTAGCTGCCAATTTAATGACCGCTAGTCTTCCTGGGGTCCTTGCAAGAATATATTACAACCAAATGTAATACAGAGCATCATTAATAATTAAGTATAAAATAAAAACAAGAATTCATTAAGAATAGTGAAATACAAAAAAGAATTAAAATGTCAGAAAAAAAGTAACATAGCGTAATAATATATTTAAAAAAAATACAGCATTAATATTTGTAGAGGAAAACAAAATAAATCAACAGTCAATCATATGGTCATCTACAACAGTTTGCTCATCAATATCTTTTTAAATTTAGATTTATTCTGTGCTTGCTTTGTGGATACTGGTAGTTTGTTCCAATTAAATATGGCTCTATAGCACACAGTGGACTTTAAATGATTATTTCTAGGTTGAGGGAGTAGAGTGCCTGTCTGGTGAAATGAGTGTGACTGTTTTCTACATAGACTAGTTGATCAGCTAAAAATGTGGGATTCTTTGTGGATAGAACATTCCTAAAAAGTGAAAGAAGGCTTACAAGCATTCTGCACTCCACAGTCAGCCATGAGAGGCGTTTATGCACAACTGTCACGTTTGTTCTGTACGAGCATTGAAGAACAACCCTGGCTGCTCTGTTTTGTGCCAGTTGAAGTTTGTGAAGCTCCTTCTGTGATGTTGATGATCATATGATGGGACAATAATCTAGATATGACAAAACAAGTGACTGAACTACCTGGTTAAGAATTGAAGGAACACATTTCCTTGCCATAGCAATACCTTTACTCATTTTTGCCACTATATCATCAATATGAGCTGCCCAAGATAAGTGGGAATCTAAAGTAATGCCCAATCATTTGGTTTGCAAGCCATCAATTGATAAATTTAAGGGAGCATCGTGATATTGCATGACATCAGATCATTTCTCATTTTGACTGGGATGTGTTCTCGGACATAAAAAGCTACACCACCACCATGTTTTATTTCTATCCTTTCTGAATGTCCTGTAACCTTCCACCATTAGCTCAGTATCCATAAAGGATGAGTCCAGGTGTGTTTCGGACAAGGCTAGAATATGACTTATCTCACCAGTCTTGTGCCTCAGACTACAGATATTCAAGTGAGCTAGAGTAAGACCTTTGAGTGGAGAAATTAATTGACCTGTGTGCATAAATTCAAAACCAGCACAAATAAATAAAATGAAAGTTTCACCAGTTTCATCTGGCTAAAGGTTATCTAAGTGGAACTGAACGTTTTTACAGCACGTGCGTCGTCTTACAAAGCATTCTGCAGCGTCGTCCATGATGCCGAGCTGAAACCTCTGCTCGTCCTGGAAGGTTTTGGCGAGTGCACTGCGAAGAGCGTCGGACGGCAAAACTTTCTCACTGCTGTACTGAAACTGAGCGAAGATGCTCTGAAGGAGACGCAGACAGACAGACAGACAGACAGACAGACAGACAGAGAGGTCAGACACAGGAGGCTGGTCCAGGATCAGCTTCACATGGAAGACTGATGCTCACCTTCAGAGCACAGAAAATGCACGAGTCCTCCATGCACTTATGAGTCGTCAGCTGACGGAAACTACGCCGGAAGATATCGAGGTGCCACAGAACCTGAGAGAAAGAGAGAAGATGAGTAAACAGCACGAAGACAGAAGAAGACCGTCATCAACATCCCTCCTCATGATGATGTGATTCGAATGTGAATCATTTTAGAGAAGGAGACCAGAGTTATAACTCAAGCTAAAATTATGTTTTTGCCGACAGTAATTTTAAAGCTTAATCCAAAACAGACAATAACCATCACAATATCAAGATATAAAGCTTAAAATCCCTTCATAAAAACTTCATGATTTCCATCCCTGATGCACCAAACAAAAAGACATGAAGTCTTCAGCCGTGAATCACCTGCACCCGACATCTGATCCCAAAATCACAGCAGGAAATAAAGACATTCCTGTTGGAAATAAACCTGATTTAACATTGTGAAAAAACCTCAGAACAAGACTGAAAGACAAACCTTTGTGTCCTCAGCGTCGCTGGAATTTAAAATAAAGAGAAAACTATCGTGTTTTCAAATGCCGGGGTCTGCACGAGGCTAAAAGTTTTAAAAGTCCATTAAAATCCTTAAAATCCAACTGGACCTCCTGAGACTCAGTGAGTCTGTCCTGCTGCTAAAAGGCTCAGTCTGATGTCAGCACCACTACCAGCCAATCACCTGTCAGCACAGCCACCACTGACCTGAGACCAAGGCCAGCCAATCAGAGAGAGAGTTTAAGGACCTGAGGACAAGCAGAGACCGTGTCTAAAGCACAAGTAAAAGTGTGTGTGTGTCAAAGTGTGTTTGTCAGTGTCTCTCCTTCAGGAAACCAGCTGGACTCCTGTGTGATGAAGAGGAGTGTGAGAGAGATGGAGTGTGCCAAAGTGAAAGTGATGGTGAAAGAAAGTGTGTGTGTGAACATGAGGTTACAGTTAACCCTCTGAGGTCAAGTTACAGCACAGTCTTTAAGAGGATGAGGCTCCAAACTGTCCTACAGCATCCATCTATCCATCTTCTTCCTGTTGGACGGGTTCGTGGTGTCAGCAGACTAATCAGGTATTCCAGACGCTCCTCTCCTCAGCAACACTTTCCAGTTCCTCCTGGAGGATCCTGAGACGGTCTACCCTAGATCTCCTCTCCGGCTGTCCAGAAAACTTCCAAAGGGAGGCCCCAAGGGGCATCCTAACCAGATGTTGAACCACCTCAACCAGCTCCTGTCCACATGAAGGAGGAGCGGCTCTGCTCCAACCTGGAGGGAACAATCCACTGTTTTCCAGCAGAGAGAACCAGGACCCAGACTGGGAGGTGCTGACTATCAAACCACTGCACGGACTGATGAATGAATTTCTCAATAAATAAGCTATACTGTAGATGTCAATGAAAAAAAAATCAAGTATGTACAGTAAATATGTTTAGAATTTTAACTTTAATAGCTGTTCTTTCACATTGTTCCACTACTGTTTTCTATGTCGGTTAAATGTTTAACAGTATTATGTTTTATAGCCATTGGAGAAACATTTATTAGAGGCTTTTGTCGTGTCTGGATCTGGAAACTATTTCCTGATTGGCTCCAGTTTTAATGATGGCGTTGGTAGAGGGGACAGTCTGCCGCAAAGAGAAGATTTCATGCCTTGTTCGGTTTTATATGACAGTAAACTAAATATTTTTAGGTTTTAGACTGTTGGTTGGTAGAAACAAGACATTTGAAGACGTCACCTTGGACTTTATATGCTGAAAATGTCAGAGAGAGAAAAGTCCAACACCAACTCTGAGCTAAAACAAGAGAAACTCAGAATAAACAAGGAGCAGGAGGAACTGGAGAGTGTTACTGTGGCAGGAACGTCTGGAATACCTGATTAGTCTGCTGACACCACGACCTGACCGATGGATGATAATATAGATAAATAAATTAAATAAATAAATAAATGTTTTAATGTGAACACACCTTAAAAAAGTGACTCCTGCATGACCGGTGGCGTTGATGTGAGTAGGGTTTGCTTAAAAGTGATCATTCTGGTGGTGAACACAAGCGATGATTTTCCTCTAATGAATCTGTGCCGACAGAGAGCTCAGAGGAGTGACTCCACACCTCTGTTGTCAGTGAAGCATACTGTAGTGTCAGCACTCTTTGGGCGTGTTTGTTTTCTCCGTCCTGACCCCCCCCACCAGGTCCAATATGTTGCTTTATTCCTGCAGGACTAGGCAGCAGTGTTCAGTCACTGAGGTAACAAACCTGATTTATATACTGACCAACAGTGGAAACGCATCATTTAAAAAATCCTGTTATTTCTGTTCACGAGCCCTAATCTACTGAAACAAACAAGCATGTGATTCACTGAATAGACTTTTTTAAGTACCCACAACCAAAACATGTTAAATCATGAATAACCATCATTTAGTCAGAACATAGAAATAACAGTCATTGGTGCATTTCAGAGTAAATGATGATGTTGGTGAGATTTTTCTCTGCATGATTGAAAAGACCTGCTCAAGGCGATAATTTACCGGGTCTAAGTAACATCCTAGAGAAACAACTGACGATGCCACAATCCCTGAAAAAGCTTCTGCCATATGCATCCAGGAAGTGGATCATTTGGTGGTGGTGTTATGATGTGGGGGGCCACTGCTAATGGATGACGGTCAGAACTTGTCCACATTCACGGCCATCCGTTACCGAAATACGGTCCTAGGTCCACATGTCATTCCCAGGATACAGCAATCAGGCATCACCTTCATGCATGACAATGCCAGACCACATGTGGCTCATGTCTGTCAGGAGGAGCCTACCTGGACCAGAACAATGTCGCTGTCCTTCCTTGCCCAGCATATTCACAGCTCTCAACCCAATAAGCGCATCTATGGGATGTTCAGGATCACCAGGTGGAGGATTCAGACACTTCATCAGTGAAATGTTAACACCTGCAAACACATCCATATGATCCTGATGAGGGTTGACAGAACAACATGATCTTCCTGGATGACCTGTGTTTGATGTGATAAAATCACATGAAGTCTGACGAGGCCGTTTGTCCTATGAACAGCTGACAAGCTCAGCTGCTTGTTACCTCGATGTTCATCCTCTTCGCTTTGTCTTCATCATGTCGGAGCTGCTGAGCCTCTGACAACTCCTTCGGTCCACCGCCTCCACCTCCGCTTCACTCAGCTCTGCTGCCGGCAGCTCGCGCTCCTCCTGACCACTGTGGTCTGATGTTAGGCAGCGGTGACGAGTGAAGACAGGAGGGCTTGCTGGAGGAGCTGGAGGGCGTCGGGTTGGTGAAGTTTGACAGAGCAGTCATGAGGAGGTGTGTGTTCACGGTGTTTGTGTGAAGATATGAATGAAAGAGTTGTAGATCAGTAAAGTCCTATAAGAACTCATTCAAACTGTAAAGGTGTGTGTCCTGTGACCTCAGGCTGCTGATCCAGGAGCTGCTGAGCTCACACTAAGTCTCTGTGGCTGGCAGCTTCAGTTTAATGATGTAATGAGTGTTTCCTCATCCGCCCAGTCTGTCATTTTAGCAGCCTAACCAGTCGGCACCACCCTCCGGTTAATGAGTCAGCAACACCCATAATTACTGACACACACACACACAGACACACACACACACACACACACACACACACACACACAGACACAGACACACACACACAGACACACACACACAGACACACACACACACACACACACACACACACACACACACACACACACACACAGCTCTTATTGTTGAGGCAGATAATAAAACCCGTCTCCTCCTGATGAGTCATGAATGATGTGCAGTCTGAGACGGCTAACATAAACATGGAGGAGGTTATCAAACTGGTCGTTATGGTGGAGTCATCTGTCTGACTGCGGTTCACCAGCAGCTGTATTGACGGACCGAGGGGCTCAAAGGCTCTGTGGTGGAACCACAGGTAGAAGTCTTCTGTCAGAGTCAACAGAAGCATCTCAAGTCATAGAGGTTACAGCCATGCTAGCAGCTCTGTGAAGCTGGACTTAGCTAACCTTAGCATGCTAACAAGTCGATGTCCAGCAGGTAAGTCTTCCATGTTCCTAGTTTAATGTGTTAGCATTAGAGCTGCCCTTTAATGACGATGCCTTACAGAGAGCAACATGTGGCCAAATATCTGATTTCTAGCTCACACTCCAGGAGTTTCATTTCAATTTAATCCTCATTCCTCCTCGACATGAAGAACTCTCCATTCATCTGCTTCCCGATGAGATCACATGAGAGGGATCACATGACTTCAAGAGGAAAAGACCCACTCACAGTCAAGAGTCCAGCAGTGTCTGCAGGGGGAGACCACCACTTCTACAGAAACCGCTCTAACCAGCTGCCTCTGGTACGGGAACCCCTCAGACCAGAAGGCCCTACAGAGGGTGGTGAGGACAGCTGAGCACATCACCAGGACTTCACTCCAATCTGCTCATAAACCATGTCTGACCAGCGCCACCTATATGGTGAGAGACCCCGCCCAGCCCGTCACAGCCTGTTTTGTATCTGGTACCGAACAAACAGGTTCTACTGAAGCTTCTTCCCAACTGGAATCAAACCCCCCAAACATGCGTCGCTCCTCTGATACAGTAATCTTAATAACATCCTGTAGAGTGTGATCAGCCCTTATTTCCAGATGTTGTTGTGTCAGAGATTAGAGAAGATAATCTCATAATCCTTGTATGAAATGGCTCCATGTGATCAACTCTAGTGGACAACCAGACAAACATTCAGTGTGCGTGTGTTTGTGTTTGTGTGTACCTGCAGGGCGCTGTTCAGGAAGCAGCTGTTCTGTCCAGGCTCGTTGCTCAGCCCTTTACTGGGAGCGATGGATGTCATGGTGCGAGGCGTCAGGATTCCCTGTATCCCACTAACTCCACCACCTCCACCGCCTCCACCGCCGCTGCCTGACGCAAAGTAGTTCCTCTTCCACGACATCATCCTCTCTCTCTCCTGGTTTGTGTCACGGCCTCGCTCGCTGAAGGAGTCGGCCTCCCGTCGTCCGTTCTCGTATTGAAGGAGGCAGATCCATCTCCTCTGGCCGAAATACGATGGAAGAATCCCAACAGGATGGAAAAATGTAACAGCTCCAAATAATTCAAATGAAGTTCAACAATACAGAGAAGTTTCTACAATAAAAGATTTAATATGAGTGGTTTTTAATTTGTACCTTCTGGATATTTAAATTCAAAGATAAAAGATTGTCATTAAATCCGAGGATACCAGGAGGTCTGCGTCTCAGATTGTGTCCTGTTGTAAATTTACTGAATCCTGCTCTATTTGACATTCCACAGATTCTGTATTCAAGGATCCTTTCAGTTCGACATTGAAATGAAAAAAAGTTATGTTCTTTATGGAAAAGAATCCAAAAGGCACTCTGATTTATTTTTTATAAGATTTTCAAGGACTCATCCATCTCTGTCCATGTGCTGCAGATGAAACAACCCCTGCCCTCCTTTCACATGTCAACATGTGAAGCTAAGCCGTGACCACCCTCTTCTTCATCATCACCAACAGCAGAGGTCCCACCAAGATTACACAGCCTGCCGGGTCAGGGGTCAGAGGTCAGAGCTGCAGCCTCTCAGGACGGATCTGCAGGAGCACAAGGAAGGAAGAGTGTTTGATAAACTCAGCCACAGCTAGGATGGGTACTGTTCACAGTACCGGTACCCATCGGTACCCTTTACCCTCTCTGTATGGAAAAACAATTAGTTATAAACAACACACAGTAAAAACATATATAAAAGCTGAAGTGTCCAATGTTTGATAGCCTGAGTAAAATCCTTCATCTGATGAAAAGATGTAGCGTTTTTAAAACGATAAGATCTACATAGTAACGGTGACGTGACAGATGATCGTCTGTCAACATGTGTCCCTGTGGACATCAAGTTCACTTAACATCGTCCAACGCTACAGGCGTTATTATTATTATTATTATTATTATTCCAACCAGAGGAAGAGGTATGGTTTGAAAGATCTGCAGCAGGTGTTGAGTTTCATGCTTGACACCACAAGCAGGTGGACTGCAAACAAGTGAATCAACCAGAATCTGTTATAAACTGCTGAAAGGCATTCAATTAAAATCTAAAACAAACTCAAGTCACATTAAAGATTAATCAGTCGGACCGATTGATCAGTCACATTGATTGATCAGTCGGATCAATTAATCAGTCGGATCGGGGCTGATGAGGCTGTGAGACGTTTAGGGTGAGGGAAACAGGAAGTGAAATGTGACTCCGTAACAACCAGGAGCTGTAATAACTGGATTTAACAGCTTCACATTTTTTCTCAGACCTGATGTTGAGATAATTTCAGGCGTCTGCAGAGCTGTAACGACTCCAGGAAACCCTCCTGTTCTTCTCTGCCACGCTGCAGTCTGAACCTCATGCTCTCTCTGTCAGAGCATTTACTGTCCTGACTGCTGCCAAAGTACTCACAGATGTTTTTAACAATTAATCCAACATACGTTCAGACAGACTCTGAAGTGAATCTAGTGAATGTTCGAGGCCATGCTGATAACAGTGATCCAAACAGTGATCCAAACATGGGTCAGCTTGCTTCTCTCATGATGTAGACATGAATCAGTCATTGTGCTTATCTGAAGGACACACTTGTTAATGTAAAGGCTTGTGAAACAAGGCCAATAACTCAGCCTATGCATAAACACAGCTGGGATTGGTTGCTTCCTCTGGATGCATTGGTCATCAGGAGGTACCCAACCTTCATCAAGTGTTTCGGCCTTTATCCTCAACACTCTCTGGTTGGCAGGCCGTCAGCTGTGGTCAGGTTGCTGGCCACCTCATCCGAGTTTTCAGGCTGTCCCTGCCGCCCCAATGCTGCTGTTATGGGTGGCCTCTGCCTCCCCATCACCTCCCAGTCCTCACAAAGTCACCAACTTCATTATTCATCAGCATCAGCAGCCACCACCACCAGTGTCCGCACTCCAAAAGGGGATATATATATATCTTGCTGCTGCGAAGGACTGGTGACCTTCGATCTCGATCTCCCTGAGGAGTCTAAGCTACAAACACTTTCTGACAGACTAATTATCACATATCATCTGATGTAATACACTATCACCTTTAGTCCATCCACTAGTCTCTCCAGATTGAATTACTTCTACTACAACTACTATTACTACAACTACAACTACTACAACTACAACTACAGTTTCACTGACACATTTCACACACAGTGAACTTCAATGATACTGCTATTAATACTTACTCAGCACTAACAGTGTTATTAGCATTGGGAGTCGCACCAACTTTCAGAAAGTCTCAAAATTTCTGGAGACATTTTCTAGTTTAGTTTTCTTGTTTGTATTGTTCCAAAGTTTAAAATAAAAGCAGAAACAAAGAATAACTAATGCATGAATGTTAATTTTTATGTACACACGTTAGAAAAGGTTAAAAGCCTCGTGTGTCAGACTGCTGAGTAAGAATTCAAACTGTCTAAGAGTTTAAAGAAGCTTCCAGACCATCTTAAATTCAAACTCATTTCAAATCAATGAGCTTCATAAATGACACGGGAAGAAACTGTGTGTGTGTCTGTGTCTGTGTGTGTGTGTGTGTGTGTGTCTGTGTGTGTCTGTGTCTGTGTGTGTCTGTGTGTGTCTGTGTGTGTGTCTGTGTGTGTGTGTGTCTGTGTGTGTGTGTGTGTGTGTCTGTGTCTGTGTGTGTCTGTGTGTGTGTGTGTCTGTGTGTGTGTGTGTCTGTGTCTGTGTGTGTCTGTGTGTGTGTCTGTGTGTGTGTGTGTCTGTGTGTGTGTGTGTCTGTGTGTGTGTGTGTCTGTGTGTGTGTGTGTCTGTGTGTGTGTGTGTCTGTGTGTGTGTCTGTGTCTGTGTCTGTGTGTGTGTGTGTGTGTGTGTGTGTGTGTGTGTGTGTCTGTGTGTGTGTCTGTGTGTGTGTGTGTGTGTGTGTGTGTGTGTCTGTGTGTGTGTGTGTCTGTGTGTGTGTGTGTGTGTGTGTGTGTGTGTGTGTGTGTGTGTGTGTGTGTCTGTGTGTGTGTGTGTGTGTGTGTGTGTGTGTCTGTGTGTGTGTGTGTCTGTGTGTGTGTGTGTCTGTGTGTGTGTCTGTGTGTGTGTCTGTGTGTGTGTGTGTCTGTGTGTGTGTGTGTCTGTGTGTGTGTCTGTGTGTGTGTGTGTCTGTGTGTGTGTGTGTGTGTCTGTGTGTGTGTGTGTGTGTGTGTGTGTGTGTGTGTGTGTGTGTGTGTGTGTGTGTGTGTGTGTGTGTGTGTGTTGTGTAGCCAGTGAGAGAGAGGTAAACCTTCGGTCAGAGCCGAGGGAGGTGAGGAGGATTAGCCTGATCAGACTCTGTCTGCACAGGATTAGACTGTCTGTGTGTGTTTCTCTCTATTTAGTTTGAACCCGTTGGTGTGACGACATTTTTGGCTGTTGAAGGTTAAGACAGGGTTTGACTTAAGTTCAGGTTGGGGCCTTGTTTTGATGGTTAAGGTTCTCTGTGAAACAACAAGAACAGATAACCAGCCAACAACAAGTGGACCGCTGTAAAGACGTGGCATTAGTCCCCCTAAAAACATCACAGACTGTTTTAGCGTACTTAATAGCATGTTGCTGAGGAATTTCAGATGGAGTCAGTGCTTGGCTGTGTGCTCAGGGTAACGCTAGTAAAAATGCTAAGCTAATATCATCAAGACAGTGAACAAAGCCCAGTTATCACCAACAACAACTTATCCAACTAGCTAAATAATGACATGATGATGTCATGAAGCTGTTGATGTCCATCCCTTCTGCAGACGTGCTAATGCTAGCTGCAGCTCTGGCTGCAGACATGCTAATGTTAGCTGCAGCTCAATCACATAATAAGCATTTTCAGACAGACAGTTGTTGGAACTAAATGCCTCTAACAGCCAATAGGAATGCTGATGTGATGTAAGCTGGCCAGTGGTTGCTCGGGATGGGTACTGAGAACCGTAATAAATATGCTCTGGTTCCAAACTCGCCATAACCAAAGTATCGATAAGCAATGCCATGAAACACTTACATTTCAATAAATCTGAAGACATGCAGCAGGTTTAGCAAAGCCTGCTGCACCTAGCATTATGGTTAGCCTCCAGGCTATAATATGGATGGGATTTATCAAACTAAAAACAGTAATAATAACAATATCTTTTTACGTCATGTCTTTACTTTGTTGAACAAAATAATAATAAAAATAATAACGGAGAGAAGCATTCATAAGAGTATTAAAAGGTAATGGTATTGACAAATAGTATTAGTATTGATAAAATCATTATTTAACGATGAATCAATTGTCAGAATAGCTGAGGATTATTTTGTTGTCAGACGTTGACCCTGACTCTGTTTGTTTTTTGTGTGGCGAGTTTTCGTCGTCTGTGAACCTGGACTTCAGACTAACCAATCAGAGAGTCCGCTGATCTCCTCTCCCGGTGAGCTCTGAGACTGATTTGATGTAAAACTGGTTACATAACAAAACGCCACTGTTTACAGCCACAACACACAAACACCATAATCAGCTCTGATTGGCCAGGCTGGCTCAGTGCTGGCTTCATGCAGCCACTGTGTAGGGCTGCCAGAAGACTGGATACTACTGGGAGCACTGGGATGAAGCCAGCAGGGACAGAAACAACGAGCAGTGGACACAGCCACCAGACTTAATTTTATGCCTGTTAAGAATTCAGAGTTCAGACATCCATCGCTTTACGTTTCATGGCGACCATCTTACCAGACTGGAACATGTCTGTACCACGTTCAACCTCACTCAACGCCCGCTGCAGCCAGTGTTCCCATTAACATTAGGCCCACTGCCTTCTGGACCACCAGGCCCGCCTGACCGATGAGCAATAACTGCTTTCATTCATTCATTTCATTTTTTAGTCTATATACATGTTTTATTATTTTTTCCAAAAGTTCGGCAAATAAAAACACGGAGAGACGGGGGAGACATCAGTCGAGGAGGTGGATGATCCCAGAGAGGAGGATGAAGATGAGAGGAAGGTTAAGAATAGACGTCATCAGGACTTCTCTGCAGCCTGCAGGACTTACACGTCAAGATAAAAAACGTTATTTGAAGCTGTTTCCTGAGCAGGCAGCTTAAGTTAAATCTGAGCATCTCATTTTGTTCTGGAGAATCTCTGAGTCAAACATTTTCTTCTTCCTTCACAGGAGCTCTTCTAGCATTGACCTCATTGGCAGCCGATCTGGGGGAAGATTTGGGGCCTAATGACTAAAAGAAGAGCTCATGAATATAGAGCCGTCCTTCAGAGCTACAAAGGCACAAAATAACTCAGAGAATTTGGGAATGTGGAGCACTTCAATCACTTAATTCCACCCAGTGAAAGGAGGAATTAGCTTCTTGTCATTTCCAATCAGAGACTCTGACAAGTCGTCATCTCAAAGCTTTCAGTCAAGGACGCTTCAGCTCTGGTCTGAGCTCACAGCTGTGACTGGGACACATTAAGAAACACACTAGTCCTTTACACCAGCAGGGGGATGATGCTGAGAAAAGGAAAGAGCCTTCGGATGAATCAGAAGTGAGGAAATGGTCTCAAACAAACACACAGCAGCTAGAAACTGATTCTAAATATCATCAGAGAATGTATGCAAAATACAGACACAGCAAATGTTTGGCATTTGAAACCAACTGGACATCATATTCAAGGAATGTTCATGGACTTCCAGGAAACTATGAGGGGAAACTCGAGGAAAGAAGTTGTGTTTTTGATGAGGCACTCATCTCTGCCTGACTTCCATCACAGATGCAGCTATTCACCTTCATTTAAACCAATGAAGGCCAATTTATGCTCTACATTAAAGACGGAGACAGACGGAGCCTTCCGTACATCTTCTGCATCATTTCGTACATATTTGAGCACATTTTCAGAGAGCTTACGGATACAGATATGGACAAGATGGACAAAACGGACCAATACCATCGGAAATGGTTGGGGGCAGTGTAGCTACAATTCAAGCAATAACTGGTACCAAGTTTTCACCACAGAATAATGGATCAATAATTCTGAGACAGATTTATGATTCTGGATTTATTTTGTATAATCTCCAAAGAGACAGAAACAGAACCAATCACACTGCAGCCCTCATTGAACGGCATCATGGTTAGCTTCTGGACAACAAACAGGAAGTCTCTACATGCAGGGTTCACAGATATTTAACGTTAGTAACGTTATATCGTACATGACATCATTGACCCCAGAATTAATGTCTATAGTCCAGTATGTCAGATAAAGACACTTTTAAAGCCGACACGGGGATGAATGTGGGACACTGGCTAACTTGGTAGAATGTATTTGGGATGCCGGCTAACCCTGTAGGGATGTGAGAGTTGATTTGACCCTTCTCTGGTGACGGGAGCCAGAGTTTTCTCAGCTGGATGAGACGGTTGGAGTTTGGCATCAGAGCGACAAGGGAAAGTGGCAGTGACTAAAGCGGTGAGCTGGTGAGGATTCTCTCTACTTGCTAGAGGAAGTTTGTGCTATGAGGCAGTCAAAAAAGGAACTTCAGCAGCAACTCCTGACTGTGAGGGTCCAGATCATCACCATCAACAGGTTTCAGTGAGGATGTCAACCAAGCCTAAATCTTAAGTTTCTTTAATATGGACACAAACAAATTTAAAACCACACATTTTCAAGCCACCATCTCAAAAACTGTTCCTCCCCTAAAATGTACAAACAGTTTCTAAAGGCAGAGGCTCTCCATTGTTTCTCCTCTGTCACATCCTCTGTTGTGAATATATTGCTCTAATTTTCACTCTCCCACATTCCACCAGTTGAGTGAATAAACAGTAAATCATCCAGACTGGGAGGAGCTCCTCCTCCACTTCTTTCAGCACATTACTTTCCCATGAACACTGCTGAATAATGTCCCTTTAATTCAAAGCTCACTGCAACACTACATTCAACACATCACTGAGACCTGCAGGCTGTCTTAAAACTGACTCTCTGCTCCTCTTGTCATTCAAACTCAAACAGAAGAACTTACAATTACGAGAAAACAGTGACTGAGTTGTTTTAAAGTTAATTCATACACGGATGATCCTCTCATTAACCTCTAACACCCTTAAAAGCTGGTTCAATAGCATCGTGCGCAGTTATCGCTTGTCTACCACCACACCAAACTCCCTTCTCAACTTTAACACTTTAAAGTTTATATAGTCTCGTGCTACTGTAATATCAAAAATTAAGTATTAAGATATTTCGAAATCAACATGAACCATTTGTCAATTCGGCATAAGTTTGACCCATGTATACTTCTTATTAAAAGCGCACAAGGGCTAATTATCTCCTACAATACAGCCATTTGCTGACGCGCAGTCCAGCATTAAAAATGATGTTCTTTAAACGGAGTTCGGCGATGTGCTCAAAACGCACGGGGATACATTACATCACTTCCAAGCAAACTTCACGGAGAACAGTGAGCACAAAAACGTCATCACCGACCCGTTTAAAACGAAAAATGTCAGCTAAAAAACACTGAATTCGTGAGCAAATTCACACCACGTTAGTAGCCTGTTTGTAACACCGCAGTACTAGCTAACGCCGGTGAATGAGAGTAACGGCTGCTACGTTCAAATCTACCGACATCGTCACAGCACAGAAGCACACGGAGAAAAACAAGGCACCACGGAGGTTTAAGAAGCGGCTCACCTGTGAACTGAAGCAGGAGGGAAGGAAGGAATTCTGGCTGCCCTGGAGCCAGTTTGTCCGCAGGACGAGGAGAAGCGGCGTTTATTGTGTTTAAAGCGGCAGAATGAAGGGGGAGGAGCCACTACCTGCAGCAGTGAGCACGCGAGCACCAGCGCGTGCGCCTGTTTCAATATGAGAGAGCGCGTGTGTTCTGTTATTGTAGACGTAAATACTGCGATGCAACATTAGTACAGCTGGGAGTAAAAGTATTCAACACACATTTTATATCAGGTTTATTGGTCAAATTTACTATTGATCAGCTGTTAACCAAATCAAACCGTTTAAATAGATCAATATAACAGATATTAAAGTGTTTTTCCCTAATCTAATCCTAATGTCTACTTTTACTGACTAATGCAGTCTCTAAATGATTCAAACCTTAATGAAAAGCCTCTCTAGTACTTTGAAGAGACCTTTTAGCTGTTATGACCTGCTGCAAATGTGATGCATATCCAGACATCAGCGGCGTTCCTGAGGAATCTTAGCCCATTCCTCCGGGACAAAGGCCTCCAGTTCTGGAATATTCCTGGGTTTCTTCACAGAAAAATACTTTGGGACTCTACTGCTAAAGTAAGTCTATCAACATTTAGAGGCCTTCATTTTCTTCATGTGTGCAGATAAAGAAATGTCAACGACTATGATGAGATCATAATATCTTGAAGGAATATAACACACACTGGATGATCACTGGTGTTGGACGTAAACGCTGTGAGCTGACGGTGCAGCAGGATGCGCTGTGTTTGTGTGACTATATTGATCAGATCATTGATCACATTAGAAACACAGGAGGACATGTCAGGATCAATATGTACAGCTCACCACAGCCTGCAGGAGCCTCATAGTGTTCATGTCAACGCGTTCTTTATAATAAACCTGTGACTGATGTAATTATCACACACTGCAAACACTATACAGTATATCAATATATCACTGAAATCAAAGTACTACTGCTGTTAATACTACCAACACATGTACGAACAAATACTGTAAATACATATCTAAATACTTTAAAATAAAACAAACTAATGAAATCACCTCATTAAAACTGTGTTTCTGTGATGTTTCTGTTCATATGTTTGTGATGTAGACCCTCCTCTTCCTCGTTCTTATTCTCATGACATCATACATGAGTCACAGCGACCTATAGGATGCCAGGAAGAGAGCTCAACTCTCTTAAGGCTTCTGCTAAAAAAAAGCATATTATAAAATGTAATTTTAGACATTTATTCTACATTTATCTACTATTTTATTCTAATATTTCACTCCTTCTGTCAACTTCAGACTTATTAAACCCACATAAGAACCTATTGACCACATGAGTAAAGGTGAGTCTTCACTGGAGATCTGAAGAAGTTTTGGGTCACATGATCTCTTTCCACATTGCTCTAGGACAGATGGGCACCTCATCTTCAGAGAGCTGAGTTTATGCAGTAAATTTAGATCTAAAACACTGGGCTGTTACTTTGTATGAGCATCACAACAGCCTGCAGAGAGAAACGTCTGATGACGGTCGGATGGATGCTCGTATTGTCACTAATGAACGGACACAGAACATGAAGTAAATGGATGTGATGAATGCTTTACGTGCATTTTAGAGATAGAAGGAAGCAACACTTAATTAAAGCCACAAACAATGAGATGAGATGAAACGTCACATGATTTTTTCAGCATTTCAACCTCCTGCTCAGAGGTTCCACTGCAGCGGGACAGAAGCAAAGAAAGAGCCTTCAGAGTCCTTCACCCTTTTGAAACTGTTCAAATCTTTTGTGAAAACACAAATTTGGTGACTGATTTTTAACTGAAATAAAACCACCCTTCCACTAGGTGGCACCAGTTCTAATCAATTCAGTTTTTGGTATCAGGCCGTTTTCCATTAGAGGATAGTACCGACTCAGTGTAGCTGGTCGTCATAGCAACGCCCCGTCACGCCCTGCTATGATGTCACCTTCAACGCGGCTCACACCTCTCGTGATCCTCTCAGCTACCACAGACAGGAGCGTCTCCACTTCCTCCATTGACCATGATGTGGATTTTCGGGTTGCCATCTTTCATCACTGTGTCCCCTGAAGAAAAAACTATGGCCTTTAGAGAAGCTTGGCTGTTTAAAAATGGTGGCCGTTGGTTTGTCCTGTGTAGGATATTCCGTGTATGTTGCGCATTGATGACGCAATGACACAGTGACAATTCTCTCTGACCAATCAGTCTGCAGTGTTTCACGTCACCTTTTAGTTCCTGCTCAGCTTTTCTGGATCCTCACCAGAGGTAGAGCAAAAAGAGTAGGTACCCGGTAATTTTACTTATATGTGACTTTAGATGTTCTACATGATCATCTTCCTCATTTTCATTGTGTTGTCTTGTGTTTTTACTCAGTCATGAGGTGTAAAGTAGTGTTTATGTTGGTTTGTCCCGATCTTATTCCTAATAAAACATCATGATTCAAACCATCCGGCTGCTTCAGGAGGAACGTTTGGGAATAACATCCTAGAATGATGCTCATGTGGATAAAACCAGAGAGAGCAAACACAGAACACAAACAGGAAGCACATCATCATCATCCTGTTCATGTTCTCACCGCCTGCTTTCAGTCTGGGATCACGGTCCTGGTTTCTTTGCTCCATAAAGCTCTGTATGTGTGTGATGCGCCTCGTGGAGCTCCTTCCTTCTGTTGTCCATGTTGGGACATTTGAGCGAGCAGCAGGAGGTCAGAGGTCACAGCACACAGACAACAGGGATTAGTGGGAAACGGCAACAGTTCAATTAAAGCTGATGTGTTTTTCCACAAGTGGTTACATTTAACGTGTTATAATGTGTCTTTAATTTCACTGTACACTGTATAATGACAATAAAGGCTTTCTGTTCTATTCTATTTAAGAATGACTAACATCTGATTGCCTGGTTGTGCACACAGCCTTGGTCGAGTGTGAGTGTTAATAGTTGTTTGTCTTCCTACGTGTCGCCCCTGTGATGAACTGATGACCTGTCCAGGTGACCACCGCCTCTCCCACAATGTCAGCTGGGATAGGCTCCAGCCTTTATTTAACCATCTAATGAATTTATTTTTGATGTAATCCAGTTCTTTTATGTAAAATTACAGATACTATGACTTTTTATATAAAACAAACATCTATTTAATGACTCTGCAGCTTTTTTCTCGGTTTCAGACTCGTGTTCATAACAACATGATGACAGTGTGAAACGTTTTTTGAGCTTGTATAACGAGAGACGAACACTTTGAGCTGCTGTCAAACACAACAATGAGTCATTTCCATCCCGTCACGCTGTGACCGCCCCTCTCGGTCCCGCTGGCTCTGATTTAGGGCCTGTGATGACGAACAAAGAGCTCAGTGAAGTGAGAGCGAAGACTCGTCTCATTCAGCTCGCAGACAAAACGCTGCTGTGATTTGAATACAAAGAGCTGAAAACAGTGTGTGACCTGTTTGAACCAGTTTACTCCTGCTGAATCAGACAGTAAACAATGTTAATGAAGATCATTGTTTTAAACTAGAATAGAGAACATGCAAAGGCGGCAAAAAAAATTCCTGGATCCGGATCCTGCTCAAAATCTAATGGCCTCCGTCCCATTGGCCACCTCTAGGAAAACATTCCAACCTGTTTTTACATATTCTGATAACAAACAAACAAACAAACAAAATTAAAAGAAAATAAAGATTAACTTTCTTAAAATGACCAGTCTGATGATAATTACTTTATGATACTTAATTATCATGAGTTTCTCATTTTTATGTGAATGTTTCTCATTATTTTGAGAACCTTTGTTACTATAATGACTGAGATTTTTTTTCTTCATATTGGCAGTAATAGTCCTCCATAGATGATGGATGTGAAGTAACTTTTGTATCCGTCCATCCGTCTGAACCAAAGTGACGGACATCATCATTCTTACAGGCAGGCTGCTAGCTGCTAGCGTGGCTAACAGGAGGATGTTCGAACACGTTTATCAGCACACAGAGTCCATGGAGATGCTAACAGGGATAACAACTTAGCTCAGAGTAAAGACCCACCCAACTAAGTCAATGTTTAGTCCACATACGTGCTTGCATGCTAACGCTGTGACACACGCCTGTGTGTGAATTTATCACTTTCACATATCGCATCTGTTTTCACCTGTGGTATCCTGTGACCTTTGACCAGATTCACCTGTAAGATACTTCCTGTCATTTTATAAAACATTTTATCCAGAGATCACATGACCTACCTACAAGTGAAATTTCACAGGTGAGTTTTTAGAAAAGCAAAAAGGCTTCATTTAAAAAAAAAAAACACGTCTGGTTGAACCAGCTGAACGCGAAACATCATGTGATCCCACCTGTGTGTGTGTGTATGTGTGTGTGTATGTGTGTGTGTGTGCATTCATTTCACTATATCCACTTCCTGCATGACATCATCCTTACTGTTCCCCATGTGACATCGCTACTGTTTGCTCTTAGTGTCACATGATGGTACCACAGTCAGTCCACAGTTAGTCACCTGTTTGCTCTCCTGTTCTTCTGACACATATAAACACACTCACTGCATCACATCTGTAATCACATTATTTTACTACGATATGATCGTTTCAGCTCCACTAATCAAACATTTATCTATAGATTAATTGATCATATAGATCTCCTGTCAGTGGGCCTTCTTACAGAAACTAACTTTACAATATTTAGTAGTACTATCACTAGTGAAGTATTAACATGAAAAAAACAACACTTCATAGTTAGTCAACATAATATACAAGCATGAAATACTCATGTCCTAAGATCAAATACTGCACTACAGTACAAATCTGAGGTACTTGTACTTGTACCACTCCACAGCTATAGCTACTGTTTACTCATCAGTGACATCTTACTACACAAATACTTCTCTTACTACATGAAACTGATTATACTAGAGTATTTTTGCTACATGATGCATTTTAGCTCGCAGCGTGTGAAATACTTCAACCTCTTCCCACTTTGACAAATATTTATACTCCTTCAGTTCTACTTAAAACCAATTAAAGTTTAGTTGAGCATCAGCTTCTCAACAAATGTCAAAGTCTTCCATCTTAATCATCATTGGTTGGACTGATTGTTCATAGAGCGGAGATATTATTCATCTTTTAAAGGCAGCGTTAGCTTAGCTTCAGCACCTCAATTATTCACCTTTCTCTAGTTTACAGTTAAATACAACAGAGAACGACAGCAAATCCTCACAAGTTAGGAGCAGGAGCAGCTTAAACATTAGAAGCATTGAATGAAGTTCATTTAACTGACTTTAAAATATATTTCTGTGACTCACCGCGACCAATAGGATGCCGGGAAGAGAGATCGAGTCTCACTCCAACATTTGGGGAAAGTAGAGCGACAGACAACACTTCTACTTAAAAACATTTCTAAATGTTTATTCTACATTTTCAGCTTTTAGGCCAATTAATTTCCTTCCACATTTCTCTAACAGGAGCCTCATTCTGCAGACAGGTGAGATTGTTTTTCTAAATTCTGATATAAAACACAGACCACAGAGGTGTCCACATACCTAAGGCCATTTGTGTAGCCACAGATGGATCATTTAGAAAGTGGACGGATGGGAAAAAAACAGTAGACTGGTCCTTTAAAGCAGGAAGAGATAGAATGATGTCATCTTCTCACCTGGACAAACAGCAGCATTCAAATGACCATCTCCTCCTGCTGCTCCTCCTTCTCCTGTCCTGGGCCTCCTCCCAAAAACCTCCTCAGGGAGGACAAACTGGATTGATGAAGCCAAGTCCTCCTCCTATTGACCCTCCTCCTCTCCTGCTGCTCCTCCTTCTCTCCTGGGCCTCCTCCCAAAACCTCCTCAGGAAAGACAAACAGGAGTGATGAAGGCAGCACCTCCTTTATCTCCCTCTGGCTCAGCAGCCGTCTCCCAGGTGACTCAGCCAGAGAATGACATGATCCCTGTCAGCACACACACACCTGTTTCTGGAACCAGGAAGCCCCGCCTTCCAGCATCCCCTGGCTCTGGTGCACTTCCTGGATCTCTTAAAGGAAAAGCGTCCATCAAAAACAACAAGTGAGTTGTTAGTTAGTTTCCAACAGTAAAGATCAAATGACCCAATCAGAGGGAGAGGAGAGAAAGGTCAGGACCTGATCTCCTCCAGAACCTGACCTCCTCCAGGACCTGTACTACATCAGGACCTGTACTACACCAGGGCCTGTGCTACACCAGGACCTGTACTACACCAGGACCTGACCTCCTCCAGAACCTGACCTTCTCCAGGACCCGAACTACATCAAGACCTGTACATCAGGACCCGACCTCCTCCAGAACCTGACCTCCTCCAGGACCTGTACTACATCAGGACCTGACCTCCTCCAGGACCTGTACTACACCAGGACCTGAACTACATCAGGACCTGTACTACACCAGGACATGACCACAAACACACACACACACACACACACACACAAACAAACAAACACACACACACAAACACACACACACACAAACACACACAAACAAACACACACACACACACACACACACACATAAACAAACAAACACACACACACAAACAAACACACACACACACACAAACACACACACACACACACACACACACACACACACACAAACACACACACACACAAACAAACACACACACACACACACAAACACACACACACACACAAACAAACACACACACACACACACACACAAACACACACACACACACACACAAACACACACACACACACAAACAAACACACACACACACACACACACAAACAAACACACACACACACACACACAAACACACACACACACACACACACACACACACACACACAAACACACACACACACACACACACACACAAACACACACACACACACAAACACACACACACACACACACACACACACACAAACACACACACACACACACACTGCCTGGGAACGGAGCATCAGTGTGTGACCTTTATTCATTTGCTAATTTTACCCAACAATACATGGACTCATTAAGAATGCAGAGAGAGCTTCATGAACCGTGTGTCTTTGAACGCCTCATGGAGTCATTTTTGATCTGAAGCTGAAACGTTTCATATGTTCAGATGTGTCAGAGTTTATCCATCTATCTATCATCCATCTATGTCCTTTTCTGTTCCAGCATGACTGTGTCTGACTTCACAGAGCCCTGACCTCAACCCCATCGACCACCTTTAGGATGAATGGAGATTGCGAGCCAGGCCTTTTCGGCCAACATCAGTGTTTAACCTCACAAATGCTCTTCTGGACGAATGGTCAAAAATTCCCACAGACACTCCAAAATCTGGTAGAAAGCCTTCCGGAAGAGTGGAAGCTGTTATAGCTGCAAAGAGGGGACCAACTCCATATTCATGCCTACAAATTTAGAATGGGACGTCATAAACTCAACTATTGTAAACGATTTATTGCAACTGTCACTTTACCCTGTTATGTCTTTACCTGCCTATACTCTGTTCTTTGCTGCTATTTTCTAACCATTGTGTATTGATGTTGTGTGCTATGCTGCTGTAACAAGAGAATTTCCCCCTTGTGGGATGAATAAAGTATCTTCTTATCTTATCCCTCTCTTAAAAGTTCTGGTAGGTGTAAGGGCCAGGTGTCCCAATGCTTTTGTTGTGTGTGTGTGTAAATAAAAAAATAATATATATATACATGGGGGTATATATTTACAGTATGTTTAAAATATTATATTCTATATATTTATTTTAAAATTGCGTATAGTCGTGATTAATCAGAGCCTATTATTGTGATTAACTCAATTAATGTTTTAAATATACATATATATTTTTATTTTTATTTTACATATGGACTTTTACATGGATATTATAACATATCCAAGTACAGATATTTTAGAGACAGGTTTACACTGCGGTTCAGCGTCCACTGATCTGACATCAGATTGTTAACACAAACATCTGTCTTTATAGTAAAAGAGTTCTTCTAGAACATCTTTATGGTGGATAAGTTGATATGAAGGTGAAATTAAAAAAAAATTCAGGATGAATTGATATCTGTTTACATCACTTTATTTAAACCAGACAGTACTTAGAACATGCACACCTCCACCTCCATCAAATGTTGTATAACTGCACCCAGGCCAAAGTGCACACTCCTGGGTACACTTACTGGGATCTGCCTCATGCCAAATGAAGTAACAGCACCTGATTGGTTGACCCTGTAAACCTCCTCCTACATCTGGAATCATGTGCTTATTATCAGTAGTTAATGAATTATCAACTAAAATCAGATTTTCCATCTTTGGTCTAGATAGAACGTCTTACGCTTCACAGATATTAGGATCCAGATCTGGATCCACACAGTGGTGGATCAGGAGTCGTCCATGTCTGGATATTTTTATTTCTATTATTTCTAATGTTATTGGTAAAATGTTAAAAGGTTCAGTCTCACAATGTTGAAGGAAGAGAAAACTGATCCAGAATCTGCACCTGTATCCAGATCTTTTTAGATATCTTGTGAACAATCAAACAAACATGGATGATCACATGACCTGTCTCAGGTTTAATATGTTCGCATAGGTTCTCATCCATCCAGGTCCTGGTAAACCTCGTGGGTTGGCTCAGAAGCAGCTGGACTTCTGTTAAGGATACCTTAAACATGTGACCTTAACGACCTGACAGGACGTTAAATACCTGAAGCGTCCAGCTGCTTCTGGTTCAGCCTTCGAGGAGTCAGGATAAAAAGCACAAACAAATTCACAAACAAGTTTCTCCTCGTGGTCTGAAATCAATGAGTTTCTGCTCGGCTGCACGTCGGCGTCAGGTCACACCCGAGTCAGGTTGATGTGCTGGTTTAATCTGGTTTCCAGGTTTTACTCCAGTTCCGGTCCAGGTTTTAAACACATCCTACTCGAAGCTCTCCAGGACTGGTTCGTGTCCCGTCTCCCTGAGAAAGCGCAGCAGGTCATCTGGTCGGAGCCCCATGGTGGCGGCGTTGGTCATGGGGTGGAAGTAGACCATCTCGTGGCCTCCCTCCACCAAGTCCCGGTCCAGGATGAACTTCACGCTGTGGTCCTTATCGAAGAGCAGAGCGAGAGCCGTCGCACAGCCCTGACCCACCTGAGAGGAGACGGAGGACATGAGAGAAGAAACCAATCAACCAATCACAGAACAGGAGCTACCCGCCACATTTTATCAAACATAGAGGTGATTAAATCTAAAGAGGTGAACAAAGGACAGAAACATTTAGGATTTTATTCTGTGATCGATGATCGACACAGTAATAATAACCAATTACAACACATTAATAATAATCAATCACAACACAGTAATAATAACCAATCACAACACAGTACTACTAACTAATCACAACACAGTAATAATAACCAATAACAACACAGTAATAATAACCAATCACAACACAGTAGTTCCAGTAGTACGAGCCAATCACAATACATTAGAACTAACCTGAGGTCACATGACCACATACACTATGTGTAGGTGTCCCATTGGCTGAAGAATTAGCATGTTTATGATTGGTTGTCATTTACACACCTAAAGATCCTACCAATAACAGGAAACATGTACGACTAGACTGTGAATAGAAGTAAAGATAGAATGTTAAAATTAATAAAAATAATTTGATAAATATTTTAAATACATTCAGTAAAAATAAATTATATCAATATCTAAAAAAATAGAAACTAGTAGGTAAAGTGGGCGTGGCTAAAGAGCAGCAGACGTTTCCATTTGACCTCAGAGAAAAAACTAAATCTGATAGAAGAATTCTAAAATGGAAATATTTCACTTTTTGTTGTTTTTAAACCAACAGATTTGTCCCTGACAATTCTGACGGCGCTGCTCTGCTTCATGTTTATAGAAACCACTTCTCACCTTCAGTTTCTCCAACATGGCCGCCTCGTCTGCGAAGCGCAGGTTGCCGCTGCCGACGCCGAGCTTCTTGGCGAGGTCGTTGAGATTCACCTGAGGAGGAACGGAGAGGATTATGGGATGAGACGATGCGTTGGGAAGAAGCACAGACACGACTGTAAACGTAAACTGACCTGGCGGTCGTGGCGAGTCGACACCAACCACAGGCCTTTCTTCTTCTTGTCCTTCAGGAAGAGGTTCTTAGTGATGGCACCACTCACTTCCTGCAGGTGAGGCATCATCTCGTCCACCGTGAACACCTGCAGCGAGACGATGATGAGCTCACCTCAACATCTACATGCTGCCACGAGCTCACATTACTATGCAGACGATACCCGTCATCTGGCAGGGGATTATAATCCAGGACCAGATCTGAGTAACAGCAACAAATCAACGATTGGATGAGTCAGAATTTTCTTCAGTTAAAGATAAAACTCAAGTTTTTGTGTTCAGAGACAACGACGATTAAAAGTCAAAAACCTCAGACGGCTTCAGCTGATCCAGAACGCCGGGTCCTCACTAACACCAGAGAGGTGGATCATATCAGTCCAGTTCTCAGATCTCTACAACGTCTTCCTGTCGTCAAGGAATCAAAATCCAGCCATTGGTCCAAAAAGCTCTGATAGGTTTTACATTTCTGCTCCGTTCTGACCCCTCAGGTGGTCTGAAGCAGGACCAGAGGTAGAGACACCTGAGCTTTATAAAGCTGCTACCTGCAGCATGACTCCACATGACAGATGCAGACATAGGTTATTTTATGGCGCCACCTGCAGGTTAAAACAGGCCAATGCAGCAGAAACTGGTTTTTAAACAAGTGTGAAGAAGTGTGAGGAGTTTGAGGGTCTCTGCCTCAGGTTCAGGTTTCAGTAAGTCCAGCAGAGCATGCAGAAATAAAGTCTGTTTTAAAAAAATCACGAAGGTGAGGAATTCCAGGAATAAATGTGGTTGTCATTTCAGAAAAAGTTCGTCCGTTTCCTGATCAGTTACGTTTTAAAGTTAAACCTTTTTAGATCATCTTAAAGATGCTCACAGATAAATGACTGCAGGATCTCATCATCTACCTCCGCCTCCACTGGTCTGACCATACAGAAAACAGACGATCCTTTACTTCAAATGACGCATATTTAATGTGTCCACGTGTCAATTAATACTGTAATACAAAGAAAGCAACAGACCCCAAAGCTCAAAGTAGACCACATCAACCTCCAGTCAGGATGTTGGATGGCGCCGAATAGACGTGTGGATCCTAAATATTCCTGGAGTGTCTCCAAATATGTTTTTATTTGTTTGTAAGGTTCACATTTAGCAGATAAACGTAAATCTGTGTGTTATTCTAACGGGATTCGGTCGTGTTTTGTTCTCGTTAGTTTTACCGGCGGGTGTTCCACGCAGCTCGTCTGGATGTTTAACGTCTCCAGATATTTCTCCAGCTCTGACCGCAGACCTTCACACATCTTCGACAAATATATTTTTTTAAATCTATGAGCAGAAACTGAGGCTGGGCGCCGATGGACAGAAACAGCTGCATGTAGAAGAAGACGACCCTTCTTCTTCGTTGAAGTTTACATGTTTACAGCTGCTTTACCGCCATCTGCTGGACGGAATCCTTTCTACTTTTTTTCTCTTATGGCGGGAGCTAAATGGACGGAATCCACTCCTTATAGTCGCCTTTATTTTTATGAATCTTACTTTATAAACTCCACCTCAGAGGGTTCGAACTACACAGTCTACCTTCAACATAGAAGACAGATGCTCTTTTTGCAACCATGTGGGGGAAACACTGGAGGAAGTCTTTGTTCAATGTGCACATGTGTCTGTATTTTGGGCTGACTGTATGTTAGACCTTAAGAAATTCTTGGGTAAAAACATTCTCCTCAAGGAAAATTATATAATATTAATATTTAACAATATCAAATTCTCCGGCAATTAACGTTTCATTCCCAATCTGCTTATTATCTTAGCTAAATTTTATATTTCCAAAATTAAATTTTTGAAAAAAAAAACTCCATCATACAATTTTTTCAAACAGACAAATCTGAAAATATATTTTCAAACATTACTAAACTTAAACACCTATAATAAAAAATTGGCCAAAACAATCCATATATGCAAAACCCTTCAACAGTTTAATCAGCTCTTGTAAATTTTCTTTTGTTTAATTTTTCCTTACCCTTATTTTTGTTTTAAATTTGTTCGTTATATGATATATGTCATCGATATCTGTCAATCTATTCACTGTTTGTTATGACAACTGGTCGTACTTGTTTGCACAATTCAGTGTAAATCAGAATAAAAAAACCAGCATTGTCACTTGCAACAAAGAGTATAGAGGTTGGGGAGAGAGTGAGATAGTGACCCCTCTCTACGTCTCGGATTGTCTCACCAAACTCAGACTCTAACTAGACATTGATGAGCTATGAACCGGGATTCTGTTATTCTGTTCCTGCGCTGACCTATTTATCTAAAATATTCTCAGAAATATATGTTGATGAACTTAAAGTATATAGATAGAATTCGTAAACAGGAAGTGCCGCCATATTGTTTCATGTAAAATAAAATCGGAGGCTAACTCTACTCAATCTGTAAAACTGAGCCATTCTGATTAAATATTAACCGCTGTCCCGTCTTTTACCAATTTCTCACCCAAAATCCTTCTAGAAACACATTTTGTGTACTCTCTTAGCTGTATGGATAAATGGTGTGTCTCAAATCTTCCATATTTAATCTCTAGTCTATGATGGACAACATCTACCTTCTCCTGGATGTTTTGGAGGTCTCCAGTTCAGTGGCTGTAAATATTGGTTTGATCTCATTAGATCAAGAAAAGGCCACCTATGGAGAGGTTTGGGTTCAGTGCTTGGTCTCATTGCCAAGATCCTCCCTGTTCTCCCTCAAAGCCTGGCCTGGAAAGAGACGGCCTAAAATATCTCAGCATCTGCTTAGGCGATGAAAGTGGAGTAAAAACTGGAGAAAAAAAAAAGGAAAAAGGAAAAACTGGGAAAACGAAATTGAAAAAGTTGAGGGCAAATTATCTAAATAGAGATGGCTCAATTAGACGATGTCTTACAGAGGAAGAGCGCAGGTTCTAAATCTAACCTTGTGGCCTCGCTGATGTCGTATCACCTGGCCTGTTTGGATCCACCATCAGGTCTGTTAACCCAGATCCAGGACAAAATGGTTCATTTCTTCTGGGATCGGTTACATTGGTGCCACAGTCTGTTCAGTTTTTGTCCCCCCAGTGGACTAGTCTTTACAAACCCCCTCTGGAAAAGGGGACTGGTGACCTTCAGTGGACTTGATGTTTTAAAAACGAGTGCCCTTTCTGTGCCTGAAATTATTTTTTTTTCATGTTTTTACTGAGAGCAGGAGACTCACAGTTGTTGTTTTTTTACATTTTAACTGGTGTTTTTAATTTGTTCAGTGTCGTTTTCTGCCCGTTTTTGTCTGTGAAGTCAGGCACAACGACAAAAATAAATCCCAGAGCCAACCGGTTCATTTTTTAATGCCACAGGGAACATAGAGGCGTTTCTGCAGCAGTGGGGTTATGACCAAATATTCAGACGTGTCTGAGCAAGGGGAATTGAAATTTGCACCGTGTCTTGGTTCAGCATCACCTGTCTGCTTGTCTGCTAATGTATTTGTGTAGATAATGTTTTCTAAAAATCAAAACATCTTCTTCTTACTGTTATCATTAATGTTCACTACTAAAAGACCAGCACACTGTTCACGATCTGCACATTTTGATATATTTTGTGTGGCTCTGTGAGAATAGATATAAAATTATTATTATAAAATAATAATCTGTGTTCTTAAAACAACAGACAGAGTCAAAAATCTTTCTCTGTTTTTTGTTTTTTACTTTAAGGTTATAAATTCCAATCAAAAAATGATAATAAATCAATAAAATAACCGATATGGTCTGTTTCATAGAAATTACTGAATCCTATTGGCCATTTTAACGACTGCAGACTGTCATTATGTGTTGAACATGGCAAAGACACGCTGAAGGACAGGTTGTGCTCTGTGAGCTGACTGATGTGTGCTATAAAACATAATCATCCATAATGGATGAAGCATTAATTCAACACAGTGACCCAGTTTATTACAGAACACTAGGTCACTAGTGTCACAGCAGAACGTCACTGTTTTAGCTGATGAGCGTTACAAAACGCTTTGAGATTTGGGTCGAAGAGGCGTCAAAGGGCCAAAAGCACTGCTGTGTCCATCATTTAATACGATATCAGTATGAGTCAGCCCAAAAGGTTCTGCTTCAAGCCACACATACAGGACACCACAACTCCCAGACTGCACTGCTGTAGGAAGCATCCAATCAGAGAGCTTCAGACTCCAGGTGTTCTCAGACAAAACGGTTCTGAGACCCTCTGAGAGGAAGACCTATTTTCTGTTTTCATTCTCACCACAAACAGGAACACAGAGGTGACATATCTGGTTGTTATGGTAACGTCACTTCTGTACAACATCCAACAACAACAGTCTGACATTAGTCCGTGTTCTGTTCCCATCTTTAACGTTAAAAGCCGTTGTTTCCACACTTGACGTTTCACACTGGTTTTTAGGAATGGAGGCGGGCGTAGCTGCATTGGTTCATCAATAATCAATAATCAATGATCATTTACATCACTGAAGGTCCCTTCGGTGCTGGGAGAGTCTGTACCAGGTTCTAAGGACTACAGTTCCTAGTTGTTGAGAAGCTGATACAAAAAAAAGGAGGTTCTTTGAACTGAGTTCTCAGAACCATGAAACAGTCCTCAGGTCCAAAAACCTCATGAAAAGGAGGTTCATCGAACTCTGAAGACGTTCCTTTAGTCTGATGTTCCTTCAGTCTCAAATCATTTTACAGTGTAAATCAATCAATCAATCAATCAATCAATCAATCAGTGGAGGATGAAAATATTTCAAATTGAGCTCCACCTCAACAGTGAAATCCTGCTTTAACATTAAAGTATGAGTCACATGAATCTATATTATTATTATATTATATATGATGGTGCTCCAGCCACATGATGTGTGCGTCATGACAGCAGTGATGTTTGTTTGTGTTCTCATGTTTTGTACACAATCTCAGGCATCTGTGTGTATTCTTGGTTTCTATTGATTATATCGTCTTTGTGCTGAAGTTGAACAGAAGCTGCAGCGACAATGAAAAAGAGAAGTCGTCATCATTTAAAGTAAGAAGTATAAAGTTGTTGTATAAAATGGAAACACCCAAGTCCAAGTACCTTGAAATTACACTCCAGTACAGTACTTCAGTAAATGTACTTAGTTACATCCACCACTGATTACTACTTTAACGTTGTCATAATTCAGTCACTGATGGCAAACATCCCAGTGACCCAAAAACCATATTATTAAATATCATTTTAGACATTTATTCTACATTCATCTACTGTTACACACAGATGTGAATGCTGATATAAACACATTATATTATGATGTGTAAGAACCTCAGAGAGGTGACTTTAAGAAGAGAAGATGCCCTCAGAGGGTTGCTGATTACAGCTCCACACATCTGATGTGACCCGTCTGTCAGGAATTCAGCCTGATTGGCAGCTGATGCAGGAAGCAGCAGGTGGAGGGATGAGTGTTTATTGTCCTGTCAGTCAGTCAGTGTCCTACATTTGCCTCAGCTTCCATCACTTTAAATGGTGATTAAATGGATGTGGGGTTTGTGTCGTCACCCTATGTGTGTGTTTTTCAATGGAAACACATGATCGACCAGAACCAGCAGCAGACTGTTTGTACTTTCTTTTCCTCCGGTGCTTTTAATTTTATTTTTCGTGTCCTTTAAATGTTCTTCTTGTTCATGATGAGAACAAACTTCATCCAGTGCGACACATTTTGTAGGAGATGGTTTAATATGTGCATAAAAGCCTGAAGACGAGTCTGAAAATCTGTCAAACTGTAATAAAAGCTTTGAATTTCAGGACAGCAGGTTGACACTTTCTCACTGCTCTTTAAACGAACCGCCTCCTGCTGGAAGTTTAGTTAGTTCCTGACTCCAGCCCTTTATGTATTCCAGATATAATGGGTTCATCATTCATATGAATAAGTGCAGTACTGGCTGGAGACGTTCTAAGATTAGCTACAGTGTTTGTCCAGGTGTTTCCTCAGGTGAGACATAAGACATGCACAGGTTACTGTCCTGCAACCTTATTTTAAATAAAAACTCAGTCATCAGCTCCTCATACTGATCTGAAGTCAGGTAACGCTTCTTAGTCTGCAATCATTTCTGGAGCGTCACAGTAAAACAGCATTGCAGTGTTCTCCTAAACACCTGAAGAAGATGGAGACTAGTTTTAAAAACACCTGAAGATGGAGACTAGTTTTAAAAATACATGAAGAAGATGGAGACTAGTTTAAAAACACATGAAGATGGGGACTAGTTTAAAAACACCCGAAGAAGATGGAGACTAGTTTAAAAACACATGAAGATGGAGACTAGTTTAAAAACACCTGAAGAAGATGGAGACTAGTTTTAAAAACACCTGAAGATGGAGACTAGTTTTCAAAATACATGAAGATGGAGACTAGTTTAAAAACACCCGAAGAAGATGGAGACTAGTTTAAAAACACATGAAGATGGAGACTAGTTTTAAAAACACCTGAAGATGGAGACTAGTTTAAAAACACATGAAGATGGAGACTAGTTTAAAAACACATGAAGATGGAGACTAGTTTAAAAACACATGAAGATGGAGACTAGTTTAAAAACACATGAAGATGGAGACTAGTTTAAAAACACCTGAAGAAGATGGAGACTAGTTTAAAAACACATGAAGAAGATGGAGATTAGTTTAAAAACAGGTCTCAGAGGATTGTCAGATGAAACATTCACTGTGGCCTCTAAGCTAAAAGCATTAGTGTGCACCATGTTTGAGGAAGGTGCACACGGTTATCTTCTACATCACCTATCTTCTACATCAGCTACTTTCTACATCAGCTATCTTCTCCATCATCAGCCATCTTCTGAGATACTTCACCTGACCTTCCATCGACATGGAGATGAGTAGATAATGAATGAATGAATGAATTTAATTTTGTTCTGAACTGTTCCTTTAACTTTCCTGTTAATTTGGACTAAATCACAATAATCTAAACATTTTCACAGCGGTCAGTTACTTGTACTTGTACTTCTTTGCAGTACTCTGACCTCTAAACAGGAGGCATCATGAGGACGCTCTGAACTTTTGGTAGATTTGGCATTTGAAGGGATTTCAGGTTGATCTCTTGTGTCCATTAAAGTGATCAGACTCTCAGACAGCTCACAGTTTCCCCATCACACACAAACTAATCGTTTGCTCATCACGGAGAACAATCGATTATAATTTCATCTGATGTGAGTGAAGCCAAAGCAGCAGGTCAGCAGATAATCAGCGTAATGACTGATCCTCAGAACGCTGACCCACAGACCCACATACCAAGTACAAACACTGAGTGTGTGTCCCTTATAAACATCTACCTGTGTTCATCTCTGCTGCAGCTCTTCCATCTGCAGCCCTAACGTTTCACACGCTGTGTATCAATACACTGAAAACGCTCAGTTCGCTCAATACGCTCACCAGCCAGGTGAGGGAACCTGGATGGTTTGCCTCACTGCATCAGAAGCTGAATTACCCGTCAGCTCACAGAGGATCGCCACAGTTCGCTGACAGGCTGGTTCTGTGTCTGGATTTCGTCTGTCAGGACTTGTTCAGGTAGAGAAAGTCTCTTCAACTCTTAGATACAGTATATTCAGGAATCGTGAAGTCTTCAGTTCCTGTTGGCATCTAGGATATGTTAAGATACCGTTAGGATACTTTTAAGATACCTTTAGGATAATTTAGGATACTTTAGAAATCTTTTGAATACTTTTAGGATAATTTAGTATACTTTAGGAAACTTAAGTATACGTTTAGGATACTTTCACTCCATCTCATTTGAAGAGCAAGAAATTCACACAATAGGCTACTATTAAGGCAGCATAACCCAAATCCTATTGGAGGGAAATGGCTTTGCAATATTTTTCTTCTTTGCGATATGACAAAATTAAAAAAATTTCACCAAATGACTTGAATAGATCTATCTAGAAATAATCACTCATTCTAGATCTAGTGAGGTGTGACATTTTTAAATGAGCTGTGGTCTTGTTTCTGGACATCAGGCTGTCGACACAGGTATGACTTTCTGTGCATTAAGTACGCTGCATACAGGATTACAATGAGACCTCCTGTGTCCACAAGGTGACGCTGGAGAACACATAATTATTACTGTTACGATCAAATAAAGCCTCGACATGTAAATCAAATGAAGAGGATCACACAAGGCTTATTCTTGCCACTAGGTGGCGCTATGACGTTAACTGAAGTTTGACATATGAAGTCTTTAAACCTTCACATTTTGGGCAGATTGGACTATGTATGTTTAAGTTACAACTTCCTGTCTCATGGTGAAACATCTAAATTCAGTGCAGCATCACGGCTACACCATTCAACAAAAACTCAGGATTTTAATAACTTTTTATCCTTAAGGTGTTCAGATTGGACCTAAATGGAAGTTTATCTCTGGGAAGACTTACAGTACAAGCAATGAAAAGTGCACAAAAATTGTGCATTAAATTGAAAATGGCTGACTTTAAGTATCAGATGTAGTTTAAGTATCAGATGTATTTCAAGTGTCAGATGTAGTTTAAGTATCAGATGTAGTTTAAATATCAGATGTAGTTTAAGTATCCGATGTATTTTAAGTATCAGATGTAGTTTAAGTATCAGATGTAGTTTAAGTATCCGATGTAGTTTAAGTATCCGATGTATTTTAAGTATCAGATGTAGTTTAAGTATCAGATGTATTTTAAGTATCAGATGTAGTTTAAGTATCAGATGTAGTTTAAATATCAGATGTAGTTTAAGTATCAGATGTATTTTAAGTATCAGATGTATTTTAAGTATCAGATGTATTTCAAGTATCAGATGTAGTTTAAATATCAGATGTATTTTAAGTATCAGATGTATTTTAAGTATCAGATGTATTTCAAGTATCAGATGTAGTTTAAATATCAGATGTATTTTAAGTATCAGATGTAGTTTAAGTATCAGATGTATTTCAAGTGTCAGATGTATTTTAAGTATTAGACGTAGTTTGAGTATCAGATGTATTTTAAGTATCCGATGGAGTTTAAGTATTAGATGTATTTTAAGTATCCGGTGTTGTGTACATCTTAGTGTTAGTGTTAAAATGAGGTGTGGTCATGATGTCAGTGATGAGGGGGATACAGAAATCGGTTTTGTCTGTCCATCGTTTCTGGAGCAGAAGTCAAAACCTGTTAAATTTTTTTGCTTGTTTGTTTGTTTTTTTTAAATGGAACATTTTCTGAGATATTGTGATTAACAGAGACAAAGTAAACATCTTTTTAAATATCTCTCTTCAATGAAATGCACCTGCGATGAGGGTTCCTGAGGATTTCACGCTCTCTGATTCAGAGACTGCGTCAGGATTTAACGGGCAGATGGCTGTCATATTACGAGGGTCAAACTATCGTGGGAAAATAGCTTTTAGGTGCAGGGACATCATGGGGAAACTGAGCTGCCTTGGTGGAGGTTCTCTGAGTGACGTGGTGGTTTAAAGTGAGTCAGGGCGGTAAGGAATCAGTGGAGGACTCTTTGCTCGTGTTTCACATCATATATGTATGTGTATTGTTGAATAGCTTCAAGGACAGAGAACTAAAATCTTTTTACATTTAAAAAAATCCATAAAGATAAATCCACCATGAAGACGGCAGGTCTGGATTCACTTTCACTTCGCACAATGTAGTAAAATGAATTATGTCATAGAAGAAGATTAAGATTCTGAAATCAATAAAAGAATGAAGTCAAGCATCTGTTCTCATTTAATGTGCAGGATGAAAAGTTTTTATCTTATAGATGAGTGAATAGTAAACAGAACAGGTGATGTAATGGAGCAGCTGACTGAACTTCTTACCTCAACAACACGAGTCATAAAGATGCTACAATCAACAAAACAGAGCAAAACGTGAGAGCACACAGTCAGGTTTCATCTGAGGTCACGTAGCTTTCATTTGGTTCATTTTTAACATAGAGGGTTTCTATACTATGAATATTTTGTCTCTGATGTGTCGGTAAACATCATGTTATCTGAATATCAACATTAATGTGTCATTATGAAACATTTCCTCATGTTTGAAACATTTTAAATAATTCCTGACATATCGACACTTTTATTCTGAAAGTGGAACTCTTGTTTTGGAATCCTACACATCCTGTGTGGAGAGTTCGATGGACATATTTCATTAAAGTCATGTTGAACCCAAAACATCTCAACATTAACTGAAACAGCCAACGTTTCCAATGAAGTACTCAGAGTACAAGAAAATACTCCATTACAAGTATAAGGTCTGCATTTTACTTTCGTGAAATTACAAAAGTCTTGGCATCAAAATACAGGGTAAATGATTTGAGCCTGTAAGTTTAGTTGCTGTCTTAAATATTTAGGTTGAATAATTAACAATCTGAATTTCCAAAGTAACTACAGCTGTCAGATGAAGTTAGTAAAAACTACCATATTTTCTGAAATGTGGTAAAGTACAAGAGAGTAAACAAAACTTACATTGGTTTATGAACATGTTGTCATGGTTCTGTACTAAATTTGTTATTTCCTGTTTTATTGTGATGGTTTAGTTTTCCATGATGTGTCTCTAGAGATATTCTAATAGTAGTAGAGATATACCACTCTCAGAACTTTGGGTATGTACACTCGCGAGGTAATCCAAAATTAATGGAGCTCTATGGAGCAGAAGCCCTAAAATTAAATGTTTATGGAGAAAAAAAAGTTTTTCTGTCAACTTTCCTCATGTTTTTGGTATGATGGGTTGATACAATAAATATCAGTCCATTAGATATTTTTTTTGCTGCTTCACTTGTTGTGAAATATCGTTATTTAAGTTGTAGCATTGGTAGCGCTCTCTGTTAGCACCACAAGCTACTTTACGGCATTAATAGTCGCTGGAATATCTCTGCTATTACATTAACCAGATCTACATTTGACTGTCAAAAACAAAGGTCCTCCTGGTCCTCCTTTAGATGTTCATTCAATTTCATTTAAAAAATGTCTGTAGACTCCGGGAGACCTCGATGAAGGGTGTCTTAACTGACCAATCAGCATTCATTAGCAGAAAGCTAGCAGTTTGTGGGCAAAATCGCCTTCCTTGTAAAAAAAATGAAAGAACATTGGTGTGTTTTCATTTCACTTCTGACATATAAGCGATACTATATTTGCACAAAGTAAAATAAAATTTGGGCTTTTTTGTTGATAAATAGGTGAAAATAATTATTTTAGCCATTTAGCTCCATTCACTCCCATTCATTTAGGACTCCTTCTAGTGCCGATTCTGGAGTTAATAGGGAGTGAACAGGCTGTATGTAGAATGGCTGTGGTGTCTCTCGGATTACACTTCCTGTCTTTGTCTTTTCCCTCCATTGTGATTGTTAATTGTTTGCACCTGTCCCATATTGTCTCCTCCTCCCTGTTCCCAATCCTCGCTGATTATTTGGAGTTTTTTGATGATGTCATATTTGACATTTTTGGATCTGTTTTGTATTTCTTGCTCTGAAACATGTATAAATTCAGTGCCCTGATTTCCCCAACTTGACATCACCATCGTGGCGTCCTTTGTTAATACATTAGTGAAGCTGCCAACGTTACAGTTTTTGTAAAGATGTCTGTAATAATTGATTGTAGCTCACTGGTCCACTGATATATATTGATATAGTCAATCTTCAGGGCAGCCATATTGCTTTCTGAATTAATGGGATTGTGGAGTTTACCTTCATGAACACAGCAAACGTTCTTGACAAATAAGCTGCCATTTTGTGTTTAGCTTTAACAAAGCTCAACAAACTCACATTAAACTGTAGAAATAGCAATGCTGGCCAAATCTGAGCCAAGATTTGTTGCTATATGGCCAATTTCTATCTTAAACCATTTTCAGAACCAAATTAGTGGATTGTTTGAATCCAAAACAGGAGTTTATGATGAGTCGGCCACCATTTTATGCCCTACTTTAAAAAGGAGGCTGATGATACTCGGTGTCAGTAAAATAAGCTAGTGCTGACTGAAAATGAACCATGGCTCTGCTACTAAATTGCCTATTTTAAAAAAATCTTTTCAGAAGCAATTTAATGTACTGTTCAGCTCTAAAACAGGACTTTGTGATGAGCTGGTCGCCATTTTGTGCCCTACTCTGAAACACATTCTCACAAAACTCTGTAAATACATGAAACTGTAAAATTAGGAAGTGCTGAGTACAAGTATAAAGTAGCATGGCATAGAAATACCTCAAACCTAAGTAGCTGCTTCGTTAAATGGGGTCAGTTTGACCATGTTTGATTGTCTTGGGTTGGATTTGATGTCACCTGTTGGCTCACCTGGTCTTCATCCTGTCGCCTGTCAGTCAGAAAGTCTCTCCTCCTCCTTCAGACAGGGCGCGTGAGGAGGAGCGACGAGGATGGACGGCGGGAAAAGCGCGCTTCAGCGCACCGCGCGGCAGAGCTTCATCTCGTGCAGCGAGCTCGAGCCGAACTGCACGGTGCTGTCAACCGCTTGGAGCGACATCGACTCTGCGGTGGATGCGTACCGGCTCGTGGAGCACCAGCATCCTGCCTCGACCGCCACAACGGTGAGTCACTCTGGGGTAATCCTGCTGGGAACCGTTCTCTTTGGTCGGTCACCGAACTCCATTAGAAAAACTAGATATTTAACATTTACACGCTAACTGCCATAAAAACCTTCAACGTAGAAGATGAAACGAGACTAAAAAGACATCGAGACAAGTTTTATTTAAATTCGGTTTACATTATTTTCACCAAACAGTTAAGAATTAAAGGTTAGTGAGTCTTTTTAGAGTTGGTTTGGTTGATTTTCTAACGGAGTTCTTATATTTTATCACAGTATGGCAGCAAACATTGTCGGCTACTGAGATTATTCCAGATCTTTAATGGTGATTTGAATCAAGCCGAATTTTCCCCATCAGACATGTTGATATTGAATTGCAAGTAAACTCGTGAATATTTAATACACACTTCTTTCCACAGAAATTTGTGCGACAAGTTTTTGTTTTTTTTTTGCCCCAGATATCAGAAGACATATATTAATGATAACATGACCAGGTCATTGGATACCTATTGATCAGATCAAATTAAACTCAAAATCTATAATCAAACTATTTGTTTGTTAAAATATTAAACACAGTTGTTTTGCTGTGACTAATGAATATAAACAGGCTATGGCAATAACTGGTTAATGTCATAATAATGCTGTGCATCTGTGGGATGGAGAGAGATGGAGAGACAGAGGGAGAGAGAGAGAGTTAGAGGGATGCTGACGGCACAATGTGTCTCTTGGATTCATGAAACGCTTGAATGAAACTTTTCTCCTCTGAGGCTTCAGCAGACAGATGTTGTGTCTCTTAGAGAGTCTGACGCACACAAATGACACTGGTAAAATAATAGTTGGGAGAATCTCTGTCAGTCTGCTTTGAGCTGCAGGAGTCTGTGTAGAAACCTTCCTCTGTCGTTTCTCCTCACGACACCTCGCTGCTGCACATCACAGCTAAAGGTCGACCTGATTCTCCTCCAGCGGCGACGTTGCTGTCAGAGCTGCAGGATGTTCAGGTGATCCGTGGAGGACTGATAAGGCTGCACGTTTCCTTCCTGCCTGGCCGTCATGATGTGTGTCTGGTATCGATTGTTTGCTGTATGTGGTTGGACAAACACGTATTGATGTCTGTGTTCAGCACATCCATCAGCAGAAGTTGTATTGATTCAGCTCTGGTCCTCTGGTGTTTTTTTTAACGCTGCCAGGTCTCATGCCAACTTTCTACGGACTCTCACTTTTTAAGATGACTCACGCACAAACTGCTGTTCTTAAACGTGTCTGATTCGAGGTCCTGAAGGAGTCTTTGGCCAAACTCCCTCAGCTGCTTCTATAAAACTAATACTAATACATAATGATGTCAGATACAAAGAGCAGCTGATGGTAAATGATGTGCTGTGTTGATCCTCTGCTGGCAGGTTGGCATTTTCTCTGCAGCCTGTTTTCCATATCTGAGGAGTCACATCTCTTCATCTCTTGTGTCTCCATCCACCTCCTCCTCCTCTCTCCTCCCTCTGATCAGCTCAGTATTGGTCCAGTCCATCTAATGACATCTATCCTACAGCCTGTGTTTGATAAATGAGTTGTCTTTAGTTTAGTTTTATTTATTTATTTATTTAGAACATGGAATAAAAATAAATAAATAAACAAAACAAAACACATAGATAAGGAGAACATAAAAAAACAAGGTTAATAATGTTTGAAAGGAGGAGAAAAAATTATATACTTATAAATTCCTACCCCTTTCTCACTATTCTTCCATTAAACCATATAAAAATGTCTAAACAATTATCCTGGTGGCAAACTTAAGTGAAACCAACCGCTTAACTTATTTCTCACTGAAAACATGTTCAGAATCATATTTTAGTCTTCTGTTTAGTTCTGAAGTGAAAATACTTATGATGAGTCGGCCGCCATGTTGAGTCCTGTTTAGCTGTAGAAGGACGACGTTTCTTATCAGGCCACCAAACTGACATGAGGGCGATAGACGTACACGAACATGAACACTCTCATGCACGCCGGGGGGGACGCCATGAATACATGATATCTTTACAAACTGTTGTTTTCTGCTATACAGCTCAAAATATTCTATAATTAAGCTTTAAGAATAACTAAAGAAAACCTCAAGTATTAGTTAAAATGTTCCCGTTTTAAATGTAGCGTAGTTTAATGATGTTAATAGCAGGATGGAGGGACTGGTGATAGAATCATATCTATGATGACACGCCTGCAGGAGGCTGATGGATGTGAATACAGGATGGGAATGTCAGCAGACAAACTCTCTCCTGTAACCAGCAGCCACTCAAATGTAGGTTAATGTGAAACTATGTCGATGGCATTTAGATGACATTTCACTGCTGTCTTTATTTTTCCTACACCACATATTTAAGATGACGACTCGCTGTTCTCTTTCTCAACATGCTGATACACCAACGTAAGTCGGGAGAATATTAGACATGTAGGGCATCAAGGCAAAGCTCCTCAACCAGGTTCAACATCTGGTTAGGATCCTCCTGGGGCCTCCCATTTGGAGGTTTTCTGGACAACTGGGAGGAGACCCTGGTGTAGACTCACTGGAGGATCACATATCTCATGTAGACTCTGAATGCCTCAGGACCGTCCAGGAGGAACTGGAACGTGTTGCTTTGGAGAGGAACGTCTGGAATAGCCTGATTAGTCTGCTGACACCACGACCCGACCCGCCGAAGAAGGCGAAGAAGATGGATGAATGGATAGATCACAGTGTAAAGTCTATTGGGCATGGGAACCCAGGGGCGTGGCCAGTAGGAGAAACACGTACTGGACTGAACAGGTGCCTTAAGCCCCTTTTTCACTGCATAGTACCAGCTCTACTCCACTCAACTCTGCTTGGTTTTCTGCCATTCGTTTTCCATTGCCGGTACCTCCTCAGGGTAGATTGGGGCGGCACGAAACTGCCGTGGCCTTGTCTTTAACGCGACACACACCTCTCGTGATCCTCTCATCATCTATCAAAGACGGGAACATCTGCACCTCCTCAATATAGCAGCTGCAACAAATAAAAGCTATGGTTGCTTGGCTGTTTGAGTGTGGCAGCCATTGATTTGTGCTGTGCAGGATACTCCGTGTGCCGGGCATTTGATTTGACCAATCAGTGGTCTGTAACGTTTCACGTGACCTTTTAGGACTCTCGGTAGTACTGCTCGGCTCGCTTGGAACGACAGCAGAGCAGGTACTAAAAAAGTAGTACTAGGTACTTTTTACCTAGTAGAAACGCAAAAAAAAGGCAAGTTGAGTCGAGCTGGTACTACGCAGTGGAAAAGGGGCTTATGCGTCCAGCATTTAGCCTCCCTGTAACACGGTGGTTGAATTTTGTCTTCTCAAAGGGCGTCATTCATAAACAACGGTGCTGCTGACTGGGATTTCAGATCAGAAAACACTCATATGGGACAGACATCATACTTAGGACGTCCAGTAAGAACACGCTGCTCAGGAAATCATCTCAGACAAAAAACAAGCCAGTATAAGAGAAATGAATGAAAGCAGGGATAAAAAGATGAAATGATAGCAGGAGCTAATATGTAGCATATCACACACACACACTGCAGGGATCGCAGGTCATAATGAGAGATATGAAACCGAGGTAAACTCTGTCATATATGTATCAGACTACTTCCCTGGAGGAGAAGCTGAGGTCTGGATTTGTCAGGAGTTAAAGGATTTGCAGTCGATAAGTCAACCCAGGTTTTCACATGAAAAGACCAGGCAAATGTACAAATGAAAAAAAAAAGAATGTTTTGTTGGCGACGCGTTTCTGTGTCTGAGAGATCAGCCTGCAAGTTTGGCAAAGTGTACACAGACTGGACTGTCAGCAGTGATAACAAACAGTGAACAGTTATATAAAGATGTTTCTTTGAAATGATGAATAGTGAGGCTTGTCTTCGCGGAGGCCAGAGGCTGTAGCTCGTACCTCGGAGCCGCTGGTCCATAGAGCATGTGAGAACAGTCAAAAGAAACTTTTAAACCTCTCTTCACACCAGTAATCTGTAAATAATCCCCTCTGCTGTAGACTGGTGGGTCTCAAACACCAGGATGGTGGTGTCATTAAAGTCTGATCTGTTGACTCTTCTCTTTGGATTGAAGGTCACAGATGGGTCAGGTTCAAAAGGCCTACTCATAATCCAGATCACTGTAAACCTGTGTTTGTGTAGGTTTGATCCTCAAGGGGAAAAAACTTCTTCTTCTAACTGGTCCAGCTGTGATGTCGTGGTCAGATGTTCTCACAAGCTCCATATTCAGTGATGTAAAAACAGTAGCTGTTGACTGTTTCAGGTTAGCATGCTGATGTTAGCCTTAAGTGTCAAAATCCTGACTCATAATGACACACAACGACAATCTCCACAGATTATCTTCTCTCCTATCTCAAACATTCACACACTTGAAAGATTAGGAAATAATGTTTCATCACTAAATGATTCATTAAAACTCTTGTGTCAGAGCAGGCAGTGAATGCACCACCTCAGGTGATCTCTAGAGAAGCCGCTGTGTGACGTAAACAAAATGATTGATGACGCTGTTGTAGCGATCGGCCTGCTTTACAGTGAGAAAACAAGGAAAACAGAAAAAAAGTGTGAATGGGGAAATGGTTGTCAACACGGGGCGTCGTGTCACGATATCCGGATACACACGACGTTAAACTAAGCAGAAAATATAAACTATATCCTGATATTTCATGCGAAATATTGGTTATTGGTTATATTGGTTATGAGAAATAACCAATCTTAACCACAATGTTGGATCTCTGTTTAAAACACTTCATGGGAGAGGTGGGAAAATAACTGGTGATGAACAAACATTAAAAATGTTAGAAAGGGGTGCAGATGGTGTGGTTAGAGGGCGCGCCCCACGTGGCTATAGTCCTCTCACGGTCGGCTCGGGTTCGATTCCGACCCGTGGCCATTTGCCAAATGTCTTCCCCCTCTCTCTTTCCCACATTTCCTGTCACCTCTTCAGCTGTCCTATCCAATAAAGGCATAAAATGCCCCCAAAAAATAACTTTAAAAAAACAACGAAAATTAAAATTAATAAGTGACATTCTATGTAAAACTCTAAACTGGACTTTCTGCCGTCTCGACAAAGCGCTCCCGTGTTTTCCCTTAAAGCTGCACAGATCAGTGGTCCTGCTGTGATAAAGCGTCCAGTCTGCAGAGCTTACAGATCACCACATGGTTCAGTCTGGGCCGGTTGTTTTGGCCCGTGGTGTTGCTGGTTGCATCTTTCTTGAGAATCCGCCTGCAGACGGAGGCGAGGACATACTGGACTCAGCAGAGCTCTGAAGCCACGCCCCCACCTCTGCACAGAGCGCTGTTGGCCTGTTTATTATAAAGGTATTAATATTGAGCGTGCCACATATCCAAATTACAGCAAATCTGACATTACACTTCCTTTGGCCCTCAGTGACTCACACACCAAGTTTGAAGTAGATCAGATGAACGGTTCTTGATGTAGGAGAATTACAGACAGACAGAGATTCTTCCCAATATAAAACACAACATTTGTTTTTGCTCAAATTTTTCATGGGTTGAGGTAAAAGATCTATGAACACAAAAGGTTTATTACCCTCAAATTTCATGCACAAATGTGTTTAAATCTCTGTTAAGGCCCATTTATGCTCTACGGCAAAGAAGGATACGGACACAGATACGGATACGTATCTGGACAGACAGAGGCGGACAGGGCCCTCCGTATGTCTTCTGCGTTTATTCCGTGCGTAATCGGACACGTTTTCGGAGAGCTTACGGATACAGAGTAGACAGACGAAATGGAGCAATACCACCGGAAATGGATGATGGCACTGTAGCTACAATTTAAGCTGGGCACGACAAATATGTTACGGAAACAATGAAGAAGAAAGTGAAGCGATAACGTATAAAAACTCACCGTCCTCATGTCTCGATGCACTTCATGGCCTCACAGACCACCATATATCGTTACCTCTGCTTTTCACGCTTTGTATTTACTACCTACATTATCATAACCTCCTCCGACTGTTGCCATATTTGTTGTTGTCAAAACCTTAGACGTCGCTGCCCCACTGCGGTTGTACCGATGCCGACGTAGAGGACGTAAGGAAGTACGTACGGGTCGACGGACAGACCGTTTATATACGGCCGTATCATTTACGTACGTAGAGGGAGCATAAATGGGCCTTTAGTGAGCATTTACCCTTGATGGAGATAATCCATCCACCTGACAGGTGTAGCATATCAAGATGCTGATTGGACAACATGATTATTGGACAGGTGTGCATTGGGATAATAAAACACAATAAAAGGCCACTATAAAATCTACAGTTTTATCACAGTACAATAACACAGATGTCTCAAGTTTCAAAGGAGTGTCTAATTGGCCTCCAGACTGCAGGAATGTCCACCAGAGCTGATGGTCGTCAACTAAATGTTTGTTTCTCTACCATAAACTGTCTCCAGCACCGTTTACAAGAGTTTGGCAGATCATCCAACCAGCCCCACAACCAGACCACATGTAACCTGTAACCTTGTTTGTAGATGAAGGAAACTGAGTATGAACGTGTCTCACTGCTTCAGAGGGCATCAGTCCACATGAAGCAGAAGCCATGTGTAAATAAAGCATTCCATTGGAGCGTTCTATGAGATCTGACTGCTGCAAACAACCAATGAGCCTGATCTCATGGGAGCTTGAAACCTTTTCATTTCAGTTCACTGGCACAAAAATCACATTTTTTTCTGTTGTGTATAAATATAGACAGGCTGGAGTTTACAGCAAAACCCAGAACACAAACATTGGCCAACAAAAGATTTTATCATATAAAAAACCCTTTTTTTATTGTCTGCCTCATGCATTCAGTGTGTTATCAGTCTGTATCATTCATTGTTAGTGGTTGAGTAAATTACATGTGTGCGTTCCCACGTGATTCATGCATGTGCTGGATGTGATGTGGAAGAAAGCTGGCGCATGCACATATCTCACTGGTGGTGTTATTATTGAGCCGCTGTCGCCAAGACAACCGGATCATTTTCAGCATCGACTGCCAACGACACGGGACAAAGTGTGAGTTTCTTTACTCATTTAATCTAAAAACTGAGACATTAAGAAGGTAGAACTGGTGCCAAGGTGTGAGTCTAAGGCTACGTTCACACTGCAGGAAAAATGGGGCTCAGGTCAGATTTTTTGCTCATATGTGACTTTTTCATGGCAGCGTGAACAAACACAAACCACATGGAATCTGATCTTTTCCAGTTCCGATTTGAGCCACTTCCATATGTGGTCCTAAATCAGACACAGGTCGGATTTTTTGCAGTGCGACCTCAGTCGGAACTGTCAGATCGGAATTCATGCATTTGATGTCATGGTCCATCCGCATCCACACAGACCTCTGTACTGACGTCGCAGACACTGCTCCACAAAACGCCATCATTAAAACTTAGCTACACAAAAAAATCCGATCTGAGAAAAATCGGAATTGAGCATCAAGACTGGCAGTGTGAACGTAGCCTTACTGGATCACCACTGCACTTTCCCAGGAGATTTCATACCCAGTGGCAGACAGAAATACATTGTATAAAGGGCACTAAATGCCATTATTCTATAGCTATTACATTACTTTATAATGATACTTAAAGTCTCTCACTGGAGGTGTTCAGAGAAGTTCATCGAGCACTAAAAGCAATATTTTTGAAAGGGAGCGTTGATGTTTTTGGTGGCGAGCTTCTCACCCATTTAAAGTCTGACAATAGGTTGAGATGGTTTCAGTCCCAAGACCTCTAATCATTGGCTTTACCAGATAAAACTGAGACTCTGAGCACCAGCTATCCTGAGGGAACCAGCTACTAGATGGTTGGGACAGTTCGGACCACTGATTTGTACGTCAGGACCGCTGCGGGCCTCCATCAGAGCTTCCTCTGGCTCCGCCCTGCCCAGACATGGTTCACGCTCCAGCAAACTGCTGCACACGCCATCCAATGGACAGAATATCTGGATTTTGGTGGAAGTTTTTATTTTTTAAATGACATTTTAGTCTCATCTTTTTATATTACATGTTGATTTATTATATTTTATTGCGTTTATTTTTATTGTGATATTATTGGTTGATTTGTTGTTTTATCTGTTTAAAACTTGGTCAGATTTTGATATAAAAAATACAAAGAAAAAGATTTATTTGTATTTTTGACACATTGTTAAATTTGAGCTTGTATGACTGGATGTTGAAATAAAGGTCAAATAGACATTTTTCAGCTCAACTTGAAACTGGACTAATTTTTTTAATTTTTTTTAAAAGTAAAGTAAAGTAAATTGATTTATTTGAAACTGATTTGTGTTTTTGGGGATAAATTAACAGCTGACCTTGAAGATATCCTCAGGCAGGTTATTGAAGAGGATGTAGGTGTCAGCTGTTCCAGCCTCGGTGCAGGTATTGATCAGGATCAGCTGACCTGAATCAGTTGTTATGTAAGAGACCATGAACGCACACATGATGTCGGTGGTTGTCATGTGATGCAGCGGTTCAGTCAGCTGTGGCGTGGTAAGCGTTTAAGGCTGACTGATGAAAAGAGGACACACAAGAACACATTTAAAAACATGAACACACTCTTTTCTCTGCCGCTCAGCCTCCTTATCACAAAGTCTCAGCTGCAAATAATGATTTCTGCACAACAATTTATTGATTATTTCTTATTCACTTTAATGAAGATGTTGTATTTTCTGGGTAGAAGTATTCTACACCTCTCTCTGTGTGTTAGTGTGGTGTTTTCACTTCCTCTGTTTTGGTGGTCGTATCCTCAATATGGAATCAAATTGGGAAAATGACAAGTATGATAGAGACAGGTGAGACTAGAGAGAGACAGGTGAGACGAGTCGACGGACAGGTCGGTGGTGATTCTTTAATATTTGGGCGTCGTCTGACATAATTACATGTCATAATGATAAATTTAATGTCTTAATATCTTTTCTCAAAATTATTAAAATCAAAAATATTACAAAATATCTTCTGAAAAGTATTACAATTATTAAAATTATGAGTAATTTCCTTGAAATGCAGTTAATAATATTACAAGATCTTTTCTCAAATTTAAAAAATTGGTGAATTCAGGGATGGCAGAAACAGAAAGATGATGACTGTTTGTGGGCGTGGCCGTGCCGTCTATTCACCCTTTCATTTGTAGAACTTTGTGTTTATAGAAGTCTTAACGTAAAGTCGTTTTTTAGCATGTTTGAAAAGTGGATCAAACTGATGCAAATGTTTCAGACCTTTGAGAAGAAGATATTTTACACAGGTGTTTAATCATTATTAATCAATTCAGATCTCACATCAGAATGATCAGATACATATCATTCGTACAAGTATCATATTTTAACTTTGTGTTGGTGTTAAAATGTTTTTCCTGAACAAGAACAACTAGATATAGAAATAATAACATTATTTTAATCAGACAGCAGAGACAGAAACCTAATCCTGACTGAGGAGGGTTGAGCTCTCCATTAACAAGTGCAGAGCTGGCTGCAGACGTGCTAACGTTAGCTGCAGACGTGCTAACGTTGGCTGCTGATGACTTGTCTTTCAGGCTACATGTTCCACTCTGTCTTTTAGATATAATTAGTGTTTGATCAGGTGTTTCCTCAGGTGAGACTTGTTGCTGTCCTTCCCTCTGTACTATTGGCTAATCTATACTGTAGATGCAAGCTCAGGTACAGAAATGTGACACCGATTGATTTAATGCAATTACTGTAAATGTAATGTCTGAGGTAATTTTGGTGATGTCATGCCCTGCTAACATTTATAAATCAGTGAGTAGTATGTGCGGCTATACAGGCTGATACTGTGCAGGATGTTACCATAGATGTAGGCGGTACAGATGAAGTGGCAGTACACTGGTTTTTTAAGGTCCGTGGAATGTTGTAATATTTTTATTGAATCTCAGGGTTGGCTCTCGGTCAAAATAAACAGGCTGCTCCTGATGTTTCTGCTGGCAACGGAGTAATTCATCCCGTTAACGTGGCAACGGAGACGGGTGAAGAGATAGACATGACATAGAGACGGAGCTCAGAGCTCAGGAATTAGAAACAGTGATGTACAAGATGTGCAGATTTGAGTCTTTCAAAAGGAATTAAGGCTGGTAATTAGTGACATCTATGGATGTGAGGGTTTTTCACTCCATGGAATTATAATGTCGTCAATATGAAAGACTTTTTAATCTCTACTTATTCTTTCATGTCACGTCAGCAGATGCTTTAGGACAGCGGTAAGTCTCTCACGGCAGCAGGTTCAAGGCATTAAAACTGCAGACTGACTGGATTGTCTTCATCATAAAAATGCAGAATATTCTCCAGCATCTGGTGTATGTTTGATCAATATTATCAGCGTTGCACTGTTCTTCTAATGGTCTCCACCTGTAGCAATCCCCTACGTCCATCGACTGTAACTCTGTCCTGTCTGGTCTTCCTCAAAACTCCTCCAGAGACTACAGCTGGTTCAGGACTCAGCTGCCTGTGTCTCTATCAGAACCCCGTCCATACAGTATATTTCCTGTCCTCCATTGGCTCCCTGTTAAATTATATATGAACTATAATACCCTCCATACTAATACTACCATATTCATACTAATTATTATTTTAAATTATTATTTTAGCCTTTTATTGGAATACAGTATATTTCTGTGTTTGTACAGTGTGTTTAGTAAGGCGTCCTTGAGTACCCTGAAAAGTGCCTTTAAATAAAATGCATTATCATTATTATTATTATCATTATCATCTTTTTAAGATGAAAACTTCACTTCAGCCCCAAAGCCTTCATTTCGTAAGTATTCGTGCACGTTTTCGCTGAGCTTAAGGAATGAAGGCAACAGAGGAGTACCACCGGAAATGGTTGGGGGCAGTGTAGCCATAATTCAAGCAACATACAACAAATGTCTACGGACACTACGAAGAAGGTTCAAGTGAAAAAACTTCTCCGTCCACATGTCGCGATGTATTTAATGGCCTCACAGACCACCGAGTATATCGCTGCCTCCGCTTTTGAATTACTAGGTACATAACCTCCTCCACCATCGCCATTTTTTGTTGTTTGTTGTACATGCTTTGTGTGTCAGGGAAACTTTTAATACTACTACTACTACTAATAAAACATATCTGAACATGAATGGACCAATCAGAGCAGAGGAGTAAGCTGATTGAAGGTTTAATTAGCCAATCAGCATCAGCTGTGTGATGAAAATGCCGACTCATTGAGGTAGACAGAGAGAAAGCCCCTAAAACACCTCTGGAACAAGACAGCCTGATTAGTAATCGGTACTAAAACTCAGTGATCTACTAGGAATGTGTTGGATGACCAACCTGCAGCGAGTCATTTCCTGCTTTTACCCCAGGTGGCGATGGTGTCCGAGTCCCCGCACCCTTTCCCCACTGTGGACGTTCCTGACCACGCCCACTACACCATTGGCTCCGTCATCCTCGCCATTGGAATCACCGGCATGGTCGGCAACTTCCTGGTCATATATGCCTTTTGCAGGTAGGACAACTTCCCATAAGTACATACCATAACATACCATAACATATGATAATGATAAAATAAGTGCCTTTAATTGACATTTTCTTAAATTTCAAAATATGATAATTAAAATTGTCTGTCTGTAACTTTAATTGTGAGGTTAAACATTACTTGAAATAATTAAAATAATAAATGCTACAGAAAAGACTGTAAATCTCCAGCAGGCTAACACTGATGTTAGCTTCTCTGACAGGCTAACACTGATGTTAGCTTCTCTGACAGGCTAACACTGATGTTAGCTTCTCTGACAGGCTAACACTGATGTTAGCTTCTCTGACAGGCTAACACTGATGTTAGCTTCTCTAAAAGTCTAACAACACTTTTTTTGGGTGTTCCCCATCTTCACCTTCAGACCTCTTGGACAGGTCTATGTCATCCTGACTGAAGAATTATTTCAGATTCATACGGGACGACATGAAGGCATGAATAACGACTTCGTTTTGCAGATGTTTTGTCATTAGTGTGGATCAGAGCTGGGAACACTGGTGTCATGTGACAGAGCTGATCTTCAGGAATAAGTCATGGCCGCTGGCTGCTTTGTCTCCTCCATCACTGCACAAAAAAAACGTTTTCTCCACTCTTTGATAAATGTGCTGCACTTGAGATGAGTTCGTTCCACGTATTGATCAGCCCATTTATGGGGCAGATATTGATCAGACCTGCTCCATGATGGGGTTCCATTGATTCCATGTTAAATTTAGAACTGAAGCAGCTCTAAGTGATTTTTCCATGTGGGCTCGTCCTCTGAAGGCTGTTGGTGAACTGGTTTGACACCTGTTGGTGTAGTTAGAAACCAAATGATCCAGTTACCTGTTAGTCCATGAAACGACTCGACTCAACCTTCAAATAGTCTGAGCTTGAACAAAAACTGCTCCAGTGCTACATTATCAGTCATTCATATTTCGTTGGACCATCAAAGATTTGATATTGTGAACTGTGAACATCCATTCATTCAGTTTTAATCAGAAGGGAAGAAGATCTGAGAGTGTGTCTCCATCATGTCTGTACCTTAGTTGTATTGAGCCTTTAAAGCTAGAGTTAGCCGTTAGCTCAGAGTTTTCCATCAACGCCCACTGTGGGCCAGACGGATGGACATTAAAACGTTTGCAGACGACTACTTCCTGTTTTCTGTCATGTCACTTTTTAGATCTTTAACTAATATTATATCTTTACATCAGATGAAGGGTTTTAGTCATCAGATGTCTGGTTATTAGAGAAACAAGCTGAGCTAATGTTAGCGGCAGCAACAATCTGACACACTGGAATGATAGAAATTAACTCTGGGGTCAACGATGTTGTATACGACATAACTTTACTACATTAAAGATCTGTGAACGCTGCATGTGGAGACTTCCTGTTTGTTGTCCAGAAGCTAGCTAGCTAGCCGTTCCACGAGGGCTGCAGAGTGATTGGATCTGTTTGGAGTCCGGTCCTGAACTGCAGCGTCTCTTTATAAAATAAATCCAGGATTCTAAATCTGACACCTTGGTCATGATGGCAGATGACTCAATGATCAATGACTGTCAGCCATCAATGATGGGCTTCAGCTAATCGTCTTATAAAATATGAAGATGGCCATTCATAACCAAACATTAGTTAAAATCAGAAACTCTTCAGTAAAGTGATACTCATCCATTAATAATAATGGGTGAGTTATGTTCACTTTTATTCTAATAATGTCCTGAATAAGTCAGGTCCAGTTTCTGAAGTGATTCTTTAAATATCCTCCTTCCTATCTGTCCTACTCTCTCCATCATCGTGGTCTGATCTATGCACTGGGTTCAGTTGGATGATGGCATCTTTCAGGGTCATCCTGTTATAAATGGCAGCTATAAATATTATGTGTTGCAGGAGTCGCAGCCTGCGGACGCCGGCAAACATGTTCATCATAAACCTGGCCGTCACAGACCTGCTGATGTGTGTCACCCAGACGCCCATCTTCTTCACCACCAGTATGCACAAGAGGTGGATCTTTGGAGAGAAAGGTACTGGCACCATCACACGGACACACAACATTGTATGAAACTTAGTGAGAGGGTTGAGCGCGTGCCGAGGAAGAAACCATAAAATTATCTAGTGGATCTGGACAAAGAAGGAGCCACTGAGTTCCTACCGATACCGATTTTGAGGTGGATCTGAGTACGGATGTAGATTCTGGATCACTTTTTCACTTTCTTCAACGTTGTTTTTCTAGAATAACTATCAAACTAATAATGATACCAATGTGATCCAGATTCTAGGGGCAGGTTTTCGTGGTCCAGGAGTGACAGTATGAGGGTCATGGGACTGGTGGTTTTAGGTGTCATATGTACACCGAGCTGCCTTGGTGGGGGTTTGAGATTTCACTTCATCTAAACGATAAAATACCATTTTAGTGAGAAAATCGCTGCAGGTGGACAACAGGAACATGTTTGTAAAATCAGCATCTGTCCACAGATACATGAATATTGATGATAACTATGATTCTCTTCTTCTGTGTTTAGGGTGCGAGCTGTACGCCTTCTGTGGCGCTCTCTTCGGGATCTGCTCCATGATCACACTGACGGTGATCGCTGTCGACCGTTACTTCGTCATCACGCGTCCGCTGACCTCCATCGGCGTGTTGTCACGGAAACGGGCCCTCCTCATCCTCATGGCGGCGTGGGCCTACTCTCTGGGCTGGAGCCTGCCGCCGTTCTTCGGTTGGAGTAAGGACACAAACACTGAAACCATCTGCTCCGAACAGTCCATCATATTCTGTGTGTTGTTGTTCACAAAGAATAAATGATGAATAACGTGATGATGCTCAGTACGATATCTGATCAAACATATCCTTCATTTACTCCACATACTCTATTTATGTATTATTTATTATCTGTTCACTTGAGTTCACGCTGCATGTGGTGTGTATTTGCTCTTCATCTCACCTGGTTTTCATTCTCCTCAGCTCTCGTGCATTTTTATGTAAATGATGGAGACAGAAAAAATCTTCTTCATGGAAGATCTTTCCTGGACGACATCATAACTATTAATCATATGTGTACAGGTTGTTTTTAGGGATCTGAGGTCTGCAGGAGAAAGAAGAGAGAGGAGACAAGCTTAAGTATGACTAGAGTCTTACATTGTGTTCATATTGTGGTGAAGTATCCTCACTGTGTAGTTTAAGTACTTTGACTGAAGCAAAGTGTCCAAAGATGCCGACTTCTTCCTTTGTTTTGATGTCGTTAAGGATACAATCCCACGTTTGACCACACAAAACAAAAAATTCCATGAAATTATTTATTTTAATCAGGCCAGAGGAGAGTCCAGATGCCCCCTGTGCCACGCCTCCAAGAGCATCATGGGACATTTAAGCTAAGCAGTCCAGTTCAGTTCACCTCCTTACATATTAGAATGGTTAATTTAGCTTTCCCATTATCAAACGTTGTTGGTGGCACCAGTAGAACCGCTCCGTTCCCTCGGGGAGGTAGGACACTGATCCCATTCTGACTGATTTATCAAGTCAAACAAAGCTTCAAAAACCAATCACTGTCAAGCATAGCGAGATGCAGTCCTCATAGATGATGACAGGACGTACTTACGTCATGTTGAGCGCTGTAGTGCGCTCGCATCATTGTGATGTGAACACAAAAAGAACTGGATCACATGCAGCAACATGAACCTTGGTTCAGACTTTCACTTGTGAAGTCACCCTAATACATCTCTCTCTCTGTCTCTCTCTCGCCCATCAGGCGCCTACGTCCCAGAGGGCCTGCTGACTTCCTGTACGTGGGACTACATGACCTTCACGCCGTCGGTGCGAGCGTACACCATGCTGCTGTTCCTCTTCGTCTTCTTCCTGCCCCTCTCCGTCATCATCTACTGCTACGTCTTCATCTTCCGCGCCATCCGCACCACCAACCAGTCAGTTGTTTTCTTTGGTGCTAATTTTCACTGAAACAATAAAAGGATTGAATTTAATTCTACTTCAATATTCAACGAGACATAAACTTCTTTTTTTTAAAATTAACACTCGTATTTTTAGGAGTACCAACAGGGATTGACGTTAAATCCACAAATAACATACTAATTTAACAGTTTTAGGATTGTAACAGCAAAATGCTAATGTTAACACGTTAATATGAAAATGCGGATATTTAACATTCTTATGTAACAATATTAAAAGATTAAATTGCTATTGTTAATATTCTAATACTAACATGCTAATAGTGAAATAATAATGATGGCATGCTCGTTGTAAAATGCTAGTGTTAACATTCTAATGTAACAATGCTGTATTTGGGGTGTTTAATATGTACTGCTGGACAAAACTGGGCTTTTTTCACTGTCTTGACGATGTTAGCTTAGCATATTTGCTAGCATTAGCCTCAACACGCCAGTCACTGCCTCTGCTACTTTGTTCGCTAAACAGTCTGAGATTTTTAGTATGTATGAAACCTGATGATGAAACCAATAGTACATGAATCGTGTACTATTTACGGGGAAATATTAGAGTATTCAATCACTTTGGTAGTAGCAACAACAACATGACAGACAGGTGAAGGCTGTTTCTTCTTCTTCTTTGGATAAGGCAGCCTAAATGCTACAATGGCGTCTTGCTGCCCTCAACTGGCTGTTATTAAGGATCCTTTTGACACTTCTTTCTGTTCTTTATTTAGTCCAATTCTGAGCTCATATTCCATCAGTTTCTTCATTTTAATCCAGAGTAACAACAGTTTCCCCAGCTGATCCCAAATCTGTGAACAGTTTCCTCCTCTGAAGACGGTGTTACAACATGTTTGGTGACTGATTTTAAAACTGAAGCTGTATTTTAGTTACTACAGAGAGTAAAGAATTGAAAGGAGGTCCCAGTATTGAATTCCAGTTACCTGTACTGGTATCGGTGAACGGTACTAAACTCAGGTTTCAGGTCAGTCAGTCAACTGAGAAAAATATCATCTTTGACAAAGATTCCCATGAAGTTTCCTGTGGATATTTTGGTTCCCAGTTCAATTAATTTTAATTAATTTAAATTTCAAAATATTTTTCTTTTCCTCTTATGATTATTTCTTTAATCTGCTCTGGGAATTTTGTGACTTTCAGTTCGTGTCTTCTCCAAAGTTTGTTGGTTGAGCAGCCGATAACAACAAATGACCTCATTTTAAATATACAGGCTGCAGTTAAGATGGGATCTCCTGTTGTCCAGAGTCATACGCAGGTTTAACAGTGAAGCACCTCCGCTGGATTCCAGTTTGATCACCTACCTCCAAAACGTGGCTCAATACAAGTGTGTGTGTGTTTTCAGGGCTGTGGGGAAGGTTAACGGCAGCGTTCACAGTCACGGCAGCAGTCGCGACTCTGTGAAGAATTTCCACCGGCTGCAGAACGAGTGGAAGATGGCGAAGATCGCTCTGATCGTCATCCTGCTCTACGTCATCTCCTGGTCGCCGTACTCCAGCGTCGCTCTCACAGCCTTTGCCGGGTAAGACGGAGCCGCCAAACTGAAATGTTGAGGCTCCAGCTGCAGTTCCTCTGATGCCCACTAGATGCTGCTCTAAAGACAAGGTTAATGAAGTTAACAGGAAAATCCCAACAATAGACAATGGATATTTAAAATCTCCTGAAAGGCAGTGCTAAATTTAAACAGTTTTTTTGGGAGTTGAGTCTCGACCAGTCACCAATCAAGAATCAGAACAGCGTTTCCCAACTGGTGTACCATCTTAGCCATTGACCAAATTCACACGGCAGCCATTTTTCTCTGACATCACGCTCAGGGTGAAGAGCTCAAATTTCATCTGCCGAATCTAGCGCCTGATTTAGCAAAAAAAATGAAAAAAGGGATAAGGCAAAACAATATATTTGATAACCCATTTGCTGAAACAGTTAACATTAGCATTCAAGTGTCTTGGTGTCTTTTCACCAGACCTCAGAAATGTTGTGGTTTATGTCCCTTTCAGACACAAAGCGAATCACGACACTCTCTGTTCTGCTTCATGCTACACAAAACTCTCACTGCTTGGAGCACTTTAGCATTTAGCACACTCCGCATAATGTCACATAACATCACTGACTTAATTGGTAAACACTTAAAAATACATCTTTCTGTGTTTCCTGCTGCAGGTACGCACACATGTTAACTCCCTACATGAACTCTGTGCCTGCGGTCATTGCCAAGGCCTCGGCCATCCACAACCCCATCATCTACGCCATCACACACCCCAAATACAGGTAACAGTCATGACCTCATCATCGACACCATCACACACTCCAACCCAGGCGGAGTCAGACTCTTGATCTCTCTGTCCAGGTTAGCGTTAGCCAAGTACATCCCATGTCTCGGCGTCTTGCTCTGCGTTCGTCAGCGTGACCTCCGCTCGACCAGCAGCAGCTTCATGTCGACACGTCGCTCCACTGTGACCAGCCAGACCTCCGACATCAGCAGCCAGTTCAGGTGGCACGGTAACGGAAAGTCCCGCCTCTCCTCTGCCTCCGACAGCGAATCGGTAAGCTCAGATCCTGTTGAGCTCATGTTAAATAATGTAACAGAAAGCTGGAACAGGTGGGTGTGTTTTCCTCTGCAGGGTTTGACAGACACAGAGGCCGATCTGTCCAGTATGGGCTCCAGACCAGCCAGTCGCCAGGTCTCCTGTGACATCAGCAGAGACACCGCCGAGCTCCCCGACTTCAAACCCTCCTCCAGCTTCAAGTGCAAGATAAAGAGTCATGACTCGGGCATCTTCGAAAAGGTTAACCTCTTAGCTGCTGCTGCCGCAAACGTGCTAACATTAGCTGCAACTCCTGCAGACGTGTTAATGTTAGCTATAGCTGCTGCAGATGTGCTAATGTTGTAAAGTTTGTCAAGTAAAGACGTCCTAACGTTAGCTACGGTGTTTGACCAGGTGTTTCCTCAGGTCAGACATTGTTATAGCAACTGTTGTCTGTGATGAGTTTTGAAATGTGTTGCCATGGTTACAGGAGTGATTTCTCTCATTAATTTAATGTGAACTGATAGTAACGATGTAATTCAGTCGTTTGAGGCTTTGAGTTTCATCCTGGTTGATCTTCAGGCAGCGTGAAAACATCTGAAGACTAAGATTAGATTAGATTAGATCAGATCAGATATTAAATAGCCATAGACATTCATAAAACATTTAATCCTTAATGCAGATCCTTAACGCTGCATTCAGGAGTCAGCATTCAGTTGTAGTGACATTTTCTAACATCTGTGTTCATGTTTTAGTCTTTTCTTTTCAGCTCAGACAGAAAATCCTCCATTTAATCTTAGTGTCTTTTAAGACGTGATAAAATTCTAGATAATTGATTCAAGATGAGCAAATCTGGCTGATGTTGATAAAGTTGATTAGAACCTAATGTATTCATCAGCGTGTTAATTCCATGCATTTCTTTGTGGTTATTCCAGACGTCCTATGACACCGACATCTCTGGGACAGGTGTCAGGGAGCGCAGCAGCATCCCAAATGTGAGTACAGTCCTAATGTAAGAGAGGATCTCAGTCGTTTGTGTCCTCAGTTTCATACATGAATTATTGAATTTAAATAATGATTGTTTCTGTTTCTCTGACAGAGCGGCGATTTCTCAGAGGGTCACGTGAGGAGAGGCGCGCTCGGTCGAATCCCGAGCATCATCGTCACATCTGAGTCCAGCCCCTTCATTCCCGTTGGTGGCAAAGGTTCATGCACCTCCCGCCCCAAGGCGGTCAACAACAACAACACAAAGGGGGGGCCTGGATAGGGCTCCGCCCCCCATCTGATGACCTGCAGCTTCTAACACAGACGGGTTCACCTGAGGCTCATGAGAGGAAGTCGTCTCATTTTAAATTTTAAATTAGTCCAAATGTCAAACAATGGCTGTTACCATGGATACTGCAGACTGAGACCACGGTCAGCTGATATACAGTCATAAAATCTATTCTGATGTTATTTTCTTGAACAATGTGAATTATTGGTGAAAGAAAAAAACTTCAAACTTTTAAAACCCTGTAACTGTTTTTTTTATTTTTTTATTTTTATTTAATGTGTTTTTTTAGTCGTGGCTGATTGGACGTCTGAGTGAAGGTAGTTTAGTGTCTTACAAAGTCCTGAGAAAAAAAGTCCTCCTGTGTGACTCTATAATGTCCAAACAATGTTTAGTTTAACCCAAAGAAAATGTTCTTGTTTTTCCAGACGGATGAATGCAGATTTAAACATTTCTCTCCAAACGTGTGAAGGTTTCCAGAACTTTCAGCAAAAGTTTTCTTGTTTTAAATCAAAGTTTTAACGTGTGACGTCTGTCTGTGGTGATTTTCATGTTTGTGTTCTTGTTTATTTATCTGTATTTTTGCTGCTTTGTCCTCTGCAGTCATGTGACATGTTTCTGATTCTCTGATAGAAAACAACAATATTAAACCCAAAAGTCAAAACGTTCAACTTGAAAACCAAATTGTTTAAAATATACTAAGAATACAGCCTAAATCTACGATGGTGTATCGTTAGGTTAAAATAAGACCAAATACGAGAAAAAAACTAAACTTGATGAAGTTGAAAACTTATATTGATAAATCAGATTCTCTGAGATTCACACATTTACAAGACCAAATGTGTTTTGTTAAGAAACCACAATTTATTTTAATATTGTAGTATGATATAAACTGACTTACCTCTGACTGACGTCTGCAGTGTAAAATAACATTTTTCTGAATTTATTCTTGTAATTTTTTACTTTAATTTCAGATAATTTCAGATTTTCTATCACTAATTTGTGACGTTATAATCTCTGAGAATATTTGTTTATTTGTGGGATTTCTTTCATAAATTTAATATTTTAATCTCAGAAAACTGAATACCCCCCTCAGTCATTTGGTTAAAAAGGCTCTAACTAGAGTTTTGGTGTAAATTATAATATGAACTGAAAAGACGAATGTCTATCATTTCCAGATATGTGCTCAGAATGGAAACTAAGTAACAATGAAATGTAACCAAATCTACATAAAATGTTACCTGAATATTACAGACTCTAATATTTGGGTATGATGATGATTCTCCATAATGTCAGACTGTTTTCTGACAGAATTAATCTCTCCTCATCTGAGTGAATTTAAATTCTGAGGCCTGCAAGAAGCACTTTTACTAAGAAACCATTTATTTCATATGTTTAAAGGTTTGTGTTCTCGTGTTTGTTTATGTTTGTATGTCTTCTTTTCTTTACTGAATATTTATATGAAGTTTTTTTTAGAGTGGTGTAGTGGAATGTGATGGTGATGTTGGTGTTTGTAGGTGGAGGTGGTGAAAGAGATGATTGTTGATTGTCTGTTTGTATAAAATAGACTTTTTTATTTCAGCCTGAAATAAGAGAAGAAACTGAGGACTCAGCTAAATGTAAATTAAAATAAATTCTTAGATTTTTAGCAAAACCGCATAAAAACTGTAATGTAATGACCAATAATGATGCTGAATATAAATCGATATTATTATACTTCTGTTTTATTTGTTTCTCCAGGTAACTTCACTGTGTCTCTTATTTATTTTTCTAAATAAATATCTGTTATTCACTCTATTCATGGTGGAACACGTCTGTTTGTTCCCTCATCACAGCAGGTCATTTATCATCTCATTAGAACATATACATATATATAATATATACATATAGGGGTGGTTTGAATGGCTTATTGTAATTTTTACACTTTTTCCATTAATATCCAAATAAAATATTTAAAAAATATATGAGGATGAAAAATATTTACAGATGTCTGAAGTGATTTGTGCAAAATTTTGTGACTCGGATGAATCTTTCAAAACAAACACATGACGATAAAAAGAACAGGAGCGTCTCCTGGACTCAGTGAGTTTGTTGGAGATCCTCTGTGGATCAGGATCCATGTCGACACATACATCACATGAAAACTCCACGACTCTCTTTTAGAACAAGTAAAACACCTTTATTGTCAGGGTGTGGTAATGTTAGACCCTAACACGAGATTTATTTTTTATACTCTTTATTTAATGCAAAGTAATAAATCCGTCAATTTTATACTCAAGGAAAACTCAAAACACCTTTACAAAAAAAAAGGAAAATATATGAATGTGTTTTAAGGTCTAACATGACATGATTCTGGATCAGTTCTTCTTTTCCTTCAACATTAAGATGGAACCTTTTAACATTTTATCAGCATGAATAATAATAATAAAAATATTATAATAATAATGATAATAACAGACAAATCATAATAAAAATACCCAGACACGGTCGACTCCTGATGATCCACCACTATGTGGATCCAGATCCGGATCTGGTAGGGGATCTGTGAGCCTGTCTGCCGTTTGTGAGGACAGTTGTGTTCACATTAGATCCAGATCCAGATCACTGGAGTTATCGACCGTCAACACAACCAGATCTGATCTGAGATCAGAGGCTAATGCTAACGTAGCCTGAGCACTGGCTTGAATGAATTACTTTCATCATGTAGCTTAGCATGCTACATCTTTCTGGAGGGAAGCTTCCTTTAATGGAGACTAACTGGAGACTAATTGGTGGCCTCCCAGTACAACATTTATCCCAGTTAACTCATTACTGTCACTTAAACCAGAGAAGATTATTTTTAATCTGGATCTATTTTAGTGTCTCCACCTGACTGACTCCACCTGCTGATCATTAACAGCCCCTCCTCTTCCTCCTCCCTCTCCTCCTCCTCATCCTCCTGTTCTCTGCCCTGCACCGGAGGCAGGATCACCGGAGGCTGTCCCAGTCGGTGTGTACCGGTTCAGGGAGCTGCAGAAGATGACTGATTCCTGCAGGTATGACCCACCTGTTTCTGCCCCCGTGCCTCTGCTCTCCAATCATCTTCATCAGCGGCCCCACGTCACTGCTCCGGCCGGGAAAACTACGGAACGTTCTCAGGTGTGAAATGACGTCATAAGGCTGAACGTCTCACGGACTCGGGGTACGCTGAGTTCGCTGCGCGGAGCAGCCCCGCCGATACGAGGTAATGATACTGGATATATATATATATATATATATATATATATATATATACATATATATATGAACTCTCTCTCTAAATGAACGTGTTCTTTACCTGAAACAACATTAAATAAAACAATTCATAAGAGTCAACATGATGTCATCTGTTGTGGTCCAATTAGGAGGAAACAGACTATTGGTGATGTCATTCAATGAGCCAGTTATTCGATTGACAAAAAATGAATTATTAAGTATTTTATATATATTTTATCTCGACCCACTACACTACAGTTACTGCACTAAGTACTTTTACTCTAACTACATTTTCCTGATGATACTTACAAACTTTTACATTTTCAGTGCAGTACTTTTACAGTGTAGTCTTCGTACTTTTACTCACGCAAAGAACCTGAGCGCTTCCTCCACCTCTGATGAGGATACAGCCCACACACACTCTACCCAGCTTGTTTGTGTGTGTGTGTTATATGTACTGAACTGACCTTTAACTTAACAAGGAGCTCTGTTAAGGAGCTGTTTCAGATTTTCATTATATTTATAACACCCTGCTCATGTAGCTGTGGAGGCTTCTGCTCTCTATGAAGGCCACTGACTCACATCATTCCATCCTGTTGACTCACTTTGTATTTTTTCATCCATCCGTTTTCTTCTGCCTATCCGGGGTCGGGTTGCCGTGGCAGCATGGATGTTGATTTATTTAAACAGTCTAAAGGTTAATTTATCCTCCCTCCAAATATGAAGATGAATATGTCCTTTTCAGACGATGTATCTGTGCTCTTTATGGTGGTATTGACATTACAAAAAACATCCAGAAGAGGGCAACAAAGAGTCAACACTGAAAATGGTGAAGAAGAGGAGGCTGCAATAATTTAACTCGTAAACAAAAATGGGTGCAGCGATGTACTCGGCTCTGGTCTGTAAGGTCATTAAACACATTGACGGAGAGATTCATTTTTTTCATAACAAACGCCTTCGTTGTCGTGTCCGTAGACATGAGGTTGCGTCTTTTTTGAATTATGGCTACACTGCCCCCAAATGCTTACCAGCGGTACTGCTACTACTGTATGAACGTAGAGTATGCGCGGCTCTGTATCCGCCTTTAACCTTGAGCCTAAATGAGTCTTTAACCTGCTCTATCGCCCCCTACAGGCGGCAGCATATATTACAGTCATACACAACATGAACAAATGTCACCTGATGATTTATCTTTTCTTACCAGTTATGTGTCCTGAGTGATGCTGTAGAGCAAAGGTCATGTGGTCATTAAAATCTGTAGGGTTCATCCTCTGAGGAGCAGGAATTAGATCAGGAGACTAACGCTAGCGTAAATGACAAAAGAACGACAAAGAAAAACAAAAGTAAAATATTTTGGTTTGAAAAATGAAATGATTAAAAATGAAATGAAATGTATTGAACAGGTTTGTGTTTTGTTCTGGTGAATTGGACGTTAAATCCTTATTGGCCCACACTGGGACGGCTCTGCGCTCAGATTCCTCTGTGGGACAAATGCGTCTAAACTTAGTGGGTGATATAACAGGCTGAACAGATCAGGCTGCTCTGGGATCAGTCTCTGCTGACTGGCTGAACAGCAGACATGAACAGAAACAGACATTATGACATTTGCTCCTGTATCGTTGTTTTAAATCTGTTTCCATAGGGACCGGTCTGTGGCGTGTGTGACCCAAAACACATTACCTGCTGTTTCCTCGCCACTAAAATAAAATAGCACATTTTGATACGGTGGTAAAAAATGGGTTTTTTAATTAAAGTTGCTTCATTACTGCTGTAAATGCGTCAGTGGTTAATTTTTTGTTGTGGACATTATTGAGCAAACCGTGACTTTGCTAGCTTGACTCACTGAGCTTCATCAACGTGTCTGGTTTAGCTAACTTGCTAAGCACAAGTTAGCTAAACCATTTGATGAAATTAAATGTTCAGTAGCCGCTTTTCCACAGCCTGTTGAAGGCGGGACTGTAGCGCCTTCATTCCTGTTGTGTATTAACGCTACAATGTTGTAATGGGGGGTCTATGTTGTTCCACATCTGTGATGGCAGCGCAGAACGTGAGAGCGCCATCTCGTTCGGCTGAAACACATGAGCCGGTGAGGTGGTTGGACAGGATGTGTTATGTGTGCTTCCCACAACTGGGAGAAGCAGCTAGAAGCAGTAAGCAGCTAGTAGCAGTAAGCAGCTAGTAGCAGTAAGCAGCTAGTAGCAGTAAGCAGCTAGTAGCAGTAAGCAGCTAGAAGCAGTAAGCAGCTAGTAGCAGTAAGCAGCTAGTAGCAGTAAGCAGCTAGAAGCAGTAAGCAGCTAGTAGCATTAAACAGCTAGTAGCAGTAAGCAGCTAGAAGCAGTAAGCAGCTAGAAGCAGTAAGCAGCTAGTAGCAGTAAGCAGCTAGTAGCAGTAAGCAGCTAGAAGCAGTAAGCAGCTAGTAGCATTAAGCAGCTAGTAGCAGTAAGCAGCTAGAAGCAGTAAGCAGCTAGAAGCAGTAAGCAGCTAGAAGCAGTAAGCAGCTAGTAGCAGTAAGCAGCTAGAAGCAGTAAGCAGCTAGTAGCAGTAAGCAGCTAGTAGCAGTAAGCAGCTAGTAGCAGTAAGCAGCTAGTAGCAGTAAGCAGCTAGAAGCAGTAAGCAGCTAGTAGCAGTAAGCAGCTAGTAGCAGTAAGCAGCTAGAAGCAGTAAGCAGCTAGTAGCAGTAAGCAGCTAGTAGCAGTAAGCAGCTAGTAGCAGTAAGCAGCTAGTAGCAGTAAGCAGCTAGTAGCATTAAGCAGCTAGAAGCAGTAAGCAGCTAGAAGCAGTAAGCAGCTAGTAGCAGTAAGCAGCTAGAAGCAGTAAGCAGCTAGTAGCAGTAAGCAGCTAGTAGCAGTAAGCAGCTAGAAGCAGTAAGCAGCTAGTAGCAGTAAGCAGCTAGTAGCAGTAAGCAGCTAGAAGCAGTAAGCAGCTAGTAGCATTAAGCAGCTAGAAGCAGTAAGCAGCTAGTAGCACTTACAGCGGCTGTGGCTCAGTGGTAGAGCGGCCGTCCACTCATCAGAAGGTCTGTGATTAGATCCCCAGCCCCTGCAGTCTACATGTCGAAGAGTCCTTGGGCAAGACACTGAACCCCAAAATTGCTCCCAGTGGTTGTTCCATTGGTGTGTGAGTATTTGTGTGAATGGTTACTGCTCCCAATGAGCAGGTGGCGCCTTGCATGATACAAATGCCACCACTGTATGAATGTTGGTGTGAATGGGTGAATGCTGGCTTGTGTTGTAAAGCACTTTTAGTGGTCAGACAGACTAGAAAGGCGCTATGTAAGTACAGTCCATTTACCATTTACTTAGCAGCTAGTAGCACTTAGCAGTTAAAACAAAAAGGAGAAAATGTCAGCAGATTGAGGAGACAGTATGAGGTCCAGGAGCTCCAGGAGACAACATGAAGAAAACAAAAGGTTGTGTGGGGCCCAGAGGAATTATGGGTTGTGTAGTTTCTGTAGTCAGATGAAACCTCACACATACTGACATCTCTGCAGTGTGTGTGTGTGTTTATGTCAGGAATTCTCACCTGTTGTTAGCGCCTGTTAAGATGAAAGCATGTTATCCTGACATGTGTGAGGCTGCCTCTAGTTTGCCTGATGTCATCACTGCTGTAAAACATTATTTATTAAGGAAACAATCTTCTAAAGCTTAACAGGCAAATGCAGTGGAGCTGGTGCCACGCCCTGCTGTAGGAACTCCGGCAGTGAGCCGTGACGGGATTTGAACCTGCGACCTCGCTGTGACACCCATCTGCCGCTGACCTTTCAGCTATCGAAGACACTTAACGCGTGACCTTTCTGATTCGGTTTTATCACCACGAAGATAATTACACATTTCCTTGCACCGCCCCTGATTGGTCCCGAGGGAAACCCTGGATGTAACCGGACAACGGGTGAGGGTGGGGGAGTCGAGAAGAATCTGCTGGGTCTATATTAACCCCGGTGAATCACGGCGGGCCTGGCATACCGGGTGTCCCCTTTCACACCATATAAGTCCAGCCCCCCCTCCTTTTCCCTTCAACTCACCCACCCTGCCTCACCCTGCTTCACCCCTCCACCCCCCCACAATGCAACAGTGCTATCTGTGTCTATTCTTAGGCTGTCACTTCAGCTCCTCTGAGCAGGCAGGTCCTCTTCTTTCTCCTCTCTCAGCTTCTTCTGTTTTTCTCATCTTCTCTCGTTTTGGTTCGACACATTTTTCATTTTCAGGTTTGTTTCCTCCTCTTCCTCCTTCCACCTGTTTGATATCCTTCTCTCCGTCTCCTTGCAGAGGCTACTCGCCGTCGCCCTCCCTCCCTTCCCTCCAGCAGCTGTGGGGTTTTTTTAAAATTTCGTCCATCTCTGAGGATCTTTTGGTTGTCTGGAAGAATGAGCGCCTACACCGTGTCGCTGCCCGGCCCCGGCCCCTGGGGCTTCAGGCTGCAGGGCGGGAAGGACTTCAACATGCCGCTGACCATCTCCAGGGTAAGAAGCTGCTTCTGAAAACACAGTTTTACGTTAGGAATCAAACGCATCTTCATCAGCAGACTGCTTTCAGGTTTGGCCTCAGTTTGGTTGAAGGTCATCAAATCTTAAACTATTGCAGATGAACCTGCTGTTGCTTTTGTTTGGTAAATTTATGAACAATTAAATGTAGATTTTTTTGAAAAAGAATGCCATCATGTTTCTAAAATCCTGACCTACCAATTTTTTTTTGAGAAATCTGCGTGTTTCGTAAGAACGAAACTGGTTTCAAGAATATTCTTGAAATAAGTGAAACACTAAAGAAAATGGCGGGGCGTCCTGGTCGCCAAAAACTTTCATTGCATGTCCTCATTTCCTGTCATCTCTCTTTTGTTTGCTGTCAAAGCAAAATGCTTAAAAAGTTCTCCAAAGAATCAGTAGCATTTTTGAGGAAAACAGAAAATTAAAAGTTATTCAATAAGATCAAGAAACTATTTTTTAAAAATCAACTACAGGGAAAAATTTTAATTAATAAAAATTCAGCTAAAAGTTTAGAAAGTACCAGAAACGAGTGAATTCAGTAAAATCCTTCCACACTGTCAGACGTAATGATGTGATTAGATGGAGGTTTTGGTGATGATGGTTGTGTTATTGTTGTGTTTGAATGAAATCAGTCAAATAAATTACAATAAATGATTATTTAATATTTAACTGAAATGAGTGGAAACCAGTGGAAATATAAATAAACATGGTATACTTTGGAAAACGGTGGAATAGTCCTTTAAAGCTGCTGTTTATTGTGGTTTTGATGATGAGCTGATTTGTGGAGGATTCAGAAACTCATGTGGAGCCTGTCAGGGTGAGATTTGTGGCCCCCGGCGGGGCCCCGGTGTGTGATGGCTGCCAGGATTGGTCAGAGAGGCAGCGAGCGGAGCCAGAGGCCTGACACTGGAGGGGTGTTGGTTTCCTCTTCCTCTCTGTCTTCATCGTCCACTGGAGAATTGGCTGCACCTGTTGTCAGGATGCTGTGATGGTTCTGACCTTTGACCTTCTCTGTTGGCTGCTCAGAGGTGGGTCAGATGTTGAGGCGTTTCATGTGAAATGTGCAAAAGTAACTTCTAGAAGTTGGATCTCCTGCTGACAGGCAGGAAGTTTAGTCCACAGTCAAGGTTGTTGATAAAGTTTTAGTGAAACTGACAAAAGCAATGCAGAGGCTTCACTTTGAGATTCATCCATCCTTCATCCATCCATAATCCATCCATCCATCCATCATCATTCATCCATTCATCCATCCATTCATCCATCATCCATTTATCCATCCATCATCCATCCATCATCCATCCATCCATCCATCCATCCATCGTTCATCCATTCATCCATAATCCATCCATTCATCATCCATTCATCCATTCATCCATCCATCATCCATCCATAATCCATCATCCATCCATTCATCCATTCATCCATTCATCCATAATCCATCCATTCATCATCCATTCATCCATTCATCCATCCATCATCCATCCATAATCCATCCATCCATCCATCATCATTCATCCATTCATCCATCCATTCATCCATCATCCATTTATCCATCCATCATCCATCCATCCATTCATCATCCATTCATCCATCCATCATCATTCATCCATTCATCCATCCATCCATTCATCATCCATTCATCCATTCCTCCGTCCATCATCCATCCATAATCCATCCATCCATCCATCATCATTCATCCATCCATCCATTCATCATCCATTCATCCATTCATCCATCCATCATCCATCCATAATCCATCCATCCATCCATCATCATTCATCCATTCATCCATCCATTCATCCATCATCCATTTATCCATCCATCATCCATCCATCCATCCATCCATCCATTCATTCATTCATCATCCATCCATCCATCCATCCATCCATCCATCCATTCATTCATCATCCATCCATCCTTCCATCATCCATCCATCCAGTATAGATATTTACGGATCTTTTAGTTTCTTGTGTGATTGATTATCGCTCCTGATGAGCAGGTGATGCCCTGCATGACAACCTCTGCTACCACTGTGTGAATGTGTGAATGTGTGAATGGATGAGCATGTGTATGAATGTGTGAATGTGTGTGTGAATGGGTGAATGTAAGGGGGAATGGGTGAATATGTGTATGAGCGAATGGGTAGATGTGTAGGTGAATGAGTGAATGTGTGTGTGAGTGAATGGGTAAATGGTGAATGGGTGTATGAGTGAATGTGCAAATGTGTTTGTGACTGGGTCAATGTGTTTGGGAATGGGGAATGAGTGAATGTGTAGATGAATTAGTGAATGTGTGAATGGTGCTTGTGTTGTAAAGAGCTCTGACTGGTCCATCAGACCAGAGCCACACACACACCTACACACACACACACACACACACACACACACACACACACACACACACACACCTACACACACACACACACACACACCTACACACACACACACACCTACACACACACACACACACACACACACACACACACACACACACACGGCACAAAAATACCTCCTCTGTTTGTGATGTGGTGATAATCTGTTGGTATATGACAGCAGATCACTGAATGGATCTGACTTCTGTCACAGAGAGTTTCTGGATTGGTGAGGGACGGCTTCCCATCATCCCTTGGGGCTCCATGGCTCATTGTATGCACAGGTTCCAGGAGTAGTGGGATTAACAGCCAGATGAAGCTGCTCCTGGATCAGAATTTAAGGAAAAACAGCATCAGGTTTATCGTATGTGTGAGGGCTGGATGACGTCCACAGTAAAACCTGTTGAAAACTGTGAAATCCTACCAGGTTAGCCAGCGTCCCACATACATCCCCGTGTCGGCTTTAAAAGTGTCTTTGTCTCCATCATGTCTATAACATAGTTGTGTTGAGCCTCTGAGGATTGAAACAAAGTTAGCCCCTCACTATTGATATCAATATTGACAATAAACGTTTTGTGTGCATCGACAGAGTCTGAGATCTCTTCCTGTATATTTTCTTTAGTTTAATCACAGCTGACCTACAGCCAAGCGTCACTCTGAGCTGCTCCAATGAGTTTTTACAGTCAATGTGAAAGCTGAGCTCTCAGTAACTGGAATCCAGCTGCACCACATGGAGCTGACTCAGCCCCCAGTGTTGAAAGTGCTTCCTGTCACAGCTGCACAGATCATCCAGTTCAGGGGATCCCAAACGGTTTCACATCAGGGAACCCCCGACTAGAGCCACAGAAATCTGTGATACAGAACCAATCAGATTTTTTGGGGGTAAATTATGTCATCATGGTGCCTGTTGGGTTACTGAACAGGGCCACTACAAGCCTAGGGGGGCCCCAGCGGTTCCAGGGCCTCCGTGGAAACTTACACAGAAAGACACAAAATGCAAAGCGACCAGAAAAAGACAGGAGACAATTGTGTAGATGCAAAATGTCACAAAGAGTCACCAAACCAATAGGTGTGAAACTTCACCAGAGCCAACCAGCCACACATTTTACACGTCTGAACAGCACTAATGTGAGTGAACTAAATCAGTAGGCAACATGGAGGTTTGGTCTCCAGACTGCAGTCAGCCCTCCTCCGTCACCTCCCTGACATTTGTCTGTTCTGCCCTGCAGTGTAGCAGCAAGCTGCTGTGGCTGCTGACAGGCAAAAGGCTGTTTTTAGCATCTGAAGGTCAGCTAACACACAGGTCTTATCAGTTACTTCTGCTCCTCTGTCTATGTTCACCTCTGCTGAGCTGTCGCTCTGTGTGTCTGAGACACTCCAGATTCACTCTTTACCTCCACTGGACAGATACAGATGAATCCAGGCGATACACCGAACCGCTTCTTTCCACTGTGTCCTGTAGAACCAGCTTTGTGTTGAAAATATCTGTGATCTTTTCTGTTTTGTGCTCCACTGCTGAAGTAAAAGTCACCAGCTTCTGCTCCATTAAATCAACCTTTATAAGTGCATTGCATTGTTCATTCTCATTTTTTAGATCAGATTTGGATCTGTTGACGGTGAGTTTGTGGGGATTTAAGGAAGTTCAGTGTCAACTTTGGTTCAATTTGGATATGCAACACCCTCAATATAAATTTTTTGAGAAGAGGCAGGTGAATAGCGTTCTGTTTTGTCTGTCTGATTTTTAAAAAAATCTGCTTTGAGTTGGTTCAGATTTGAGTCAGTTCTGATTTGAGTCTGTTCAGATTTGAGTCCATTCAATTTTGAGTCGCTTAAGATTTGGGTCGGTTCAGATTTGAGTAAATTCAGATTGGAGTCGGTTCAGATTGGAGTCGGTTCAGATTGGATTCAGTTCAGATTGGAGCTGGTTCAGATTGGAGCTGGTTCAGATTGGAGCTGATTCAGATTGGATTCAGTTCAGATTGGAGCTGATTCAGATTGGATTCAGTTCAGATTGGAGCTGATTCAGCATGCTAACATGAGCAAAGCCTCAGTGTCTGATTGATTCTTGATTCTTGATTCTCAGCTGTTTTCAGCTCTAAACTTGTTTTCATTTCATGAAGTGTTCAGATGATCCAATATTTCACTAAGAAGCAAAGATTTCAATCAAAGAAAATTAAATCAGATCTAAGTGTATGGACTTTGTTTTTACTTCTTTCCTCTCCCATTAATCATGTGACGACCACTCAGATTGGTCTGGTGACCCTTTGGAAGGGTTGTGGTATCCAATACAGTTCAGCTACTGGAACTAAAAACCTTCATTGTTGTAGCATGAAGTTAGACAACAGTTAATTTGTTAATTAGCATACAAAATTTTTACCGATGCTACGACACACATACTTACATCTTAAAACAGACTTATCCTTATCAAAACTATTCGGTTAGGTTCGTAAAAGATTGTGGTTTGTGTTCAAATAAGTTCACTCATGTAAACGAGTCAATTTTTTTTTCAAAAATTAGGTCAGAGTTTACTTTTGGTTTCACTCAGGACCCCTGGGTTTGTTTGACCCATCCACCACCACAACCTCCTCCATGTGAGGACGTCCCCTGAATTTTTGTCTCTATGACGTCGGCACCTAAAAGGACTCTGGCCAGTGGTACATGGGAGGTAAAAGCAGATACGGGTCATGATAAGGTGTTATGCATAGGCTGTTTCGTGAGACCAGTATGGAGTGTATAAGTGTGTTTATGTGGGTCAGTGTGAATGGATCAGAGTGAAAGTAGGCCACCTCTGCAGCCTGGACAGGCCTCATGTTGTTCAGGCTCAGTGAGCACCTTCAAACCCTCCAAACACTCATTTTAATCCAGTCGGGTGTGTTGAAATAACCTGGAGTCACAAACAAACAAACAACCAGACAGAAGCCATTAAAGACACAACGGGAGTGGCATCTCACTGAGGTGCTGTTGGGATTCGAACCCAGGACCTCCTGTGTACAAGGCAGACGCTTTAACCAGCTAAACCACAGCACCTTCTCCTCCCTCAAGATTAAATTAATCTCTGATTATTTCTATCATAAACAGCTTTGCAGGAAGAGAAGTGGAGGAAGTAGACTCTTCTTCTTTGGTTTGTCTGTAGTTGTCGATGTTACCTGGTAACTCCTACTTTTATCACCTGTGTTGAGGCTCTAAGCTAAGCTGAAATAGTGAAGTGAAAACAGCAGACCACTGATTGGTCAGAGAACATTGTCATTTATATGTCATGACATCATCGCGAAAGCGAAATTCTCTAGTTTATGAGGAACAAATGACTTGTCTCTGGCTGAAACCATCAGAGTTATTAAGCACTAAAGACAAAGTGATATTTGGGATCGTCTTGCCTCCCATGCAAAGTCAATTTCAGATCTATCCTGTAAAAACAGGGTTGTATCATCAGCAAATTGACTCAAAGAGATTACCTTTCCTGCATTCGAAATACACTTTAAGACACTTTTTTAATGTAATCAGTGGCAATTTAATCAAACTCCTGTCTTCTTCATGCAGTCACAGAAGAAACGTCACCATCAACCCGACGCTGAGGGTCCGGATCATCATCATCATCATGTTCATGAGTCGTAGGTCAGGAATGACTCATCTCATCTGACTGCTATGTCTTCTTGTCCTCCACCAGTTCTTCTTGTACCTCCTCTTACACATCATCTGATCTGCTCCTCTTCACCAAACTAATCCTCTTCCTTCACTTCCTCTTCGACCAACATCTTTCTTCTCCTTGCCGTTGTTTTCCTGTTGTGGTCAAAGGATTCCAATGGAGCAGAGGGGAGCTGGAGGGATTTAGGATTAATTAGAGTGAGTGGATGTGACTCAGCGGGGGTTAGCAGTGTGTGGACAGCTGTCCAGGGTTTAACACTCAGGCATGAGCACTTGTGCTCTGTCATTGTGTTGGAGGCGCCACAGAGGTTACTGTAAGTGAAGGATCAGGGTCAGCCTGTTCAGAGGCAGCTGTCGCTCCTGCTTCGGGATCGTCTGAAGTTGTGTTGATGGTGAAACAGATGAAACTTTATTTAAAGATGTTTTGGCCTCAAAATTCATCCATGACTTTCAGACCATTGTTGATCTAAACCCTACTGATCACTTTTTTTTAGCCATGCTTGGTTCTGTCTCCCCTTTGGTCCAGACTAGACTATTGGATGGATTGTAAGTCAATCATGTTGCTCTGACGTTTCATCTAGCGTCATCATCAGGTCAATATTTCAAAGTGTTCAATACTCTATGACCAAATACCTGCAGAATCAATGACGTCACATCAGCCTCAGCTGGACTCTTGAGCACTTTTTACACCAGTGATCACGCAAAACCACTACAATGAAGACCCTTCACTACACTGCCATCGTTTGTTTACACTGAACAAACCAATGACAGAACAACTCAGTCTGTGATTTTAGATAACATGCCTACATACAAAAGAGGAATGACATGTCACACAGCAACGTCTAGCATCATGTTGTACATTGGCGTCCAGGAGTGCTTTGTTAACACACCAAGAACATGACAACAACAATCATTTTCTTCTTCTTTCAGTCAGCTGCTAACTGCTACTAGCTGCTAAAGCTACTAGCTGCTAATGCCACTAGTTCCTTTTTAAATCTTCCAAATTACACCTTTGTAACATTTATACAGGTGAAGAGCAGTAAAGGAGCAACAATCCTGCCTTTAACAGGCTGTGTAAGAAGGGCTTGAGCTAAATGCTAATTAGTTAATGTTAGTATGCCAACATACTGGTGTTAAACATCCCTGCGAAACATCAGCATATTAGCATTGCCATTATGAGCATGTTAGCCTGCTGACATTACTATTTAGCTCATAGCACCACAGTCTCTGTCTACTTAGTTTATACTTTTTCTACATTTTCTCTTTGTTCAGTTTCAAAATAGTCCTGAGACCATTTCTGATGTGGTCAGTAAGCCTCAAATAAACATTTTGGTGTGATTTTCTTTCTCATAAAGCACAGGTGAATTTAGGGTTGGGCACAAATCTCATAAATTCCTTAAAAACAGTGAAGATGGACACAATCTGGGTGACAAGATGAAGAGTTTAAAGAGTGGATGTTTTATCCACTATGTATCAGATTATTGGAGCGAAACTAAGATGTAAATGTGTCTGTGTTTGGACAGATCACTCCAGGCAGCAAGGCAGCGCAGGGCAACCTGGTCCAGGGTGATGTCATCGTGGCCATCGATGGTGTCAGCACCGACGGGATGACTCACCTGGAGGCCCAGAACAAGATCAAGATGGCCAACTACAACCTGGCACTCACCATGAGCAAGTAAGGAATGCAAAACTGATCCTGATTTTGTCTCCTCACTTTAAATGTTTTATTTATTTACAGTTACAGTAAATGAGGTCATAGATGAAGAAAAACATTGTTCTTTGTGGCAAAAACACAATCAACAATCAACAGGCTGTTGTTGAACAAGAAAGAGTGACAGTCACAAGCCATTTTCCAACCAGAGAGATCTTTTCATCTTGCTAGCATGAGATGGGCAGGTGGTTTAGTCCGGCATCAGCAGTAATGATGGTGATGTATCGGAACATCGTGGTGAAGAGGGAGCTGAGTCTGAAGGCAAAGCTCTGGATCTACCAGTGGATCTATGTTCCAACCCTCACTGATGGTCATGAGTTCAGGGTAGTGACTGAGAGAATGAGATGTTGGATACCCGCGGCTGAAATGGTCTTCATCTGTAGGGGGGATGGGCTCAGCCTTAGAAATAGGGGGAGGAGCTCTAACATCAGGAGAGCGTTTGATGTAGAGACGCTACTCCGTCATGTCCAAAGGAGCCGGTTGAGGTGGTTCAGCATCTGGTTAGGATCCTCCTGGGGCCTCCATTTGGAGGTTTTCTGGACAACTGGTAGGAAACCCCGAGTAGACCCAGAACTCACTGGAGGGACCACATATCTCATCTAGATCAGGAACTCCTCAGGATCCTCCAGGAGGAACTGGAACGCGTTGCTGAGGAGAGGAATGTCCGTAATACTTGATTAGTCTGCCGACACCACTTCTCGACCCCAGATAAGAGGAAGAACATGGATGGACAGATGGATGAGCTTACGTCTCCTTTGTGTTATTTGATAATGGAGTTAATGTTAGAGATGGGTCTGGAGGTCCTGGTGCTGATCAAATGGGACTCCTCAGTCGTCCCAGTGTAAATGCTGCCGTTTAAATAGAGGTCAGAGAAGAGCAGCAGAGGTTGACAGTTCTCGATCTACCCTGAAGGCGTCTGACAGACCAGATCTGATAAGTTCACTGAGGAAATTAATGTCGGTCCACACAGAGCTCACAGCAGACTCTCATCACTACAAACCCTCTGGGTGATGAAGATAAGACATTCTGCTGAGGAAGAGGAGCCTGATGTTGTTTACAAGTGGATGCTTGGACGAGACAGAGGTCAGGAAATAGATGTGAAGCTCTGACATTCAGCAGCAAATATAAAAGAAGCTGTTTGACCTGCGTCGACCTTTCGGTCTGATGAAAACACACTGCAGAGAATACAGTTTAATTTCAGGGTCAGCTTTGTTTCCATTCCTGCAGAATGATGGAATGAATCTGTGTCGGTTGGCTTCATTACAGCAAACTCCAAACTAAAATACTGTTTTTTATGTACTGTCATTATATATATATATATATATATAATGACAATGTTGGTGGTGATGATGATGAGCTGATTGTTCCTGTACAGGAGCTCACCGTCCTGAATGAATGAAACAGACTATTTTGTTGCTGTAAAATCTGGACCAAATGTTGTGTTTTTTTTACTTAATTGATATTTTTTAAATATTTATAACAGCAGATCATTTATGTTCACTGTTGCTGCTACAGATTTTTTGCTTTGGTATTTCGGTATTTACAAATTTGTTGTTATGATCCTGTTGATTTTAAATTCCGTTGATATTTATTCGGTTTTATGATGCTGACATGTTTGTATCCTGTTCGTTTATTAGTTGTGATTTTTTATTCTGGTCTTTTTTGTGCCTCTCATGATGTGTTTATAATTATGCAGAATTTTCATCTTAAAATTCAAAATGATTTTTATATTTTTTAATATTTTTATTCATTTATAGGAAAATAGTTAGAAAATAAACATATCAGAAATATTTTTACTGTTTCTTAAATAACACGATGTTATAGTTTTCATTTATTCCTGCAGGTCGAAGCGTCCCGCTCCGATGATGGCGCCAAGAATGGACGCCACTTCTATTCCCTTGATGCCTCACCAACAGGTAACTTTACCCATGATGCATTTCTACTGCATCATACTGCTTTCTGTGGTTTTTATTTTTGTGCTGCAGATTTACGGCGTTGATTTGTGTTCTGCTCCTGGACCAGATAATTATGGAGCTGATGTTTAGAGTAATTTTCTCTCTGACAAACTGGCCAAAGATTCAGTCAAAAGAAAAATAATAAACAAAACACTCCCTCACACAAACAAACACTGTTGACTCAGGACGTTCCATCAGATTGGCTCAACATAATGAACTGACGCCTCCTGGTGGTCACAGGAAGAAAACTCTCAAGTTCTCCATGTTCCATGAGTCCATGTTCTCCAGACTCCATTCGACAAACCTGAACATGTTTGGTGTTCTTTAATCCCTGGAATCATGATGCTTTGTGTGCGTTTCTCACCCAATAACACGGATACACACATTTTGTTTATGTAATTAAATGAATTGAGAGGCGCCATGATGGGTGAACATCAGATATTTAAAACATTTATGATCATATGTTCAGTTAAAGCTCTGCAGTCGGACAGTACAATGAAATTCTTACTTTAACAGAAAAGGAAGAATAAGAATTAGAAATATAAAAATAACATATGTAGCTAAATATGAATATATGAATTAAATGTCTAGTACATCATACAAATATAGCAAACTGTATATATTACTCTAAAGAACAAGCAAAACTATGCATTTATATGTTAGCAAATATAGAGTTCAACCAGTCAGAATGATGGGAGGGGCCAGTAGTGATGGGAGGGGCCAGTAGTGATAGGAGGGACCAGTAGTGATGGGAGGGACCAGTAGTGATGGGAGGGACCAGTAGTGATAGGAGGGACCAGTAGTGATGGGAAGTGGACAAAAAGGGCCAAAAAGGCACATCAAACTTTTTTAACATTATTAAAATATATATTTCAATTTAGAATTATATCAATGTTCTTTTTAACATTAACACACTTTAAGCAGTGAGAAATATCAATACAATACTGTAATAATGTATAGAATTATTGAAAATATGGTTAACATTACAAAAATACAGATTAAAACTATTTTCAATATTACATAACAGATCTAAGTCAAGAGTAATTTGAAATATTCATGATTTTAAAATATATCAGACATTTTTACAGCAGAACTTGTCTTTAGAACATATTGATCAGATATTGATCGTTGTTACTCAACATTCTCTGCTCCCTCCCCGTCCCGTCTCCTCCTCCATCTGAAGCCTCAGTCCGTGCAGGTCAACGGCCGCCTGCCGGCCTGCAGTGCCCCCTCCAGGCCTGCAGAGGCAGACTCTCCAGGGGGGAGAGCGGCGCTCAGTCCCGCTCAGAGGAAGCAGTATAACACACCCATCGGCCTGTACTCAGAGGAGACTCTGAGGGAGATGGCAGCCATTCAGGCGGGTCGACCTGCGGGGTATGTAGAGGCCCGAGGATAAGACACTTAAAGGAACAGTTCACCCAAAAAGTAACAACACTGTTTTACTGTGAAGGTCCAGAAATGTTTGTGGACTCAGAAACTTCACCTGACTTCCCATCAGCATGGGGGTGGTGAGATTTCCTGGTGAACTGTTGTTTTAATGACAATGAGGAGCAACCATGGCAGGAGGGCCACAACTGTTTCTCAGACGCAGAGCTGCTCTGCTGATAGAATAAAAGTCCAACCTGATCAGAAGCAGAGAAAGAACCACATCAGACTCTGAGCAGAGCGTCACCATTCACACGCGCTAAGAGCAGTATGTGAATGCATCACTGCATCGAGTTCAATCTGTCTGGTGTCAGACATTCACTCTCTTTTAGCTCTGTTTTTGATCTCAACCACCTGGCTTTTTAGCTGCTAAGTGCTGCAGCTCGTCTCTAAGACCCCGATCATACAGATGATCTTCTCTACAGGTGTGGTGGCTTCAAATACGCCTTAGAAAAGCAGGACTGCTCAACCTTAAAAATGGATACGGATACAGACGGAGCTGTCAGTCTGTACTATGGGTTCATTGCATCTGTATTTGTACACTTTTTTCTGCAGAAAATCCGAATACGGATGAAATAGAGCAGTACCTCCAGAAATGGTTGGGGGCAGTGTGGCCATAATTCAACCCAGACGTGACAAATGTCTGCGTATGTGATGAAGAAGACATTTCCTCCGCTGGCTAGACAAGTAAAAAAGCTCCATCCACATGTATGAAAGCACCTTTAAAAGTTTAAGGTGCTAAGCTAAAGGTTTAATAACCAGGCGTTCAGCAGCCAAACTGACCGAGGATCATTGATGAATATATTAATTTTCATTTATATTTTAATCACCACTTTTTACCCATTAGCACTCAAGCTACACTACATCCAATGCCACCGTTGACGTTTTCTTTCGCTCTGCAGCAGCTCTGCCTCTGAGACTCCTGATCCACGTCATCCTGCCATGTTGTCGGACACGTCGGCCGCTTCTCTAAACCTCTAAGACTAAACTTTACAGTTAAAAGAAGGAGAAATGTGGGACATCAGAACATTCAGTGTCTCCTGAAAACAGAACCAATGAGTCTTTGCTGCTGATTTTACTCGATAGCTTTAGTTATGTTGCAGATAAAATAATAAATTCTTCATTATTCTGCAACATTAAACACATGAATGCATCAATAATTATCCGCTAACAAATAATCCAGTAATGTAACATATATCCCTCTTTTACCTTTAAGTAGATTTTAATGCTAATACTTACAGGAGAGTATTTCTGCACTACATTTAATGAAGTTAAACATCTTCTACTGTTGAGTGATGTGAGGAGAGATATCAGGCACACACACACTGTTACCCAGCATGCCTGCGGTGTATCCTCAGTGTGATTGGGTTACTGTGTCACTGAAGAGGCCAAACACCTGTTGGTTCCTCTGACAGCTGCTAAAGGTCAGGGAACCTTCTGGACACACACACTGTTAACACCGCAGTACTAGGCACACACACACGTTTCCTGAAGCAAAAAAGTTTGCTATTTGCTATTTAACCAGCATCACTGGTCTTCACTGAGGGACAGGTAAGTGATCCTTGGTGGATCCTCTGCCTCCACCGTCTCCCAATCCTCTGTCCCATCAACAACTCCATCTGACTGCATATGAGCAAAGTCAGCCATATTTAACTGAGGAGGAGGAGGAGGAGGAGGAAGACTGCTGCACATCCCTGTGTGTGTAATAGGTCTAGTGATGCAGCCGATCAGTCTGCAGATCCATCAGAAAAATGATCATTCTCATTAATGGCTGATGGGCTGCAGGTGGCTGAAATAATCCATCATTAATGAGGAGAATATTGATGACATCACCTGCAGCGATCCTCCAGCAGCAGAAACCATAAGTGAGTCTCTGCTGTCTGTGACATTTACCCATGATGCACAGCAGCTTAACTTCATTCATGATTTAAATCTCTGACACGCCCACAGGATGTAATGTTAATTAATGTTCTGTGTTCTTTTACACATCCTAAAGGTCCCACAGACAGTCCAGGTTCACACAGTGAAACAGTCCAGGTTCACACAGTGAAACAGTCCAGGTTCATACGGTGAAATAGTTTGGAGTAGAACAGACGTCCTCCTGATAAATCCTGAGGCACTGCTAGAGGTGACGTCAAATGTCCATGAGGGTGTGAGTGAAAATGTGTCGTGAAAATGACGACTGAGTCCATCAGAAACTAGTTATGACACGCTGCAGGTTGAATTGAATTTTTGTCAATATGATGATGCTGAACTTTGACAACTGATCACACTCAGTTTCTTTGTTTTTAACGATGGACGCTGTATGAACCTCACTAAAACCCTTCGAATGAATATTCACCCTTGTTGTCTCCACGTAGAATCTCTCTTCAGGCACAGATCGGGCCGCTCTGCAGCCTCGTTGGAGGACCGTTGTCCATTGTCATCATGTTTGACCTGTTCTCCTCCCTCACCTTTAATATGTGAACGTCTCCTCTAATGGTCTCTATCTTCTCTGTCTCCTCTCTGCTGGTCAAACAAGGTTTTCACCCCTGCTGCTCCCAAGTTAGTATCCTCTGCTCATGAATGCATCGTGGGTTTGTGTTCATGGGTTTGTGTTCGTGGGTTTGTGTTCATGGGTTTGTGTTTGTGGGTTTGTGTTCATGGGTTTGTGTTCATGGGTTTGTGTTCGTGGGTTTGTGTTCATGGGTTTGTGTTCGTAGGTTTGTGTTCGTAGGTTTGTGTTCGCTCTGCTGCCTTTAAAGCATGTTTTGGAGCTGTGAGTGCTGCCTGTCAATCAATACATCACTATTCAATTACAGATAACGGTAAAATTATCACCAGCAAAACAAACATGTTTCTACAAATTAAGACCACACAGACACTCACACACACACACACACACACACACACACACACACACACACACACACACACACACACATTTGTAAATTTCCCCACTGTGGGACTAATAAAGGGATATCTTATCTTATCTTATCTTATTTGATGCTGTATTTCCCTTCAAGTTGAGAAATATCAGCCATGTGACATTTCAGAATAAAACCCTCTTAAATAGACAAAGTGAATTAATGGTTCATGTATTAAAGACAAAGCTTGACAGATGATGTCATCAGCGGATCTACTCTCTTATGTCGGGTTAGAAACAGAATCAGCTTCAGAACATCTCGACCCGACACACATCTGGGTGTCAGACTCCACTTATTGTGGAAGACGCCCCACGACGTCCTGACTGCTCACCCTTAAGTCCTCTATGAGATGTTGGTGATGTTGGCCAATAGGAGGACAGACGTCTGATGACATCATCCAGATGTTGAATCCTAAATAACAAACATGACATCATCACTCTGATGAGGCTCTAATCAGACTGGATCTGTAAACGCCTCACATTACCAGATAACCTGGAACCCATCAAGGTCCCAGACCAGATTAGATTAGATTAGATTCTTAGGAGGGAAGAATCAGGATTAAACAAACCAAATTTCCTGTCTGAGTCAGGCTTAAAGGTGTGGTTATCGTCAAAAAGACGTGTGTTGATCGATGTTCTGCAAGATGAGACGCTGGCCGGCAAAGAGAGGAGAGGCAGCATCGTTACAGTGTGAAGACTTTTAGGCTACGTTCACATCTGAAGCCTTTAATTCTGATTTACTGCTTGGATCTGTTCTTATTATTTGTGAGCTAAAGATTTCCAGATCTAAATGTCATGCATACATTCACTACTGGTGCGTCCATTTAGTTTTGAACACCATTAGTCGTCTCACTTAAATGATATTTGGTGTTGTTGGCGACCTGAAGTTGGTTGTGGTTGTAGTAAAGCCATAATAATGTTATTATAATTGCAACAAAATGAATTTCTTTTTCTTTTCTTTTTTTCCCTGAAGATAAAATGCTATCACCAAAAACACTAGCACTTCTTGGAGTTTGGTTTAACCTACAGGGAGCACCAGACGGGTGGAGTTAAACAGAGTGTGTCACTTTAAAGAGCTCTTCTGTTTCTTTTCTGGTGATCTCATCACCACGTGGCTGATTCTTCTCTTTCAGCTGGAGGGACAAACGAGTCTCCAGCTAATGAAGTAGCTGCCACTGTACTCTGCATGCATCCTTAAACACACTAATATAAGAGACAGAAGATGCTGAGTGTCACTGATACAATCATACATGATGTCTGCTGGCATTTGAGGAAAGGTCACTGTTTGATGTTTCTGAACCTGGATTGATATTTGAATGGATGAGGTCATCTCTAAATGAACTGGTGCATTTTGGCTTGATGTTTTTCCTCGGATACAAAGATGACCATTCACCCGTCAAATTAATCTACTTTATAAAGGTAAAAAATGTAACGAAATATTCATTTTCAAGCTTTACTTGATTGACATCTGAAACCGTGCAACAGAAACCAGAAAACAAAGACCTTGAAGCTTCATTTGTGGAAGAGATGGCGTTGGTTAGTTGGGGTGCAGAGACAGTGAAGATGACTCAAATAAGGTTATGGCCTCTTTTACACACCTGTTCAAGGGGTGACTGTTGCTTTTTTACTGCTTCACCCATTCTCTATGAATGTTACTAAGGTGTGATGGAGGTTGTCTTTGTTCCTCCTCTGAGCCGACAGCAGAGGTCGGAGCAGCTCCGAATCGACTTCTATTAAAAAGGAGCAAGGTGAACAGAACGACGGTGAACCATTTTGATGACATTTTATGTGTGCGACACAATACCAGGAGATTTAAAAAGCAGCTGGTCGCCGTTAGCAGCTAGTAGCAGTTAGCAGCTACTCAAACGGGAAGAAAATATCTTCAGGTTGTGGAGACAGCGTCCGGCCCAGGAGCTCCTTACCCTCCAATCAGAGGACGAGATCAACTTGTCAGCAGAACATCTCAAAAACTTCTCAACAGATTTCAATGTAATTTTGGAGAGAGGCAACTTTTGGAATGGGGTAGAGGTGAATAGACTTCGATCCGGATCAAAGTGCAGATCTAGGTCTTTTTTTGCAGCCTTGTTCAGTACCCCTCTAGTTCATTGGTTGGTTTGTTAGGAGCGTGAGTCAGGAAAGAACTGTCAAAAAATCTCTCCATCCAAACGTCCTGATGCATTAATGGCCTCTCCAGTCCTGTCACAGCAGCTTTTTATTTACTAGGTACATCGTCATAACCTCCTCTATGTCACCACTTTAGTTGTTGTCGAAACGTTTGACTCTTCATGACTTAAGGCTGCATGGACGTATGTGGGCGTTGAAGAATACATGGTTTGAAACAGACATATTTATTTTCATATGTAGAGGGAGGGTGAATGATGTTTAATTTAACACTGATCAGGTAAAAGATTCGCCTACAACTAACTACGTTTATGATCGGTTGACCTGTAATCGACAGGTTTCCATTAAACCTGGTTGAAGGGGGGACAGTGCGATGCATTACACTGTGGTGTGGATTCAGGATGTTTTTTTCTTTAACATTGCTAGACTTGTCGACATTTCCCCTGATTACAATATTCACGGTCAAAACTAGACACACGTAGGATTGTAGTACTTTTTCAGACATATCCAATCACAGTGACCTGAAGTCGTAAGCAGGCGTCGCTTTAGCACAGCGTTAGTAGAACAATATCACAGTTTGATTTGGTGTGGCGCGGACCGATCAGCTGATGTCAGTCTGGATGTCAGAGTTTCGTTGTTAGAGTTGTTTCTGGTGTTTTTCCAAATTGTTGTCGCTGTGGTGTTTATTGCATGAGAATAAGGTGTGAAGTCTGTAAACAGTGCCCGTCGATCTGATTGGCTGTTTGCTGTGAGTATGACCGTCGTGGATCTTTCCTACCACCAAACAGCTTTCTCAGCTTCACCTCTACCTTTTCCTCCATCCTCCTTCTGTCCTTCCTCTCCGTCACCACCCGTCCTGCCATCAGCTTCGCCCCCGGTGCCCTGGACACTGCCCTCTCTACCCATAAGGCCATAGAGGTCAAGGGCCCTGGCGGCAAGGCCACAATCATCCATGCCCAGTACAACACGCCCATTAGTATGTACTCACAGGAGTCCATCATGGACGCCATCGCAGGGCAGACACAGGGAAAGGGGCACGATGCTGGGTAAGAACGCCTCTCACTGTGTTCTCTCCCTCCTCTTCCTCACCAGTGGACCATCCCTCCTCCTCCTCCTCCTCCTCCTCGCATCTTCCTCTTAAAAATCATTCACCACTAAGAGGAAATAATTTTTTATTTTAATGATTTTAATATTAAGAATATTTTTATTTTATTTTTAAGTAGTGGCCAAATGCTGACGTATGACTGAGGAAAACACACCATTATTATTATTATTATTATTATTATTATTATTATTATCTGTAAATTTAAAGAAAACAAAGTAAACTAAACACCTCTGCTAATGGAGTTTGGTGTGATCAGCCATGTTTGTTTGTGTTCTATTATAAACATATCTGGATAATATTTTGATATTATGGGTGATTTTGAGATACGGGATTTTGTTTGTTTGTTTGTTTAGTGAATAGTTTAATATTTATTTATCAATAAATAATAAACCATAGGTTTCAATGAAAAGAATGAATCATATTTATTCAGGTAATGTTTGTAGTATTTATGATTCATTGTGTAACTGGATCATTATCATTAGATGGTAACAAAGATGCTCCCACAACTACTTCATCTGATTATTTTACTATTTCATTTTCTTTATGTTTATGATATTTCATTTTTATTTATTATTTGACCCGCTGTCTGTGCCACAATAATATGAGAATATCAAAATGGATTTGGATGCAGATAATTTTTACTAAATTCAAATTTGTGTAGCAGTTATCTATGGAGGCTCTTTGACCAGAAAACCACCACTTCTGGTTACAGCGCCCCCTAGTGATCGCAGCAGCAAGAGCCATTTTCATCATTTGTTATGGGGCAGTACTGTTGAGGTGCAATAAAATATTTTGAAATAAAATATAAAAATTTGGCATTACAATACTTAAAGAAGATAGACGGTCAATTGAATAATAACTAATCAATAAAACAGATTATTGGAGGTTATTTTGGTGGGGGAGTGTCCACAGCTCTAGTGTGATTGGTTCTGAGCCCCCTGAGGGGATGATGTTGAAAGGAGGTGTCCAGGGTGATGATGAAACCAATAGTACGTGAACTTTGTACTATTTACAGGAAATATTGCAGTTATACAGTTAATAGTACAGTTTCTTCTTCTTTGGATAAGGCAGACTAGACGCTACAATGTTGTAATGCTGCCCTCTATTGGTTTTAGCAGCAGGAATTATTTGAAGCTGTTTTCTTCCTGAGCGTCGTGTTTGAATCAACCGTTGGATTGTTTGTCGTGTTTCGTGTCTTCGTCCACTAACACCCAACGTTTGATTGTCAGATGTGTTGTATGTGCATGTTTTCTCTCTGAGAGAAAAAATGATATTGCTCCAAACATCCACACATCCATTCCTCATGCTGTAAGTATGGAACACGCTGAAGGAAACAAACTGGTGTTACTGGTTATGATGGGAAACTGAGTGTTCTGATTTCTGTCCTCCTTCTCTTTACCTGTTATTTAACATGTGTAAAATGTTTTTCTTTGTGTGGGTTTGAAATCACCTCATTCACAATAACAGCCAATCAATCAGTGCAGACTGTAGCGTCCACTCAGCTTTTCCTGTCTACTGATGACATCTTCATCGTCTCCATCTTCATCTTCTAAATCCAAATAAATCCAAAGATGTCGTGGCAATCACAATAATAATCATAAAAGCAGTTCTGAGCTCCAGGTTTCAGGTTCCATCCTAAACTTTTCCAACCAAAGACATAACAGTTCTTAAAATACCTTGAAGCTTCAGCGTTGGTGTGTTGGTGTTGACCTGGTTTGGTTTTGGGGGGTTTGGTGCCCTCTGTCTGCGGTTGCAGTATTCTGCCAGTTAGGGATCGTCTCGTAGACAGCGCCTCCCCGGTCTATCAGGCAGTCCAGAGTGCAGAGAAGGACCCGGACCTCGGTGAAAGAGGCCGTCGTAGCGCCAACATGCAGTCCAAGTCCTTCCAGGTCCTGGCTCACATGACCAAAACTGAGTCAAGTAAGTGTCCTGAGCTCATTCAGTTCATGTCAGAGGTTCGATTTGATTTGGATTCTCTCTAGCGCCTCCTGTTCTCTGTTTCAGTACCAGTTGAGGAGCAGGAGGACGCGCTGAAGAGGAGCAGGTAGGCAGCAGAGCTCCATTAGAAAGCTGCTGACCCCACCCCCTCACCAGGCTTCTCACCTGCACACTCTGCCCCGCCACCAAACACATGGCCCCACCTCTCACCTATCATCACTCCCACAGCGTGAATTAATCCCACACCGAGAACTGATCCCACACCGAAAATCAATCCCACAGTGTGAACCGATGCCACACCGAGAACTGATCCCACAGTGTGAACCGATGCCACACCGAGAACTGATCCCACAGTGTGAACCGATGCCACACCGAGAACTGATCCCACAGTGTGAACCGATGCCACACCGAGAACTGATCCCACAGTGTGAACCGATGCCACACCGAGAACTGATCCCACAGTGTGAACCGATGCCACACCGAGAACTGATCCCACACCGAGAACCAATCCCACAGTGTGAACCGATCCCACACCAAGAACCAATCCCACATCGTCAACGGATCCCACACCGAGAACTGAACCCACAGCGTCAACTGGTCCCACGATGTGAACAGATCCCACACCGAGAACTGATCCCACAGCGTGAACTGATCCCACAATGTGAACCAATCCCACATCAAATCTTGTTTAATCTTTTAGTTGAATGTTTTTGTGGAAGTTTGTTAAGAATGTTAAATGATGCCAACCAGCAAAATTAAAATGCTGCTTCATCAGGAACAAAAAGAAGATCTGATAATAATGTAGCCTCCAAAAGAAAACATTTGATAAAAACGTTCTCATTTAGCCGAACAGAGTACAGGTGTACGATCAGATCCCTCAGACCACATTCAGAGGTGGTCTGGTCTACATGTGGCATCATTCGTTTAGAATGCTAACATGTCCTGGGACACGCTGAAGGAGCGTCTGCTGAACTGATGTCCTCTGAAACAGACAGGATGGATCAAAACTTGAGAAAGTCAGGTACATGTAGGGAACTGGTGTCACCAGCAGGGAGAGCAGTGGGACTGATGCTTTAACCAGAGGTTGATTGAGATGCTTTCCCGGCATGCATCTATAAAAATGAACTCCATATAAGATAAAAGTTTAAAAAACATTAACTGTTGTTCAGCTCATTTTTTATTTGAAGCTTCATCTCCATACTTTATGCTATACTACACTATATCTCTATATATCTCTACCATTTTACTAAATGTCATTTTAGACATTTATTCTACATTTATCCACTATTTTATTCTAATATTCCACTGTGTCTCTCAACCTCAAACAATTTCAAAAATCAACTTTTCAGGCTTTGGGTCAGATGATCTCTTTCCTCATTGGTCTACAACAAATGAAGCCTTGAGAGATATGTAAAAATCATTAAAGTGCTCAGACCTCATGTAGGACTGCTCTAAATAAATGTTCACCTCATTCACCTGAAACAATGTTTACTCTGATCCTGATCCAGCCAGAGTCAAATTGCTGCTCTAGAATCAAATAAAAATCAAATTCTTTAAATAATTTTAAGATTTAAAAAAAAGTAGCTGGATAAACTTTAAGACAGAAATTTAGGAAGTATTTGGATTTTGTTTGTTTTTACAAAGAAATATGAAAGTAAAACATCAGATTTTATAGACAGACTCACATCAACCTGAGCAATATCCAACTTTTTGATTTGAGCATGAGACAAATAACAAATAACAAAAAACAAGCAACAACAAGCTCCTCTCTTTTTACAGGCTTTAACTAACCTGATGTGTTGTTATGGTACATATATATTTATACAGTGTATACATTATGTTTGTGTGTTTGTGTGTGCATGACTGTGTACATGCTGTACATAAATGATAAATGACTGTTTACACTGAAAACATTAATATTGCAGCCTCTCACTGTCGCTCCTAACCCTTCCTGTGCTGTAGCCATACTGAGCATGCTCCAGCTTCTGAAGGCTCCATCCCCAGCGCTCCACCTGTGGACTCCACCCTTGCTTTATCTGACCCCGCCCCTCACAGGTAACCAATCAGCTTTTGGTATTTTATTGTGTTGATTTCACTTGAGTTAGCAGCTAACTGCTACAGAGAGAGACTCACAGAGATCGCAAAACAGCACCACAACGAAGACCCGCCTTTGTCTGCTTACACTGAACAAACCAACTGCGTCGTAGCACAGCTCCATTGCGCGATTGTAGATACATATTATTTACCTCGGCTGTCTCCTCAATCTGCAGACATTTTCTTCTTTCAATTAGCTGCTAACTGCTACGAGCTACTAACTGCTACTAGCTGCTAACTGCTACTAGCAGCTTTTTAAAAAACTGTTACACCTCTTTCCTGCCGCCTCGCTAGCTCACGCCGTTTATACAGCCTTTGATTTGGCGCTGTTACTATATCCTCTGCCAAGCCCCCCGTTACATCATCGTAACGTTTAGACAAAACGTGAGGAGCGATAAAGGAACCACAGTCCCGCCTTGAACTTTGTCATCCAAACTGTATTCAGCGAGAGCCTTAAGTCGTACCATCTATACTAAGTATGACATCACTTGATGTGATGCATTTTCTTCGTTTGTGGATTTTGTGTATATGTAATAGATTACTATGAACTTTTGCGTAGGTAGCGTAGGCTTCCTGCACATAAGTAAGCATCCCAGAATGCATTGCATCTGTTCAGACTGATGGCGATGGTTCAAACTCCACTCTGTTTGTTTAAATATCAAATGAAATGTCTGAAAATGACGACTGTGTCGGTCACAAACTAACGATGACGCCTTCGCTGTTCGGCTCTTTGTGCTCTCTCTGTTGAGCCTCCATGTGATGAATGACTTCAGACTCGTTCTCCTGACAGACGTTCATGGTGTTTCACTCCATTCCTCACATGAACAACTTCAGAAGAACCTGTGTGAACGATGAAGGATAATGAATATCTGCACAAAGTGATCGTCAAATTATTTCCAGTCTGATTCTGATCTGAGGACTTCATTTTAAAATGGGTGACCTTGATGGGAATTGAACCCATAACCTCGACAGTTCATTGCTCAGTTCAGAACCATGTAACTGTGACTTCATCCATTCACAGGCTGAATCTCTTCTAACAGGAGTTCTTACAGGCTGGTTGTCAGACTAGTTTAAACTGGTCTGCTTTCTTTATTAAAACAAACCTTAAAGTATCCTGTTTGTATTTTGTGTATATCTGAAGGTAACATCCCACTGTCTTCACTCTGTAACTGTGTCTGGTTCCTTTTTTATGTGCCCGCAAACTGGTGTGATATCTTTCTATGGTCTCCCCCGAAAAAGAGATAAATATCAAGGGACTTCCTGGTTAAATAAAGGATAATTAAATACATAAAAAATGAACACTGGTTTGTTGATTTGCAGGTCTAATAATGAGGTAAACATTTTACAGGTGACATAAAGCAACATGTTAATGGTTATATTTTGGCTGGAGGACCTCTGTCACTTTGGATTTTAAAATGATATATAATAATGGTTGTAGATGACCTCAGCGTTTTAACCTGCATGTCAACAAACCAGAGCTGGTCAAAGGGAAGTCAGGTGTGTATCCATGTCACTTCCTTCGAGTGATTTGAACACATTTTCAGTTAACTACAGGTGATACTGGTGTTGTGTCTCTTCATTGTCATTTTGTGTCTCTTTCTGATTGTTTTGTGCATCTTTTTGGTTGTTTTGTGTCTCTTTGTGGTCATTGGTGTGTTTTGCAGTTGTTTGATTCACATTCCAAAAAGAAATCCCTTAAAATAGAGGCTCTGACACAGAGAGCCGGATGAAGCTACAAAAAACAAGTTGCATAAGAAAGTTTAGTTATAAGAACAGATGATGTGTATGTCTATGTGATCACATTTTAATCATTGTAAAACTAAACTTTAATGAGTTTTACAAGTTGTGCAGGCGACACATTGTGCATGTAGGTTTGAAGCAGTAATGAGTCAAGATTTTTTATCCCCTCCAGCCAGTACAACCAGCCTCCTGCCATGCATCGGGCTCCACAAGCCCCGCCTCCACAGCACCACCACCAGCTAAACCCACAGCAGTACCAGCAGCCCCCCACACAACAGTTCCAACCCACGCAACAAAGCTCCATTCAGATCCCTCTTGGCTCCGCCCCCCCCAAAGTGGTCAGCACCGCCTGCATCTACCCCTCCCAGCCAGGTGAGAACACCTGCAAACTGATTCAAATACATTGAAAGTGATTTTACGGCCTGATCCACCGGAAGCTAATCATTTTCTTCACCTCCAGCCTCAGCTCCTGCTCCAGGTCCTGCACCTGCTCCAGCTCCTGCTCCTGCTCGAGCTCCTATTCCTGCTCCAGTCTCAGCCCAGCCCCGCCCTCCACCTGCTGCCCCAGCCCCAGCTGCTCCTGCCTCCACCAACAGACCCCCGTGGGTATCTGACACCAACTTTGCCGATAAGTATGACCCCAGTAAGACAACCACCACCACCATTAAGGTGCAACCCCTGCCCCAGGCTGCCCCTCCTCCACCAGTATATATCCCCAACCCCTCCACCACTACACCTGTAACTCCCAGTCCTGCCCCCATAACCCCAAGCCCTGCCCCATTCTCTCCTGTGGCGAGGGGAGTGGCTCAAAGGGCAGAGAGGTTTGCAGCCAGCGGTCGTGCGCCTCTGTGTTCGGCCTGCAACAGTGTCATCAGGTAATTCACACCTGCCTCTTCTCTGCTGCCTTTTCTCCATCATAAAAAAATGTCACAGATGCAGAGAGACCATAAGAACCTGTTGTTGTTGTCTCCAGAGGCCCTTTCCTGGTGGCCCTCGGTCGGTCCTGGCACCCCGAGGAATTTAACTGTCACTACTGCCACATGTCTCTGGCTGACGTCAGCTTCGTAGAGGAACAGAACAATGTCTACTGTGAGAACTGCTACGAGGAGTTCTTTGCTCCCACCTGTGCCCGCTGCAACACCAAGATCATGGGGGTGAGATGCTCCACCTGTCTACCTGTTTGCCTGTCTACTTGTGTACCTTGTATTCTAGGATAGGATAGGATGGGATGGGATGGGATAGGACAGGACAGGACAGGATCGTATAGGATAGGGTGGGATGGGACGAGATGGGATGGATAGGATAGGATAGGCTAGGATACGATACGATACGATACGATGGGATGGGATGGGATAGGATCCTAGGATGGGATGGGATGGGATGGGATGGGACGGGATAGGATGGGATCCTAGGATAGGACAGGATAGGATAGGACAGACTAGGATATACAGTATATACCCATCCTATAAACCTGATGTTGATCCTGAGCTTGTTGTGTCATGTGTGTTCCAGGAAGTGATGCATGCTCTGCGCCAGACGTGGCACACCACCTGCTTCGTGTGCGCCGCCTGCGGCAAACCCTTCGGAAACAGCCTCTTTCACATGGAAGACGGAGAGCCGTACTGCGAGAAAGGTATGAGGATGTTCACACAGTCCTGGTTCTCACGGACCGCAGGGGTCAGAGGTCAGCGTATCAGAATGAGCTCAAAAAGTCTATCTCTGTCTCTCTGTCAGATTATATTGCACTCTTCAGCACAAAGTGCCATGGCTGTGACTTCCCGGTTGAAGCTGGTGATAAGTTCATCGAGGCACTGGGTCACACCTGGCATGACACCTGCTTCGTTTGTGCGGTAAGAACAAGAAACAGGAACCATTCACACAGTCACAGAGTTGATCCGTATTACAGAAACACATCATCATCTCTTCCCACTGCAGGTTTGTCATGTGAACCTCGAGGGCCAGCCTTTCTACTCAAAGAAAGACAAACCTCTGTGCAAGAAGCACGCTCACGCCATCAACGTGTAGACGACAAGACAGCGAGTTTTACAGATGTGTAAACACTCTTAATGCAAAATACACTTTGGTTTTTCTGTTTATGATTTAATGATTAAACGACGCTGCCTGATGATCCTGCCTCAAAACAGAAACTTGTGCAAAACAAAGTCGTGATGTTGTTCATCCAACTTTATTATTACTGTGGTGTTTTGTGTTTTCTGCCAGAAATGACTTCAATATGGCCGCTGTGCTGTTCAGTTCAGAAACAGAGGAGTTATGGGGTCTTGAGTGTGCCAAATGAAATTCAATCCATCAATCAATTGATAAAGGTAAAAACAAAAAGTGACTAAATTGATAACACATTAAACACTACATTCAATATTTATAATAATAATTGTAACGTAATGTTTCTTGCTTAGATTGTACCTCTTTTGACCACCGCCAAATTAATAAAATAAATTAAATTTACTTAATCTGTAAGCTCTATTTTATAATTTCATTTTCAAATGAAGTTATTTCATTTCTTAAAGATAAAATAAAGACATTATTATTTCTATTAAGATTTATGATAAATTTTTACTGATTCTACCAAAAAATATAACTTCATTTTTTGTTTTTAATGAAATGTTAAATTGATTTCTTTATAAAATATATACATTTACAAATGGCTTATGATTGAACACAGAAACATTATTCCAGTGACACTGTCAAGACTCCGTACTGTGAGCAGCACAGCTGTAGGGTATTGTCACCGTATCTTGAACTTGTGCCTATTTTTATTTAGACTTGTTTTGGTCTCTTGAATGTTACTTTATTTTTTTTAACTTTACTAAACTAACAAACTATTTTAACAATGTTTGGTTCAGAACCACAAACCTCAGAGCAGCAAACAGAACATCAAAGCATCACTTATTCATTCATATTAAAAAGACAATGTTTATTTACTGTGTTGGTTTTGACAAGAACTTGATTGTCTCTGTTCTCTGTCTTGAAACCAGTCTTGAGCCCAGCCTGTACTCAGACTCAATGTGGTGCTGGTCTGGACTAAAGTGACCCGACTAATCTGGACTGAATTGGCCCAACTGATCTGAATTTAAGTGACCCGACTGAACTGACCCAACTGATCTGAACTGAACTGACCCAACTGATCTGAACTGAAGTGACCCAACTGGTCTGGACCGAAGTGACCCGACTGTTCTGGACTGAAAAGACCCGACTGTTCTGGGCTGAAATGACCCAACTGATCCGGATAGAAGTGATCTGACTGATCTGGACTGAGGTGACCCGACTGTTCTGGACCGACATTACTCGACTGGTTTGGACCAAGTGCTAAATAGGACTGGTTGTTGCAATCCCTGTGTTGCATGTGCACCTACCGAATTTAATTGCTTGGCCCGGAGAGGAGGTCATCAGTAGGCAACCAACCTTCACTAAGTGTTTCAACCAAAGCATCAAAGACGGGATTCTAGGGGATTAAGGGGTGCCCATGTGTTGCCCTTCAACAATGATGCTCCACAGACTGTGGTGATGTACATGCTGTGGACCTTCACTTGACTGACTCGGCCCAGGAAGAGTGTCTGATACAATACCTCCGTCACAATACCTTCGGATGTCCATCTGCCCTACAGAGGATGTCACCCATGTCCAACCACAACAGCAACTCTGCAGCTTAATTTTGTCCAGGTGTTGTAGCCTCAGGTATGGTGCTGATAGTCCGTCCCCGTTCTTACTAGAGCCGGGGATACTCTTCCTTTGACTTGGCGGCCGGAGATGGGTGGGACCCGTGCACTGCTTGTGCCGGATTCCTCCTACAGTGGGTAGCTGGTGTGTGAGGGCACTACCGAATTTAATTTCTTGGCCCGGAGAGGAGGTTATCAGGAGGCAACCAACCTTTAGCGAGTGTTTCGACCTTAGACCTTGACACTCTCCAGACTGAGGTAATATGACTGTTCTGGACCGACGTGACCTGACTCATAACAGTGAACTGAACAGCAGAGCAGCACATGAAGACTTACCTAAACTGACATTTTGTTAGAAGTGAGCCTGGCGATGAAGTTTTTGGAAACATAAGGTGACACTCTCCTCTGGCCTCATCCCAGCAGGTGAACCTGTGTGGTCCAACATGAGAAATCAGTTTAAATACTCAGTGATACTGTGGAGGTACTGGTTCTGGTCACGCAGAACAAAAAATGACCACAAAGAGACACTAAACAACAAGATGGAGATGCAGAACGGCTACATGGAGACACAAGCTGCTGCTATTCTCTGTCATCTTGATGTTATGACATCACGATGGCATCACGTTTCATCTCTACGGCGTGTTTGATTCACAGAAAGGATGCTGTGTGTGAGCAGAAAGTGTTTGTTGCGGCTCTCACACAGCACACAGTGTATGTGGAGATGTTTTCCCAGGTGAACCTGGTCAGGTGAGGCCTCTGCAGAGTGTCCACGATGACTGCAGTGTAGCTCCTAAACCCCCACCCCCACCCTGACTTCACATACAGAACGTTTGACCGTGCATTAAATAACCATTTTATTTATTGCCTATTTTGACTGTGTGACATTTATTTCAAAGCTGATATATCATCACTGCTGCGTTCAGTGCTCATCAGATTATTACTTGTGAAATCTGTTTGTTGATGTTTGCCGTCACCAGACGTGTTCTGTGTTCTGATGGATTTTAGTTCTTTGTTTATATTTTTGCTGTAACTGCGACATTTGTGGTATTTTCACTACAGACCACTAGATGGTACTGTTCACACTGCAGACACACATCCTCGCTACCTGACACCTGCAGGTCAACCCGGAACCTTATTTTCGTGTATTGCGTACACTGTGCGAAGGATTACAGTGTCACTTCCTGTTGCCGACAGGTGGCGTTACAACTGGAACTGAATTTTGTCATGTAGACGTCTTCAGGTCAGACTTCAATCCAACATGTGACATATTGGCCAGATTGGACTATGGACAGTGGACTTCCTGTTTTGTTTTGAAGTCGATCGGTTTTTATTCTCTAGGACTTAAAAATGGCAGACGTCCTGTTGAGCTGAGGTCATGTCACTGATTCATACCTCTAGGTGAACCGTACAGCTGGGGCTGCTTGTTTGGTGTTTTCTAGGGTGCACTGTGGAGTCATTTTGCCCAATCCTGGAACCAAACCAGATCACAATTTTTGGCATTTCTAATGACTGTGCCAGTTTTTGTGAGGTTCTGAGTATCCCTGGAACCTCAACAACAACTTCTTGACATTCACCGTGCCACCCCAGCTGTGTTGTTTGATAAAAACTCACAATATTCACAATAAAGCAGGAAACTTTAACCTTTCATCATTTTTAATCAGTCAGGTTGAATATCTTGGAGGAGTTTGTTAACATGCAACATGTGTAAAATGTGAAAAATGGGCACAAAATTTAAAATGTAGATTAAACTTGATGCATGAAAAAAAAATTTGCAACGACTGACGAGTGTAAAGCTTCCTGAGTTTTTGTGCATCTTTTATTTGGAGGAATAATAATAATTCCTTACAACCAATAAGAAACACCCAAACTGGTTCACATTTGATCAGATCTGATGATTTTGCAGTGTGAACGGAGCCTTACATAATAAATGATTGAGAGGTTTCTGTGGTGAAAATGTTGCTGCAGTTTATCGTGCCTTGTGGCCACTCTGTGATCGGTTTGTCTGACTGGCGCACACCTGCGATGAGTCTGTGTGCTGGTGTACAGTTTTTACTTTACATATTTTATACAGTTGTGTGTTTCTCAGAGTGAATGTGTGCATGCAGAACGTTTGTCCCAGCATGTCGACCGGGTGTTAGATTGAGACTGGTGGAGATTATTACGAGTGTTTGAACTGGTTTTTGCTGGAAGTGAAACTTTATTGCTGCGACTGAAGAATGGAAAGAAGCTAAAATATTTGTTGGAGGTTCAGCTGCTTTATTACATCTGTTTTAAATATTTTCAGATTACTTGAGTTGCAACTTGAATAAAATGAGCACTTCAAATGTTTGCTGGAAGGTTTTATTTTGTTCGTTTTCCTGCAGGATTCTCTGTTCGACTGTTACAGGAGAGATGCTACAAACTTATTCTAACTGGAGATCTGACCTAAAAATCTCTTTTCTGTTCTGAGAAAACACTTAAAGTATGTTGACAAATAATGGTGGGAATTTTGGCATGAATATCTAGGATGAAACCACTTCATTAGTACCAAGTACTCATTGACAATTTCTAATATTGTCCATTTTATCCTTGTCTCTCTTTCAACACTTATATCACTCTTGATCTACTCCACTAAAGTACTTAATTCGAGTGCTACTACTATAATTGGTCTCACACACAAAGCATATGCTGTAGCCCGCGAACCTCAATGATACTCCTAATACTTGGTACTGACAATATTAGCATTTAGATATGCACCAAGAATCAGACACTCTCAAAATTTTCGGAGAAACATCATTATTATTGTATCATTATTTATTACTATTATTATTAGTAGTAGTAGTCGTAGTAGTAGTAATAGTAGTAGTATTTGTAGCCTGATGTTCCATTAATCAACAGCAGAGGGCGCGTTTATCTCTTTTTAGTTTTGATCTAAAAAAAAAGCCTGTTGATTTTTCTGCAAGACTAGACAGAGCAGTACCAATAGTAGTAGAAGAGGTAGAAGTGATAGTACTACTACTAGTAGTAGTAGCAGTAGTAGAAGTAGTAGAAGTAGAAGTAGAATTAATAGAATAGAAGCAGTAGTGGTTGTGGCATGTCCCTTATAGGTTTGACATAAAAATAAAAGCATGTAGATTTCTCTGCAGGACTTAACAGAGCAGTAACAGCAGTAGTAGAAGAATTAGTAGTATTAGTAGAAGACGTAGTAGTAGTAGTAGTAACACCAGTACTAATAGTAGTAATAGCATTAGAATAGTAGTAGCAGTAGTAGTAGTAGAATAGTAGTTGTAATAGTAGTAATAGTAGAATAGTAGTAATAGTAGTTGTAGTAGTAATAGTAGTTGTAGTAGAATAGTGGAAGTAGTAGTAGTAGTAGTAATAGTAGAATAGTAGTTGTAATAGTAGTAATAGTAGAATAGTAGTAGAAGAAGTAATAGTAGAATAGTAGTAGTAGTAGTAGTAATAGTAGAATAGTAGTAGTAGTAGTAATAGTAGAATAGTAGTAGTAGTAGTAATAGTAGTAGTAGTAGTAGTAATAGTAGAATAGTAGTAGTAGTAGTAATAGTAGAATAGTAGTAGTAGTAGAATAGTAGTAGTAGTAGTAATAGTAGAATAGTAGTAGTAGTAGAATAGTAGTAGTAGTAGTAATAGTAGAATAGTAGTAGTAGTAGTAATAGTAGAATAGTAGTAGTAGTAGTAATAGTAGAATAGTAGTAGTAGTAGAATAGTAGTAGTAGTAGTAGCAGTCGTGGCATGTCTCTTTTAGGTTTGACTTCAAAATAAAAGGCTGTATTCTGTGCAGGAGCAGCAGTGATTTGAAGCACAGAGGAAGAGAAATTGAAGAGCTCTCACTCTGCCTTTATGTCAGAAGGCAAAAAAGAAAAGAAAAAAAAGCAGAAAACTTGGAAAAATAAAAAAATAAAAAATAATTCATAAAATAATAAATAAAATTTGCTCAACTGAAATACTGCGTACTGGTTCTGGCTGTAGATGAATATTGGAAATAAAATCAAACACTAGTCTGTAAGGATGAACAAATATGTAAACGTCAAAATCTCAATATTTTAAATCGTATAAAACTAATGCGCAGATGAATAAACTCACTATATTATCTTATTATGATCACAAACAAAATCTTAATTGAACTCATTAGTTTCACAGGTTTAAAATTGTGGTTTGTGATGTTAAATACAACAGCATTAGACATCAGTTATAATTAATCAACAATAGAAAGAGTGGAAATTACAATATTAAGCAAACAAATATTAGATTTGTTTTGTATCTTGAATATGTAAAAAACTTACGTAGTCAAGCATTTTTATAGGTATCACAATCCATAACTCGGGATGTCTTTTAAATCTGCGAACGAGTATCATTTGAACGTACCTGAAAGGTGTAAAAGAGCGCATGCGTGACGGTCAACATCCACTCCTCCCCTCGGAAATTCGACCATTTGTTTTGAATCGCTGAGTGATCCATCTCTTCAATCACAGAGGATCTTTGTCAGCCTGGCATTTGTTCTCGTCCATCATCACAGAACCAAACCACAGACACAGTGAGCGGCTCGGGAGAACTACGTAAAAAAATACTACAAGAAAATGCTGGATATTACGTCTTTCTGCCGTGTTATTCTGGTGGGAATTTGGATATGAGCATTTAAGATGAAATAGCATCGAAAGCTGCGCCACATCGGCGGGATAAATTCAAGAAAGAAGAAGAAAGGTGAGGCAGAATAAATCCTAAACTTCATTCCCAGTCTGCGGTCTGACTTTTTGGCTGCGTCTATCTGCTGGCAGCAGTTGGAATGCTTCGTGTTTACGATTTGTCTGGTTTAAATTTTACATAGCATAGTATACTTTACGTTGATGTTATTTATAAAGTAGTCAATATGTGTTTGACTAGTGGAATTGAGTACATATAGTAGACACCTGGAATTTTAAGTTGCCAAGAAAAAAAAAACGATCGGCGAACAGATTTTTTCTCTCTTGGCGCCAGGAGATAGACGGATCCTTGCTGCAGTGGAACAAAGTTTGTTTCGCCTCTGCGGCGGCAAGAAGTTACCTTCTTTCTCTTTAAAAGCACAATCTACTTAAAACACACCAAAACTAATAATGATTTTTATTAAATTAACGTTATGGTTGTTTGTTACACTAACTTGTTCTGCAGTTCCGTTTGTCTCTTGAAATATATTTACTGTTAGCCACATTACTCGGTTAGCTAACTTGGTTGCATAGTTTACACCGCTCGTAAGTAATTAGCCTCCAGTGAAGCTTGAACATGCTCCAACAACACACCAACATCGGAATTTGTATTAAAGTAATGTCACAATTTTATCTCAAAAGTTGTTTGATAGGAGCTAACGTCGTAGTTAGCATTCGGCTAGTGCCAACTTTAAGTTAGTTAAAGTTAGCTTTGTGGCTAAGGTTACGTTTGTCCATGAGGAATGGGCTAAGATTCCTCAGGAATGCTGCCAGAAGCTGGTGTCTGGATCTGCATCAGGTTTGCAGCAGGTCATAGGAGCTAATGGGTTTCTTCAAAGTACTAGAGACGCTGGTCATTAAGGGTTGAATCACTTAGAGACTGCAGTTGTCAGTAAAAGTAGACTTTTGGGTTAGATTTGGGGAAAACACTATGATATCTGTTATACTGATATATTTATACTGTTCTTGTTTGTTTTGTTTATTGAAAACAGCTGATCAATAGTAGATTTAACCATTAAAATATAATAGAGGATGATGATTTTGCTTCTAACTGTATACATAACTTTACTTTTAAAGATATATTATGGAGCCCTCCCCTCTTCTAGCGCCTCTGCTAGGTGCATACAGAGGAAATAATGAACAAATTAAAATAGGAATGATGGGGCATGATATGTCTGTCCTTTATTCCTACCTGTCAAGAGAAAACTGTTAAATGACAAGTAAAGAGAAAACACAAAGATCAACCAAAAGAAAGGGCACATTGGAGGGGCGGGATGGTGTTGGAAATTAAAATCTAGTATTATCTGTATGTCAGACAGCTGTACATTCCACAGCCTGGCCTGGGATCTCTGTTACCAAAATAACAGACTGTCTGACAGCGGGCGAGCCAGTTCAGCCACAACAAGAGAGAGGGAGTAACAGTGAGTGAAATGTTCTGGGGTCTGGGGGTGTGCGATATGTATCTTCTACGATGAAATCTTAATGGTTGTTTAAACAATGTGTGAGCTGACATTATCGGGTTTGTCACTCACTCACAAAAACTAATCAAAAACACACGTGAATCCACTCATTGAGAGTGATACAGTGTGTGCTAGTGTTGCGTTCATGAAAACGGTAAACTCTACAATCACATTTTGTGAATTTATTTTTATCTAGATGATTGGACATATCAACAGCCACATCAATATCATCAATAAGCTTGAGCAGACTAGTCGGCTAATATAAATTATTATAGACGTGTTTATAAAATTTGCAATGCTGGCAGCTTTGCTAATATATTAACAACATATCACATCCGACAGCAAATGACCTCTGAGTTTCTCAGGAAAACGTTCAACCGGACCACAAGTTCAAATCAATTTGTCCAAGTTGGAACTTGTATTTTCCCAATTTCCGATGTTTCTTGAATCTGCGCCACAAAGTTAAGTTAGCGTGAGTGAAACATTAAGAAACAATGGCAGAAAACAAAATAGAGATCCCAAAAGCTTCGCCATCCACATTGATACCCGTTGTCGACAAGCTTCGGAAGTCAGCTGATCACGACAGGAATAAACCTCTGAGGTGCCAGCACAGACAAAACACTCAGCAAACTTTAGCATAAAAATTCCTCCTGACACGAAAAGGATCAGATGGCAACATACAATAAACGCTGTCACCAACGACATCACTGAAGACAGAACATTTTCCATCAACGTGTTGTTTCCATTGATATCATCAGAAGACAAAAATTAATATCTTATTAGTGAGAGTGAGCTGAGCATTTTATAAACTTATTTTCAAGCATGCAAATTATCGTCTAATTTTTGTTAACAGAATCTCAGAAAAACTCCTACCGGGGTCTGTGTTGTCGTATGTTGTTATTCGAGGTATGACACAATGGTGGGGGAGGGTCACACCAGTCTAGTACCTGGACTCTTTGACTATGAAGCCACACTCAGTTATCTCCAGAGAAGTTATTTGGCTTAGTGGCGAGTAGATTTTAACTGGCATGGGTGTCGTTTTCTTTTTGATGGGGGGCTGGTGGACGCTTAGGCAACAGATGTTACTGGTGGGTTTTCTTACCATTATGAGCTGGGCTACTGCAACTGCAGGTTAAGACACACCTTAAATGTTAGGCCCGTGACAACATGCTCATCTGCCTGGTTCGATCACGATACTATGATGATACTTGGATGCCATTTTAAATGAATTCAGAATTTAAATAGCATGCGGTTGTTCGGCAAGCAGCACTTCATAAACAACACAAGAATATAGCAGCAACCATGATTTAGCGTCCCTGTGAAATGATGTTTGATCTCGTCCTCTGCTCAGTGGTGTTTTTTAGCATTCCAGTAAATTCATATTAGTTAAAGAAGGACAACGCCAAACATATTTTCCTTGTAATGTTTTCAGTTGACTAGATGTCAAATTAGATCAGTGAAAAGATCACGTTCTGTTTCATCTATGTTGGAAACCGCGTCCCAGTCCCTGTAATTTAGGCTACAGTCTGGCACAAGTGGCTCAGATCAGATTATTTTTTTCACTAATGTGAGTCACATCAGTGTGTGTATTTTTCATAACAGAATCTGATCAGAATCTGATGTGTTCAATTCCCCGTCCAAGTCCTGTTAGATGTTTTTGTGCAGCGGTTTGTGTCCGCAGGGATGGATAAAGGTTTTTTTTGGTCCATCCTCCATCACAGACACCATGTTATCTCTCTTTTCCAACTGATTACGTATCATTCAAGGATTAGCCTGTGTGTGTTTGTAGCTGCAGATCTGCTCTTATAAAATGACACCAGACTCTGCTCAGTCCTGATCTCTGTACTGGGAGGAGACCAGTCTCCAGGACTGAATGCTGGTGGAGTCTGGCAGGGAGGACTGTGCTGTTTATGGAAAAATCAAATCTGAGCCAGTGAAAACCTGCAGCCACAGAAGCTGCAGCAGAAAAATGAATCATGAGTTAAATTCTGCTGAAGTGGCCGTTCTCCACAAAGTTGGACTGTTTTTGGTCACCATCCATGTTCCTTTTAAATACATGAACACACTGCCAAATGGTTGAAATCATGATATGATATATTATTCCATCATAATAGGGCTGTTGGTTTGTATTATACTACACAGAGAGGTGTTTCTAGTATTTTGCCTTCGTATTTAAATCAGTGAGTATTTTTATGCCTTTGGTTTGTTCAAACTGGACCAACCCAAGAGGTCACAACGCAACTTCGGTGTGCGTTCACAGCGCACTCCAGCGTTCTGCAACATTAAGAGGTGTGACGTACAACGCAACAGCGGGCATAAAAGCTCACATTTCACAGTCTCCCCAGTTAATGGTCATTTTCTGTCTTCGTCATTCAAATAACGGACTTCCTGTTGCAAACGTACAGTTAACGGTGTTCACATTACCACAACGTTACTCCCGGTCCGCCATGCCAGTCCACTTCATTCATACAGACGCCTGTTTCGGTGCTGTTATTACCTCGGCAGGCATCACAGAGGTGGAACAAACTGACACCCCATTACGCCTTCATTGCCTCTACAGGTCTGGGATGAAAACGCTGTCTGATTGGGGCTCGTATGCCCATGGGTTCTTTGTGTTGGCATTGGTACATCCAGTAGGGGCAGTAAAGAGTCAAATGTTTCGACAACAAAAATGCCGAAGAGGAGGTGATGAAGTACGTAGTGAATAAAAAAGCTGAAGCAGCGATATACAGGGATGGTCTGTGAGGTCATTAAATACATTGTGACATGGGGGCGGAGATTTATTTTTCACTTTCTGCTTCACTTTTTCCTTCATTGTCGTGTCATGTTTTGTCTGTATATGTAAGCTTTTTGGAAATCGTGCACAAATACATCTGAAATGAACTTAAAGGTGGCCGAAAGGCTCCGTCTGTATCTGTTTGTAACATTGAGCATGAAGGAGCCTTTAGGTGAATCCAATTCAGCCATAAGCTCCAATAGTCTTCAAGACATTTTAATCTATTTATCATTTCTTCACTGAAGACGTCTGCGACCAGCACACTTTTCGTCCTCCATTCCACCTCCTCCTCCTCTCACCCATTTCTCTCTTCTCCCATTTTTCTCGTATTTGTTTTCCTGTTTGTGTTTCAGTGCAACAACCTTCTTTATTTATGTATTATTTACTGTTGGCTATAAATACGTTTCACCTCTGTGTTCTTTTCTTTTTCAACATCTGTTTCTCTTGTTCCTCCTGCCTCCTTATTGGAACCAGTACCAGGAATATGTTCAGGCTATATAACAACAATTATTTGAATGTAGAAGTATTTCTCCTCTCCAGCCCTGATCTATAAGAGCTCTCTTTTTCCATCTGTTTCCTTCTTTCTCCCTCCTCTGCTCCGTCTTCTCCTGGGAGTGTTTCTCTTTCCTATGCTCTATTTCTATCCCCCTCTCCCTGTTCTCTACCCTCCTTTTTCCTCCATTTTTTCTTTTCTACCCTCCTCCCTCACTCTCGGAGCGTGTTTCCAGTCTTGGAGGCTGAGGATCAGATTACTCAGGGAGTCTCAGAGGCTCTCTGGCGAGGTGGCAGTGGAGGAGGGATGGAGGGAGGAGGTAGGAAAGGAGATCAGGTTTCACATCTCCAGCACTGTCTGCCTCGCCTCCCTCCTCCTCCCCTTCCCCCCAGTGGCCTGGAGACAGAGTGGCTGAGCCAGGGAGGAAAACATGCAATCCACCCTCTCCTCCTCCTCCTCCTCCTCCATACCTCCTGCCTCTTTGCTGCAGCAGATAAATAAAGGCAGTAAATGGGAGCTGAGCACACAGAGGGACGATTCTTCACCTCCCCCTCCGTCCCTCCAGAGATATTTTATATCCTGCACCGCGTGTTTTCATTCTCCTGGATGTGTGGTAAAGGTGAAACTGCTTCAGGGAGCTTCTTGAGAAAAGTGAAGATCAGACCTGGAGTCAGACATCACTGAAATGTGTCTCATGCCTGCTTTTAACATCCAATCACTAGTGGACCACTCTCAGCCCGTCAGGTCACACCTGGCATTATAATCCATCTCCACATGAATGATCGGGTCTCAGTCCTCAGATCCATATGCAGATAAACTGGAGTCACTGCAACAAACAATGTTTTCAACACAAAGAAATAATTTCATATAAAACATATGATGAATTTACAAGAAATAAATCAGGATTTGTCACTGTGAGTGTTTCATAAAGCTCAAAGTTTCCCCTGATCAACAATCCCCAAAAGGGTGTAGCTTATATTATCTACTGTTGACTGGATGAGTAATATATGTCAAGCCTTCCTTCATAACGTTGGTGTAAATCAGTTCAAACAGCTGCAGAGGAGCCTGTTCAGACCTGATAGTAACATCCATCCTGAGTAGGGCTGTCACAATCATGAATTTTTATCTAATTATTTATCATACAAATAATTGTGATTAATGATTCAGTTGTCTTCTGTTCATTTAACCCCACATTATAGTTTAAGTGTAATCGCAGTGTAATAAGTCTCACCCTCACATCCCTTGAATTTGTTCGAGAGTTGCTGCTTATTTCATCCCTTTCTTGCTCATCAAAAGATACACCCAGATCTCATTCCCAAGCTCCCTTAAGAGCCATAATAGTTTTATTCCCTGCATAATCCAGTAGCATCTTATAATATTTAGAAGCTTCTCGTCCTTCCCCAAACACCTGAAGGACTCTAGAAAGCTGTTCTGCTGACTTTGGAGATTGTACACCTGACCTGAGGACGTTCTGCAGTAGATGTCGTAGTTGAAGATGCCTCCAAAATTGAGTTTTTGGTAAATCATATTGTTGTTGTACAGTAGATCCTCAAATGATTTAAGGATGTCTGTGTTAAATAAAACCCCTAAGGTAAGAATCCTCCTCTCCACCCATCCCTTCCAAATAAATTGTTTGTCAACTTTTAGCTTTAGATTCTTGATACTTGAGGATTTATTTAAATATGGATCCAAATCTATCAACTTTGCAATTTTCCTTCATATGTTCTGAAGATGAGATTCCACTGGATGTGCCTTCATGTGTTTAACTAACTTGGTGGATAAGCAATGCAACAGGTGGAGAGGTGCTGAAGCAGACTGCTCTATATCGTACCATGGTGGTGCTCTTTTGGGGGGTAATGCCCAGTGAGCCAGATGCCGCAGGCTGAATGCATAATAATAAAACTGAAGCTTTGGGAGCCCCAAGCCACCACACGCAACAGGTTGCTGCAATTTCCGCATATTCATCTGTGGGCGCTAACCGTTCCAGAGGAATTTCTTAAATATGATATCAAATCCTTTGAAGTATTTTGAGGAGATTTCTAACGGTAGAGAATGAAGCAAGTAGTTAACCCTTGGGACGCAATTCATTTTAATTACATTAACTAAGGCTAGAGAGAGCGATGACCAGCGTTTCACATCAATATCAAGTCTCTGCATTAGGGGGTCAAAGTTTACCTTGATAATATCGTCCAAATTTGGGGGGAACAGAATACCCAGGTACTGCAAACCCTGCTTTGGAGGTTTGAACCCAGCAGCTTGAAAGAGTGTAGATGGACAATACTGTGTTAGTTTAAAGCCAGTTGACGCTGCTGTTGCTTTACGAGTGATTTGTAAGGTTTTTGAAATTTTTTACAGACCTTTAAAAAAATATATGTTTTGCCTCAAACCTCATACACCAAATATGAATAAGAGGGCCAATTTTTTTTAATATATCTGGGATAATGGATCATGAAATGGTGTTTTGGGATTAATTTCGTATCAGGAAACAAGGTTTTGAACATGCTAATGTGGTCTCAAATCAAATGTTTTAGGTAACATATTAGGCCATCAGTAAGGATGGGGGAGAACACAATAATAATCTGTAACAAAAGGAGAACGAGGTTCCAGTGATTATTGTCTTTCAACCAGATCACCAAAGATAAGTGGGGTATTGTGGATAAGACACGACTGTATAGCGTTTAGGCCCAATTGCTTACTGTTGTCATCAATTTTTAAGCCGCTTGGTTTGTTTTTACTTTCTGTGTAGCCATAATTAAAACTCTGTATCCTTTCCAACAGCGTGTTCATAGAGATGTAGCCATTTTTAAGCAGGTACTGAAAAAACAACTTAAGCTCATACTGTACGATACCCTCTAACAAATCATGCATGATATCAACTGAATAATTGTCAGTGCTATGAAAATTCTCTAATGAATTGAGCAGGATCTTCACTTCGTGCCTTACAATGTTCAGTATGAAGCTCTCTGGAGTGCAGAAGTCCAGGATTATTTTCAGTAAATACAGATTGAATTTCAGAGTGTATTTCAGATACAGAAAATTTGTCCATATTTACCATAGTCATTCTCAAGCTCCGGGTCAAAAGCTTCCAGCACCTCCTAAACATAAAGATTGGAAGGAAGTCTCTGGCATTCTGCGACGATTTTGTGCTTGAAATTTCGAGAGCCACTTAGCAAGAAACCTTTCAGATACTTCGTCCCCAAACATCATTGAAAAATCCTGGTCAATCTTAAAAGAGAGACACTATGTACATACATGTGTCACTGAAGTGTTCTTTGCAATTGGAAGTATACAGTTTTCAAACATTTAAAATACTATGAAATAATATATATATATATATCCTTACCAGTCCAGGTATGTCGAGGCATCCAAGACAGAAGATGTTGCATCCTGGTCATGAACCAACTTCTGTCTGTACTCTCTCTGTACTCTTTCTGTACTCTTTCACCACAGATCAATCTGTTGAGTGTCTAATTATAGAGAGAGCCTTCCTGCAATCCTCACCAAGGAGCTGTCCATCAATTAACAGAGATTCTCTCTGTGTTGTTGGGCTGTCCTGGAAATTAGGCCTGGGGCACTGACGGAAGCCATCATGGGTGTTGCGTTGCACTGTCTTGAGTCTCCAAGCAAGATTGTCTGTATTAGCCTCATGCAAAAACACACAAACACCAAAACCACTATAAAAATAATTACAACTACTAAGTAGAAACATGATCTAATGATATTGATACCACAGCAACACAGTTCTGGTCCTCAAAGAGACACTGAAACTTACATATCCATTCACCGAGTATGGATCTTGAAGATATGGAAAGAGGGTCACAATTCCCAGTGCATAACTCGTCCGCACACGTCTGGGTGGAATCCTCCTTTTGTAACAAAATATTTATTACATTTGTGTCCATTTTTCTTGGTCATTTTAAGTAATTTCTTACCCATGTGATTCTGTCATTTCTGTAACCAGAATGTTGATCATCTGCCTACGTGTTGCATCTGACAGCGTTTTAGTTTGGTCATACTCCCTAAAGATTTCATCACCCTTTGGATTGGACCTCAGAACTGTTTCAATCTTCTGCAAAAACATTTTTTCAAAGTGTTAAATGCTTAAATTAATTAAATATTTTTTGCAGTAAAGTTTGTTAAATATAGTTTAGTTTTACTTATGAACTGGTATGGTGGGCATGATAATAGTTCAAGTCCTGTGACTCTAATACAAAAAATCTTAAGATGTAATACATTTGTGCTAGCTAACGCCAGTGCTTTCTGGCGTTAGCTAGCATTAATGCTAACACTCAGCTAACATCTCAAGACACAAACACTGCTTAAGTTAGCTTTAACTTAGTTAACAGCTCAATAGAAATCTGTTGTTTAAGATGTGGCTACAATCTTTGTCATAAACTGTAAAGGTTTAGCAGACTAATATGTGTTAATCAGTGCTGTCACTGCTCAGTGTGGCTCTAGTTGAAGTGTGGCAGGTTATCAGTGGTCCACCATTGAAAACAGAACAAGTGCCTTAAGAGAAAATCAATGTCACAAAATAACTGTAATGAGGAATCATTTACTTACCAAATTATGCACATATAAAATCAAGGTATACAGCAAGTCTGCCTGTTCAGGAGAGAGACTGGCTTAAGGCAGCGTGGCTGTAATTTACACCTGAGGTGTCACTACTAGGCTCAGAGTTTAGAGGAAACCATTCAGAGTAAAGTCACTACAATAACACTTTAAGATTTCATATTACGACACTTTGTTTTTACACTCGGTTTTGACACCATCTATTTGTCAACTGGTAGTTAAATAGAAGGGATTTCACTCTTTCCAGAGTATGATTAACTCTACTTTTGCCCAAAGTTCACCAACACCAAGAATTTAATACTTCTTAATTTGCTGTGTACTGTATGACAAAGCCTCTCAATACTGCTTTGAGAGCTTCCAACGCAACCCCCGCCGATGGTGCTGTAGATTCATTTAACTCTCTATACTGACTTATTTGATTTCTTAAGGTCTCCTTAAAATCCAACTGTCGTAAAAGAGATGAGTTGAATCTCCACCCAGGCATTCGTATCCTATCGCTGAAAGGCCTCACCCCCATGCTCACTAAGGCATGATCCGAGACTAGAATGTTCCCAATTGAGCAGTTGACCACGGACTAGAAAAGGCCTTTAGATATTAGTAAAAAGTCTAGACCAGAGACAGTTGTATGTGGGGCAGAGAAAAATGTATAGTCTCTACCTTTTGGATTCAGAACCCTCCATACATCCACATATCCCAAGGACTCAGACATTCATTGACTTAACTGCTAGTAAGGTTCTAGTTGTCCTAGACGGGCCTATACTGCTACGATGTAGAGTTGGGTCCATCACTAAATGAAAGTCGCCACCAATGACAGCCATAAAGTCTCAAAGCTGTTGCAATTTTGCCTCAAAATCAGTAAAGAATTGTGGCTTATCTCATTTAAACTGCTTTTTAAAAAATTAATAAGTGTTATAGCCCCTCGGCTCTGGCTCGACCCCGCACTGTAGAAGACATGACCCACCCAATCCCTACACAGTTTCTCTGCCTCTACCGAGGAGAGGTGTGTCTCCTGTAAAAAATATCACAGCATATTTAGATTTTAGAGTAGAGAATATCTTTTTTCTCTTAATTGGATGCCCCAGACCCTTAACATTCCAGGTGGAAACGCTCAGATTATCACATTTAGAAATCATATTCATCACTAATATCCCTTGCCACCTCTCAAGCATATCAAATATAGCATATGACCCTTGAACACAACAAACCCCAACTATATGAACACACCCCATGTCCCTAAACCCCACACAAACCCCTGCAGGAGAACAAAACTTATGGTCCATGATCCCTGACTGGGCAAATGACCTACCCAGCAGACAGATAGCATCATTATTACTGATTGTCAAAATGAAAGAAAGTTCTTAATAAGCAGAGTGGGGCAGAGAAATGATCCCCAGTTTCAAATGTAGGGGAGGGAGAAAAAAGAAAAAGTAATTTACTCGTACAAAGTCCACATTCAATCTCCTACCTTATTTACTCTGTCCCACTTATCAAACTAATGGCCTTCAAATTTTCCATGTGACCTGGAAACACCAATGTCCCAACACATCTCCTGGCTTGGTCCTGAACGCATCCAATATATCCTTAACCCTGTATCTTCTGAATATATTCCATGGCTTGCTTTGGTTTGTCAAACCGCTTGTGTCCCCCGTTGTCCTCAATCCTCAGGAGTGCAGGATACAGCAGGGCAAACTTTATAAATTCTTAATCATTTCTTGTAAATGAATCAAATGTTCTACCTGAAGCTTCTGTTTGTGTTAAAATGTTGTTTATCTCAGTGATGTTTCTGATCACTTGTGGAGATCCATTATAATTCCAGGAGTGCTGGACTCAGTTATTGTCAGTTATTGTTAATCATGGAGATGAAAACATGACTTCCTCTGCTAAGGTAAATGTTATTTTCCTGGCTTGAATCTAAGTGTCCTCTTCATATGTCAGTGTCATCACTTAGATCTGTTTGTGGATGGATTTTCTTTCAGGCTTTTTGTGTTCTCAGTTTTATTGCAGATGTTTGCTGTTGATATTTTTTAATATTTGCCAGTGGATTTAAATTATTATCAGATTTTTTTTACTTTCAAGAAATACCCATGGGGAATATTCAGGTGTTACTACTGTAGTACTACTAATGGAATTAAGTTATTTTAGCAAATAAACACTGATTATTAATCTAATAAATCTTCACCTCTGTTCTTGCATTTTGAAGCGTTGACACATTTTGCCTGTTTTTGTTCAGTTTTAAACTTTTAATTCTCTGAAGCCAAACAAACAGTTGTTTGTGTGATGCTTTGCTGTGGCTGCAGTTGAAGGTCGAATCTGCCTCCATGTTCACCGTCTCCAGCGGCTCCAGTTGTCCTTAATGGTATTGATCTCTGCTTTAAATACACCCGGCCCATCCCAGTGAATAATTCAGACCACAGTGGTTTGATGGTAGGACAGAAAATGTTCCCTGATTGTAACAGAGGATGAACTCTGTCAGGGCTGATCGCTCTGTTTCAACTCAGACTGGACGTTTTCCCCCCACTGTGGTCATGTGACAGCCTGCATTCTTGACGGTTCAGAAATCTGGAGGGTTCACCAAACCACAGGAATGAAATCAGATCTTTATAAGGAGAGAACAGCACAATGGTTCGTAGTATTTTGACTGGAGTAAATAAGACCAGCTGTGTTTTGGCGGTCCAGCATTTGTCCTGGAGGTCAGTTTTGTCTCTTGTTGTGTTTCTTTAGTGGAAGTGTTAAGATGTTGTTGATGTAAATCTCAGATCAGACAGGACAATGATCTGCTGTAGTGACCTTACTGGTTTATTTTACATTACAAGAATGAACATAGAATAGCTGAAATCTGCAAGTTAAAGGGGTTAGTCGATTCAAATCCAATAAACATCACCTCATCAATTAATAATATTAATTATTTTGATAATCAAGAAGCATTGTTGGTAGGGTTTATTATCAAACAGTATTTTTTAGGCCACCAACCATATTACATTGGTACTAACGAGTACCAAGCCTTGTAAAACCAAGCTGTGCCAGATTTCGGTACCTGAGATCACATCTGGCTGCAATATCTTTATGGTGAACCCCAAATCTGTCCAGGAAAACATGTCTAACCTCAGGAAACACCTGGTCAAACACTGTAGCTAACGTAAACATGTCTAACCTGAGGAAACACCTGGTCAAACACTGTAGCTAACGTTAGCACATCTAACCTGAGGAAACACCTGGTCAAACACTGTAGCTAACATTAGCACATCTAACCTGAGGAAACACCTGGTCAAACACTGTAGCTAACGTTAGCATATCTAACCTGAGGAAACACCTGGTCAAAAACTGTAGCTAACGTTAGCACATCTAACCTGAGGAAACACCTGGTCAAACACTGTAGCTAACGTTAGCACATCTAACCTGAGGAAACACCTGGTCAAACACTGTAGCTAACGTTAGCACATCTAACCTGAGGAAACACCTGGTCAAACACTGTAGCTAACATTAGCACATCTAACCTGAGGAAACACCTGGTCAAACACTGTAGCTAACGTTAGCATATCTAACCTGAGGAAACACCTGGTCAAAAACTGTAGCTAACGTTAGCACATCTAACCTGAGGAAACACCTGGTCAAACACTGTAGCTAACGTTAGCACATCTAACCTGAGGAAACACCTGGTCAAACACTGTAGCTAACGTTAGCACATCTAACCTGAGGAAACACCTGGTCAAACACTGTAGCTAACGTTAGCACATCTAACCTGAGGAAACACCTGGTCAAACACTGTAGCTAACGTTAGCACATCTAACGTGAGGACACACCTGGTCAAATAATGTAGCTAACGTTAGCACATCTAACTTTCGGAAATACCTGGTGAAACAAATACTGTAGCTAACGGTAGCACATCTAACTTTCAGAAATACCTGGTCAAACAAATACTGTAGCTAACGTTAGCACATCTAACCTGAGGAAATACCTGGTCAAACACTGTGGCTAGCATTAGCACATCTAGCCTGAGGAAATAGCTGGTCAAATACTGTAGCTAACGTTAGCACATCTAACCTGAGGAAACAATTACTTGCAAGTGTTAATATCATAATTATAACATGCTAAGTTTAGCATTCCAATATTGAAATTCTATCGTTACAGTTCTAATGCTAACATGGTAATGTTAAAATGCTAATACAACAGAAGGAGATGAGGATTTTCTACCCTTTTCTGTTTTCTAGAATTTAAACCGGACTAATGGTCAGACAAAAACGACCTTGAATAATGTTCTTTATTTTCTGACAGTTGATAAATGATTATTTGAGAACATAATCTGGAGATGAATCAGTAAATCTCTCACTGCTGCACCATAAAGAATGACTCTAGTTGTTGTAGTACCGTCATGTGAAGGGCTCCATTACAGAAAACACTATTTTAATCTTATTGTAATAAAGGGTACAAAGTGGTAAATATAAAAACAGAATATGACAAACTTGAATTGTGCAGTCTGCTCAAAATGTCCAATTATTTTGTTAAACAACATTTTTAGGTGGAATAATGTTTAAATTAGAGGTGAAATTATTTCCTCCTTAAAGAACACAACTGTGTTTCTGTGAGCTAAAACTGAACATCATGGCGGTCCCTCAGACATCCTGGTTATGGTCTTCATTCATCAGCAGGATTTGCTGCTTCTTTCTCACTGCCTTTCCCTGCCTGATAGGGTGCAGTGATCCCTCTGAAGTGACGGTGGCCCCTGATCTCCGTCCTGACCCTCTAACCTCTAGCATCCTGATCCCCTTGTCAGCTCCCCGCTAACAGAGCTGGATTAGACCGTCAGACTGACTTTACAGTGATTGGTGGTTCAGATACGGTCTGCTGTTGAAAACTAGTTTGCTGGACATGTTTACATGCGTTTTACACAGAGTTAATAGAAACAGATTTTTGACATTCCCTTTTGGCCTGATGACGTCTGATTAATTGATCGGACTATGTGTAGGAAAGAATCGAGCAATACAACCACAATAAAGGGCTTACGATTAGACAAACTTTTGGTATCAGCAGAACTCGGCTCTGATAACGGCCAATGGTATCACTGACCACGAAGGGAAATAATAGCTAAAAAAGGTCCGATCTACATTTTCTACTAGTAGTTTCATCAGTTTCATATTACTCTGAGTTGATTATTTATTACTTAAATATAATTGATTACTTTGTCCTCAGCAGAGACTCTCTGTTTCTCATAGCACTATTTTTTGTGAGGAAACTAATAAATTATATCAGTAAAAGAATAAAATGTTCTTGCAGGATTTTTTAATGAAGAGTAACTTCTCTACATTTTAATCAATTAGTGTTTTTGAGAATCAGTACAGTATCACTGAAAATATTATTGCGATACTCAAGTGTTAATATTTTCTATCAACTCTATAAATTACCTGGTCGTACACAAATATTGATGGTTTGTCTTTAGTTGAAGCCGTTCAGCGAGATGTCTGCTAAATCGATTAGTCACTTAATCGATGAGTAAAACAACTATTTTATTACTTGTTGGTGAAATATAGCATTCTCTGTTTCCAGCTTCTAAATGTTAGGCCTACTAAAAGCTCTATTTTTTCTTTCTGTGTGATTCTGATGGTGACATGTGATCACTGTGGTTTGTCTGATTTGGTTAAACACATGATGACGATGAAGCGTTTATAAAGTGAAACTGAGCATTTGCTCTAAATGATTTTATCGTGGCCTGCTGAAAAATAATCTGGTGATTGAAGAGTTCAGCCGAGAGACTTCCAGATTAAGAGCAGGTTTGCTTGTCGAGTGTTTTTACTTCAGCGGAACACAAAACGGTTTTATGCTGATTGATCAGCTTGAATGATTCTTGAGAGCCTCAAAGTCAGCTTTCATCAGTGTCGGTGAAACTCTGTTCAGACAGTGGCCAACATGTCAACCCAGATTCAGATCCTCCTGTATCACCGACCTCCAAAAACCTTATTTTACATAAAAACATTGTGTTAAAAAAATGTAACCAAACCTTTTGCAATGGCCCTTTATGTAATAATAGTAATAATAATAATTATAACAATAACTTGACAGTAATGTATTCCAGGATAGACACAACAGACTCAATAATGGGCCAATGAAAACACAATGGGTTGATTTGATCTCAACAGCTGATTGGTCATTGGGGGCGTAAATGAGCAGTTCACTTCCTGACATTTGCAGTCAGAAAAATAGGACGCATCTTTTTTTGTGTTCATGTCTTCAGAGTTAGCTAAAGCCTTAGTTGCGGTTTCCTCTACTGAGTGACGAGTTCAATAGGAAATGATCGGAAATTCAGATTTCATTTGCCTCCAAAGTCTGAATGTAAGGGAAACTAACAACTGTGTGTGTTGGAAGCCCAGTGTGTTTTTCTGTCGGTCGACAGCCATCCTGTTCTTGGCCGCCCTGCAGGCTGCATCCATGACCAAACATCAGTCCAGCTCACAAACATCAGGGCTGAGTTTTCCCAGAAAGTAGCAGCGTTCCCTCCCTCGTGTCCCTGTTCCTGGACTTTAATGTCAATTAGCTCTGGCTGGTGGTCGACTTTGACGGCGTTAGTCTCTCCTCCGGGCCTCCACACTCGGCCCTCTGCTCTGGTCTGTCTTTGTTGGTTTTGTGAAGGCCGCTGGCTTTAACTGCTGAGATCAGAATCTTTGCTTCCTCTTCCTGCACCAAAGCCTCTGTAGTGGCCGTTTTTGGGGAAAATGTAGGCGGACTGTCTTGCTAGCAACAGACAGTAAAATGATTGGCAGGATACAGAACACATTCTGATGTTGCCCAGCAACAAGATGCTCTAGTTGGACTAAAAACATCACGGAGGAAATAAATAATTGTTTTTGGCATTCAGGGTGATGTTACTCTTCTTAATAACAGCTGAGAAGGTGATGATGCGCACAAATGGGTAACAACCGTCACATATTTTCCTGTGAAGTAATTTTGATGTGATCATGTTTATGTCATCATCAGTTAGTTTCCCCAGTTTCTTTTGTCCACAGTGTGGGTGTCTTCCTTTTGTTTTGATGGAGACATGTCATAGGCTTAACCAACAGATATTACTGGTGGGATTTCCATTACCGTTTGACCCATCCCACTGTAACTGGGTTTATAAAACATGTTAACAGCCTGTCTACACAGTGGGTTCAAGGCAGGACTGGTGCCCCTTTATCGCTCCTGACTGTTCTGTATAGATGTGACAAAGGTGTGATGAGGAGTCATCGTTGTTCCTCCTCGGAGCCGTCTGTGGAGGTAGCAACAGCGCCAAATCGATGTCCATATAAACATAATATTTACATACAACGTATGAATGTTGGACAGTGTCACCTTTAGATGACTCTGGTTAAATCTCCCAGTTGTGGGTCGCACACCACATCGTCGATCTGCCTTGAACAGACCGTGAAAAATCGGCTATTAAATTAGAATATGCTCACAGCCACTGCCACTTTTTAAAATGAATAATAAGATAATTATTATGTGTGGAGTTCTGCCGTTTGTCAGGTCAGATAGGATTTAGGAAACGGTCAACAGAACAGCAGCCGGGCTCTTAGTTCAGCTGCAACCCTGAGTTAATCTGAAATAAACGTTTAGTTTATAAGATGTCTGGCACAGATGTGTTTTGTTCATCCAACTGTTCAAAACTAAACTTCGGTTTCAGTGTGCAGAAATATCTCCAAATAATTTCATGTTAATTGATTAATCACACATTGCCCTGATCTTACGGCCTGTTTCTACTGATAATTGTCAACGAGCTGCAGATTATGAGTCAGTGTTTGTCCCCCTGAGCTCTGCTGTGAGTCTCTGTGTGTTTATGCCTGCATATCTCTGCATACGTCAGGACTGGTTTCTCAGCTTTTCTGTCAGAATGCGGTTTCACATGTTCCGCCGACACAGTCGCTTCCTCAGAGCACTTTAACTCTCCTACCAAACCCATGTGTGGCTGAATTTCTGATTATAATTGCTGGTTATTAACACAGATGAGGTTCTTTGAAAGTGTTCAGGAGATCAGAGCGTGGAGGATGAAGAAAGCTTCATCCTGTGTCCTTTAAATAGCTGGTGTGAGTGTCAACAGCCCACGGCGATGGAAACACAGGGAACTCTGGGAAAACACTCATCGTCATTCGGCCGGATGCTGTCATCTGTCTTTCTTTGAATTAGCAAACACGAGAAACACTGAATGGCCACAATAAAACACTATTATGAAAAGTTTTCCATCCCTCCAAATTAAGTTTGATGACTCCGTAAACATTTCCTGGTTTGGATTTAAAGTCTCCACCCCAACTTTGAATTAGTACGTTTTTATTATGACCTGCCAACAACACACAGGGTTACCCTTATCTGTCAGTCCATGATCTCCATAGTTCTGCACTCAATGCTGCTGGTTCCTGTTGGCATGATTTATATTTACAGACCTTTTTTCTCCAGCTGAGGGTCCAAACTTCTGTTTTATTTTGTTTGATGTCGCCGAGGTTTTTAGACTCATAGTTGATATAAAAATAGTTTCACTTCAGTTCATCCTTGTGTTTGTGGGAGAGCTGGATCTGTTTTTCACTCAGACTCTTTTTCTTGGCAATGCCTCTCACAAGCTGTGTGTGTGTGTGTGTGTGTGTGTGTGTGTGTGTGTGTGTGTGTGTGTGTGTGTGTGTGTGTGTGTGTGTGTGTGTGTGTGTGTGTGTGTGTGTGTGTGTGTGTGTCTGTGTGTGTGTGTGTGTGTGTGTGTGTGTGTCTGTGTGTGTGTGTGTGTCTGTGTGTGTGTGTGTGTGTGTGTGTGTGTGTCTGTGTGTGTGTGTGTGTCTGTGTGTGTGTGTGTGTGTGTGTGTGTGTGTTGAATAGAGGCAGCAGCTGTTTTTTCGTCGAACTCATGACCGCTCTCAGCCTCGTCTTCCGACATCTATTTTCTCCTTGTCTGTTCTATAATAACTCAGCTGCTGAACGCCCACCACTGTCATTAATGCCTCCTATGGGGTGGAGGCATTACACACAGACACACACAGAAGTTTCCACAGTGTCTTGAGTGCACTTTCCAGCGACTCGGTTTTGGCTGCAGCAGGGGGTACAGCATGAAGCCAGAGACTAGGGACTGAAATAGATTTTTCAAAATGAGGGTGAATTCCCCCTCTAAGTCCTCCATTTGGGGGGGATTTATAGATTTTGGTCACACAGGTCCTGCTTTGTCCTGTTCTTCCCTCAGATTGCATTTTGTCGCTCCTCTAACTCAACAGACTCTCTGAAGTAAAAGCTGTGACTCGTCTCTTTCCCTCCTCCTCTCTTAGTGGTCACCTCTTTGAGCTGAATCAGTGTCCTCAGTCTCCTGTTTATTATCAGTGTGTAAACAACCACAGTTTTTAAAAAAAAGAAAAGAAAAAGGCTGCATGAGTGGACTAAACACATACCATCACAAACTGCACACATTCATGCATAGTTAGTCCTCGAGGACTAATCCCGGTTGGTTTTTCAGATATCCATAGTCGTCCCACGTTACTGATTCTACTTTCTTTTTGGGAGGATGGAGATCAGTGATGTCTGTCTCACTTCTTCCTGCCATTCCCTCTGCTGCATTTGAGTCAGTGGCTGCCTCTTCGCTGTCTGACAGCCAATCGAGGAGTAGCGGAGATTTTCCGTTAGTCTTTTTTCATTAAACTGGTAATAAGCAAATGTTCATGACATAACCATCAAATTTTATACCGTGACACTGGTAACCGCTGCAACCATAGTCATACGTTGACATTGTGACATGGGGAAAGGGGCATGTCAGACAACTTTTGATGTTGTATGGGGCAGGTAATGATTTGCATTTTCGTCATAAGTTTTGGAGTTTTAATGAATTCTACATTAGAATATTTTTTGCGGCACCCTGTATGAGAAAGGTGGATCTATAAATCATCAAACCTGAATTTATTTGATTTGTCTTGCATTTTATTTGTAACAGAAACCATCCACAGGTTTAATAGTAAGATGTCACTAGTTGTTTACTTTGTAACACACCTGTTTGAATTTTTAATTGTAGAGGTTTAAGTGCTGCTATCGTAAATATAACCAGAGGTGCACATAAAAGTTTTGGTCTGGTTCTTAATGCAGCACCTGAAGATGTTGCGTGGTGCTCACCTTTTACATTGCATGAAGCAGACATGTTTTAGGTCACTGTCATCACTTGTGGCCACTTGAATTTGAATGGCAGGTAAACAGCCTCCATATTTTCAACAATCTCTTGCCTCCATGCAGACAATCTAATATAGTGAAGCTTCCCTTATCTAACAAAAACAATGCTATTCTTACCACATATCTTCTACAATTGTTCTGGGGTTTGTTTGTTTTTTTGCACCACCTTTCTGTAAATAAAATCCTAGTAACTTTACAATGAAGTGAGTGAATGTCTCGCAGTACGGGACCATGTGATCAGCTGACAGCGTTACACAGAATATGCACAAAGGAATCCTGACGCTGACTGCAGCCCCGTCTCTGCAGACTGAAACCAACTTCATCCTCCACTCATCCCATAAACCACAAACATGGAAGAGTTACAGAAGCCCCTTTATTGTTTTCCTGTGCCGTCCAATTCACACCTTAATTAATTTATCTCTGCTTTGTTAGCCAGAGACACAATTTACACAATGGTGAAGCGCAAAGTGCTTCTTGTTCTAATACATGCAGTGCATCATTTGTTTTGACCTGTTATGTGTGAGACAAACATGTTGCATTAGATTTAAAAAAGTTAAAGTTTTGGTGTAAATCAAAGTGCTGGTCCAGACAGTAAGCCACCTGTTCAGATCCTGACAGTAAACCTTTATTTTGTTACTTTGGCAGCTTCCTGTCCTGTATGCAGTATCACTACTCAGACTCTGCACACAGCCTGTCGGTGTTTTACTCTGGGTGTGAATATGAACTCACTACTGACGTCGGCCTCCTTCGCTAAATAAAGCCTCCATTGAGGAGCTCTAAGCATCAAATGAAAAGCCTTCTGTGTTGGAGGGGAGGTGGAGGGAGGAGGCTCCGACTGTCGGACATGCTGCTCTACTTATCTCCTTATAAACAACGAGCCTCAAACACGGTGACATCAGCATGACAATCAGCCAGGAGTCTGCAGGCGGAACCCTGAGGGCCCTTTAGTATATTCTCCAAGGGTGGTCATTGGTTCTCGAGGGTTCTGTTGTGGTCTGACAGAGGTATCCATTAGTCACTAGGTTCGTGATGCTTGTTACCGAGGTTCCGCTGATCATTGAGATCATTTAATACACTTTCAATAGATTCCCTCTTTTCAGGGCGTCTTTGAAAAAGTTCTGATGAATCTGCTTTAAGGGGTCTTCAGGAGGTTCCATTGTTACTTGATTATGTTCTGAGTCTGGAATGAGTTCACATCAGTGTTTAGGTGATTTGTAGTGGACTTAGGTGAGGTTCTAAAATTCTCAGCGTGTGCAAGGAATCCAAAGAAGGTTCTCAAGCTCCTTTAAGTCAGTTAAAGGAATTTAAAGTGGTCCCATTGTTCCCAGAGTGGGTTCTTTAGTTCTCATCTGTCCTTTAGGTGCTTCCAGTGGTTTTGGTCAGGTTCTAAAATGCTCATAGAGTGCACACAATCTTGAGAAGGTTCCAATGGTCCTTGAGGTCATTTAGACCCTTTGAGACCCACATAAAGCCATTTTCTGTTTTTACGTACCTTTGTTATTGTTGTTGTTGTTTTTTTTAACAGTATCGTCAAGTACTTCACAGATTCAACTTCACCACAACCTCAGCTAATTATATATGTCACTCAGGAAACACTGTTATACACTGTTATTATAGGGGATATTAGACCATTGAACAAAAAGAAACAAACACACACCTTGAATTTTTACTTTTTTCTTGCTAAAAGCTCTGTAAACCATAATAACGAAAGAAAATGTCAACTCAGAAAGTTGCTCACATTTGTTTGGGTTGAGCTAGAAATGTTTTGAAGTTTCTAGTTTTAGCTCTTCATGAGTAATGCCCATTATTGTTTCTATTTAAGCAGCAAATCCTCACAGCTAAGAATCCAGAACCAACAAAACGTGACTTTGCTTGAAAAGTGACTGAAATAATTATGAATTTGGGATTTTAGTAGTGATTTTACCAGAAAATGGCAGAATGAATCTTTCTTCTCTTGTAATCTGAACCTGGAGCTCCTTTTGTTCCACGTGGGACAGAAACAAATAGATAAAGTTTTTTTGGGAAAAAGTGAAACATTAAAACATCTTCTGTCTGTCTTACAGGTCGGTGGTTGATGTTTACCGGCGTCCTCCTCTGCTTCTACACTACATTTCCCATGGAGCTGTGCTCTGACACACACTGTTCTACCATGGAGCCATCAGGTATTGTAACACACACACACACACACACCACTTAGAGTCCTGTTCCAGCTCAGCTCCCTGTAGTCAGTGTGTAATGTCTGCAGGATGTTTATTGTGGTCACATGAAAAACATCACTGGTTGACGCTCTGCTCCTTTTCAGTTGGTCTCTTACACACACACACACACACACACACAGAAAACATAAACATTTTTTTTGAGCCCCCCCCCCCCCCCCCCCCCCCCCCCCCCGCTCTTGAGGAGATTAACCTTCGACCCCAGGGTTGAAGACAGAGCTAGCCAATCAGGAGTCTTCCTGGCCCTTTGTTTTAATTGCACGTTCTGATTGGGTCATTTGAGCTGTCGTCTGGTTTGATTAATAACCACAGAACAGGAAGAGCAGTGATTACAGCGAGCCTGATGGCTGTGCCTGGATCAGTGTTTGTCATGTAGGTGAAGTAATGTCTTGAAAAGAGAAAGTGTGTGTGGAAGGTGAAGTCATGCTGGGATGTGAGTGTGTGTTAGACTTATAAATCTGTCTTTGCTGTAGTTTCTGAGGATTGGCCATCCCAGCGAAGCTTTTTAAACTGTGAAACGGGGGTTTCTAGGGGCGCTGCACCCTCCTATCAAAATGCTCATTTAGCCTTAAATACCATCCATTATGCTATTAAACAACATGTAGTCTTCCTCAAAACGATAATTTTTCTTTAAAACATCAAAGTAATGTTACTAAACAATCTGTCTGTTCATTAAAGTGGTATTTTTACTGCAAAAATATCAAAATCTTAACAAATAGTCCATCTGATTCCACATAGCTCTGACGTCCTGGAATGGTTCATTGGTCCACGGTGCCATCTTTGTTTACGTGCCACATGTTCTTGTGTGACTTCATAAAGCTTTTATCCAGGATCAGCTGACTTAGAACAAGATTCTTGTGTTCTTGTGGCGAAGAAAGCCAAGGACTGTCCGTAGCAGAAGAAGAAGTGAGGAAACGTTGATGAGGACGACTTTCAATATAAATTCTGAAATATTATTTTGTGTTTATGCCAATAAATATTTTCAGTGAATAGGTAGGCTATTGTACATTTAATTGTACATTTTTATTTACTTTTACACCAAACCCATACCTATATCTGTCTTGTAGAGCCAGGAGGAGTATTTCCCGGGGAAGCTTTTATTGCATGTAATGTACCGACTTCATCCTCAACTCGGGTCACTGTCATGCAACCTTTTCTCCTCTACTTCGCTCGACGTGTCTGTGTATGAAGCATGGATAAGCCACGCCCTTGGTAGGAACACCAGACCAGAGCAGAGGAGAGTCAAGTTATTGATCAGGACAGTGAAATGCATAAAAGACGCTCATGCTCATAAATTGCACTAATACTAACATTGCACTAACAGCGGAATGGATAAATGTGTCACAAACCCTCTTTTGAATTTAACTTGGATTGAGAAGCTTTTAAAAAGTCCTGATGAAGTCAGTTTTTCCTGAGTCTTCCATACATCTGTGTCCATATGTAGGCAGATTTCCTGCCTTTGTTTCAGAATGAGGTGACTTGAGTGTCTGAGTTTCAGACCTTCAAACAGAGCCGTCCAGTCTGCAGCACCAAATCACTCCCATATGTCCCTCAGCAGCACCGCCCCGCATGCTCCACTGCAGTCCAGATGGATCAGATCGGCCCGGCTCAGCTTACAATACAAGCTGACAGGAGTCGAGCACATTTAACGTTGATTTTACTCTTCAGAGTTTCCACACAACATTAAAGATTCTGCTATAAAGTAAATCCTGTTGTCAATAAACTATCATAAACTATTTAGATATTTTCTTAGGAAGTAATCCCTAAATTATGACACAAAAATCCCATCTATTTACAATGTTTATCATAATGGTGTGTATAGTGTGGTGCAGATCCAGATAATAATCTACATCTGCTGGATCTAAATAGGTATTTGTGGGTGCGATCTTTATTTAGCTGCTATATGCTAACAAATAGGGCTAGAGACACAACAAGCAGCTGAGATAATGGTGTTAAGAGTCTCCTACAGTTTAGACACGTATCCAGATGACTATGATTTATTTTTAGGATTTTTTTTCGGGGGTTCCAGATCTGGAGCATGTCAGACGTGTAGGATTGTGGTGGAGGTATATGCGCTTCTACTGAGTGCCTTTCTAGATGAGTCATAAAATCAACATGCTGACAACCGCTGCCTTTTTTTAAAAGATTAATTATAAGCTAAGTGGTGTGTGCTGCACAGTGTTTGGATGCTGCCCCGCCCTCCCAGACGAGTTGTTATTTACATTGAATAACATTAAGAAAATGGGATTTTTCAGAAATACCGCTGCTGAGTCCCGACGGCCTCACGGGCTAACAGTACACTGGTGGAAACCCCAGTACTGATGGATGATTGGATGTGGCAGTAGTTGAATCCTTGTTTGAAGTGATTCATGTGCAGAAATGATATTATCTTTACAGTCGGTCAGTGAACGCTCCCCCAGCGGTCGGCACTGTTTAGATTCTGCTGTTTATCACAAAGTCTGCAGACGGCTCATAAATTCCTCAGACACTCCTCTGACTGCTTTATGAGTCACTGAGGTCACAGTTTCATTTGTTCAAAAATGAGCCGAAGATTATTTCAGAAATAAAGTTACAACATATGAAGAGATGTCAGAGTTGGGAGGAACTGATCTGAAATCAGTATCTGTGTAGGGAAACTTTAAGAAACACTTTCAAAAATGTCAATCACGGCAAATCCCAGTTACAAGTTCCCAGAACCCGAATTCTTCAATCAGCATCTCATAGTAGAACATGGAGAGAAGCACAAAATCCAGAAAGGAATGACCTTAACGATTACTCCATGGTCAAAATATGTGCAAATTAATTTTGTTTCCACCAGCTAATCAGTGAATCTAATGGTTTCAGGTGTATTGGCGTGATCAGTGCATGAGAACAGGACAAGGTTAGGTATGTGTGATGTCATCAGTGTTATCTCAGTTTAAAGTTGGAGACTGCAGAATGTTTGAAGGTCATTTTTCTTTTAGTAAACATTAAACAGGTCCCACAGACCTGAACACAACACAAGTGTGAAGTTATCATAGAAACAAGCTAAGCTAATGTTAGCAACAATCTGACATACTGGACACTACGGACGTTAACTGGGGCCAACGATGTCGTATATGATATAACGTTACTGACGTTAAACATCTGTGAACGCTGCATTTAGAGACTTCCTGTTTGTTGTCCAGAAGCTAACCATGATGCAGTTTAACGAGGGCTGCAGTGAGATCTGATCTGTTTGGAGTCCAGACCTGAACTGCAGCATCTTTTTGGAGACTTTATAAAATAAACCCAGGATAAATCTGACACTGAATGTCTAAACAACAGTTGTCGTTGTTGTTGGTAGAAATGCTGGTTTAGTTTGAGTCCATCAGCCAATCAGAGGCTGTGTTCCTGGCTTGTCAAGTGTCGTCCATCGACCCAACCTTTCCACTCTCAACAGTTTGAGAAACCATTTTGACGACATCGGTGTGAAACAATTAAAACCTGGAAAATACAGATTTCAGACTCTGAGTTTGCACAGAACAGCTGATTGTTTCTCCCTTTTGCCTCTATATTCTGCCTTTCTCTGTGTTTCCGTAGCCCCAATTACACAGCTTGTTCAAGGTGGGACTGTTGCACCTTTTGTACGCCCCACTTCTCTGTATACATGCTACGAAGTCGTAAGGTTTGTTGTTCCGCCTCTGACACAGCAGCTGAGGAAACGATGGTGCAGAATTGACAGATCGAGTTAGTGTGGCGGCAGGACAGGGCGGGTGTGTGACACTTTGACGGTATGTGTGCGACTCACAACAAGGGGATTTAGCAGGTAACAGCAGTTAGCAGCTAACTCAGAGAAGAAGAAAATGCCTGCAGATTGGGAAGACAACGCGAGGTCCAGGACCTCCTTAGGCTCTGAGCAGCGGGTGACATTAAACGCCATGTCTCTGCATCCCTGTTATACTAAATGATTGTTGTTGTCATGTGATTCCATTGTTTGCAAAGCGCTATGACGCCATTGTTTTGTTCAGTGTAAACACAGACGTCATAGACAAACGTGTTCACTGCGGCGCTATTCCACCATCTCTGTGGTTCGTCCCTAAGTTTCTATTTCTGATTATGCATCTTCTCTGTTTGAGGTTCTTTTTTCTGTTTTTTTTTTGGTGTGTTTTTTTTTCCTTTGGCAAAGACACACACACACACACACACACACACACACCCCTACACACACACAGAGGACCACCTATGTGGTTGTTGTCTATGCCGTGCTCTGTGGCCTGGCTGTAGTTTCCAAGGCGACACACTGGATGAAACCATCACTGAGTCCAGACCACCCACCAACACACACACACACACACACACACACACACACACACACACACACACACACACACACACACACACACACACACACACACAGACGTCCAATGTTTTGTCTGGTACTGTTAAAATTATATTTTAGTTTTGTGTCTGCGCTCCAGTCTCCCCAGTTTCCACTCTGTCATACTGGGATCATACCAGTGCTGCATGCTGGCAGCTGCTGTAGCTCCACTGCTGGCAGAAAATCAGACGGAAAGAAACGTCAGTCTGATTGGCCCACAGCTGCTTAAAAAGGATTGATAGCAGATGATGACGTGGAGGGCGGGGCTTATCAGTAAACTTCCTGTGTCGGGTAGAGAAGTGTCAGTCCTCACTCGGCCCACAGTGAGGACGCTATCAGAGGGCTGGCATCCTGGAGTGTATTTTCCATTACCTGATTCCAGCTGCAATTTGAGCAGGAAAGGGGGGGGGGCTGGTATTGATAAGCAGTTAAAACTAATCACCAACCATTTTCAGAATAAGTTAATTGGTTGTTATTACTTGCTTATCTCTGGGTCCACTGAAGGCTCTGCCACTCTCCTGTTTTACATCTCAAGCTCTAACATGAATCAGCAACTGTTTTGTTGATTAATTAATGAAGGACCGGCATCTCTATGGAGGGGAGCTGTCCCCTGAACTTCTGAAAAACATGACATTTTCCTCTCAATAAATTGTTTCTAGATCAATTATTTCATTGAAAATGTCTAATTAATTGATCTGACTCCACTTTTCAAATAATTTCCACACCAAAGCATCACTTTTTAAAGTAAAATTTAAAAACAAATTGGTGTCAGTGTGGTAATACATTTCAGAATTTTATCTAAAGATCCCAGTTTCACAGAATCCTACTTAGAAGTTGAGGCACAAACTGGGAAAAAGACGTCTGGAGGAATGTGCCTCTTAAGACCATGACGTATAAGGGAACGGACATATTGGATGACTTGAAGTCAGAATAAAAATCTACAAATAAAAACATATTAATTAGAATGAAATAAATAACTTGTAAATTAACTGGAAATGTGTCTTTCAGTTTTATCAAACAAAAGCACAACTGTGGTTGAATCGAGTCCAAGTGACGGAGTAAAGCTGGGCTGCTTGTCTCAACCTCCTCCGGTCGTACCTCCATCCACAGATGAGGCCGTCACAGTTGTTTCAGTCATTCCAGTGTGATTTATGGTCATACTGTTGTTTTATGGTCTGTTTGCTTTTGACTCAGCTGTGGGACAAGGGCAGTCCCATGGCAGTGATGGATGGACTCGTTTCTATGGCGATTACAGTGATTAAAATCACCTCCAGGGAACCACGTGGTACTGGTTTATTACTTTATTACTTTGTGACCCGTCTGGCTGTCTCTGCATGGACTGTCTGTCCACAGCGTGACGGCACCAATACTGACAACTTATTCTTCATCAATAATGGTTTGATATCGATCTAGACTAACCCGTGTTGCCCCTGTGGGTGCTGGGTAATTTATGTTGATTTAACATGGTGAATGAAGAGCAGATCTTCTTCTGTTAGCTTCTATAATCAGATTAGGCCACAGCACTGCTCGCATTCTGTCTCTCTGTGAGATGAGGGTTTGTCTGCGGCTGAAAACACTCAGGGTTTTGGGTTCAATCCCGATTAAAAGCTAAAAGCTGTGTGGTGCCATCCGTCCTTAATGTCAGATTGTAAGACATGCACGTACCACTGTTTGTAGGAACATCTCTAATGTCCACAGCAGGATAAACGTCCATAAATGCACTCAAAAATAATCTGCAAATTTACTCTATATGACTTCACATCTTGCCTCACAGTCGTTCACTGTATAAATCTCACTGATCCCAAGTCTGTTTAAAACTCTAGCTCCTTGAAATTAACCCTCTGGTGCCTCAAATCTCTCTCTATTTAAAGAACGACACATGTGACTGATCTCACTGTTTCAGCACAACCAGGGCTGTTTGAAGATGTGTGAGTGGTGTCACATGATATTATAACTATAAGAGCTAGAAGTCCAAAAGAAAGATTATAACGGAATTAAAATGTATGAAATTTAATAGCCACAGGAAGTGACAAGTCAGTTGTGCGTGCGGCGACTGAAGTTTCGTCATGGTTTGGGGAACATCGTGCTTCCCAGAGGCCCTTTGCACAAGCAGGCAGGTTCCCCTGGTGGTGGTGGGGACTGTAACCCAGGGCTCAAGTCAGTGCAGTTAGGCAGTCGGCACAACTCGGTGTCACTATCGAGTGGCTGGTGTGGGAGGAATGTGGAAGGACACCAATCAGTCAGGCTCTGGCTGTCTAGCTGACTACTGGTTTCCCGAATCAGGCAGACACTCACTCTGAGATCCGGCCCAAAAGCCAGACAACAGGCAGAACTATGTACATTTTTTAAGACAGAGCGCCACATCACACGACAACATTCTGTGTTTTCCACAGAGTTAGCACCTTTCAGATTACTATCTTTACACATTATTTCATCTCTGAAGATGCTTTTGTTGCTCTGGACACGGTACAGACCTCTCCAACCAATCAACTCTCCAACCATGTTTGTAGATCAGTGACTGGCTGTTTGGTGACTGCCATTGGGGCAGCTCTCTGTGCACAGTTCTATTTGTGGGTCGACACTGACCAAAAAAACGGTGGTGCAACGCAGCTCCAGTGTGTGATGGCAGATAGCACACTTTGTTTAACAGACAAAAGAGGCGTGACCTGAATCACAGCAGCGTCTAGTGAAACATTTTACCTCAGCATCCAGCAAAGCTTTGTAACCAATGGAACCCCCCCCCGTCCTGTCCTACCGTCTTGCCGCCTCGCTTGTTTATAGACATAGTTTTAGAGCAGTTCCTACATCAGCTGTCGTCACAGTGGAGGTACGACAATGACCAACCATTACACCTTTAGAACTTTATAACTTCATAACAGAACGCTGAGGAATAATGAAGGCCCAACACTCTCAGTAATTATTATACAATATTTTAATTTATATTGACCATTTGCTGCCAAATCATTTCAAAATATTTAGAGGTACTATAATGATTTTAATGTTTTTATTGGCTGACATGTTAAGATAAGAAACTGTTTTTTCTATGATAATCAGATGACTTAAAAAATAATTAGCATTTTCCAGTTTCTCTTTCGAAGAGAATGTATGATGTTCTCTTTGACAGATTTGCCTTCAACAAGTTTGTAGGATTAAATGAAGGATGTTGACGAAGAAAAGGAGGCAGAAGACGCAGGGAGGAAGAGGCCCGCAGCACTGCTCACCGTGGCTTGGGGTATTCTGGGTATTCTTATGCTAATCCAATGCTGGGGTTGAGGCGCAGAGCAGCCAAGCAAACAATGGCAATGGAGCCACAAAGTCTGGCCTGCAGTCTCCCAGACCCTGAAAGGCATGTCGGGCAGGGCGCCGACACCAACAGGAGGCTACTGCAGCACCCAGAGGCCCGCCTGCAAGGAGGGGCCCCTGGAGAGGATGAGGAACGGGGCCAAGATGGAAAGAGAAGCGAGGAGGGAGATGGAAAACTGGAGAGGGGGGAGAGACAGACATGAGGAAGGGAAACCAACACATGGAAACAAGAAAGGGTGAAGAAAGTAGGTAAGAAAGGTGAAAGAGATGAGGGGAAGAAGAATGAAGAGGTGGAAAGAGAAGAAGAAAGACAAAATAATGTCAGTAAAGAAGAACTAAAATGTTTTGGACTTTCCAGCTACTGTACCTCGACTTTTTCTCTTGTTATATCAGAGCATGTTGGAGAGAAGAAACTTATTGAGAGGGAAATAGACAGATATCTACCAAAAGGTAATTCAAATGAAAGCCTTTAAATGGTTTATAATGTGTTTCATATGCTACCAAATCTGCTCAGCATCACGACTCATTTAAATCTGAACATACAGACAGAATCACAGAACATACGTCCATAAAAACCCGTCAACCTGCCTGTGAATCTAAGTTTCCTTCAGTATCAAAAGTCCTTTTTAACGCCACCCCAGTTTGTGATGTCAGATAGCATGCTGACGTTCCTCAAGCTAAAGAGGCGTGACGTGCAACACAGCAGCGTCTAGTGTGATGATTTACATCAGCGCCCAGTAGCGCTTTGTAAACAATGCAATCACATAGACAACAACAATCATTTAGAGTCCCTGTTACGTTTCGGTTGATCTTGTCCTGTTATTGGAGGGTAAGGACCTTCTAATGTTTCCTCTATCTGCAGACATTTTCTGCTTCTCTGAGTTACCTGCTACTAGCTGCTAAATGCTGCTAGCCGATACTTTCAAATCTTCCAGTTGTGGGTTGGTCACATAACATGTTGTCAAAACTTCACACCCCCGTCCTGTCCTGACAGTTAATTGATTAATCAGTTCATTGAATTGTCTATAGAGCCAAATGGTCATAGCCTGAACATGTAAACTGCTCTGTCCCAGTTTTCCTGATAATATCCTCCACCAATCCCAGTCTCCCCTCATTATTGGGTTTGTTGGTACAACCCAGGAGCCGTCGGCCTCCTCTGCTTCTCCAATCAGATGTAGTTCATATAGCCTGCCACCAGTCATAGAGCAGTGGAGATGCATTAAGGTGTGATTAGTGATGTCTGGCCTATCATGCTGCAGTCTGGATTATTAAAGGGACGGTTCACCCCAAAATCAAAAATACATATTCTTCTTTTTACCTGTGTCGCCTGCCTTCCCTTATAATGAATTTCTATGGCCACTAATGAAAACACTGACATGACATGGTTTAAGATTTTTATCATTGACTATTGATTTGTAATCTCTACCAATATTAAAAAGTATCCAATGATAGTTGTTGTGGGAATTGAACATCAAATCCATGTACTGTCGCCCAACAGGAGACAGAATTACAGTTTAACTCGGTGTGTTTCATTTAGGTCCACATGCAGGCTTCCGTAGTCGCCACCAGTCATGGCAGTGTAACATCATGATGGCTTTTATAGCTGCTGCCTCTGCAGCCAATTGAGTCATTATACCTTCATAAAAGAACCCCCTTTCTTCTACAACTCTTAACCTATTACTTGGGTTTCTATCACATTTCCCAGCATCCCCAGAGTTGTGTGACCTCAAATTCCTTCCCCTGGGGGGGGGGGGCAGCTATGGCTCAGTGGTTCCCCATAAGGGCAGTTTATTCTGTACAGGTGGGACAGCTCACAATACCTGCATTCATTCCTGGACGTTCCTCCTGCAAGACTGATGTCATTTCCAGCTACGCTACATTAACCGCCATCAACTGAGGAGATGACCAGACGACGCACATCTGAGTCTGCTGTCTCTGTGAACGCCTTCATTTATATGTATGAAATACCATACCTTCACCAAACTTTCATATATGCACCAGTGATAAAATTAGTCTAGTCATTGATCAGCTGATGGGCATTTATCAATGAAAAAAATCAATCACTCTCTTCCTTCCTGCTTCCTCTCTGAGGAGTTTTAGGTTTTCTTAATTTTATATCTCCCTGAAATGAATATTTCAATAATATTTCAAAAACCAAATAAATTATTATTTATTTGGTTTTTGACTATTGGTTGGACAAAACATGACATTCGAAGGCTTCAGCTTTTAACTCTTCTCTTGATGGATAATAAATAATTATTGGTTATCGTCCTTTTATTTCTGTAGCCTTTTTATACAGCATATCCAGCAGCTTTTATTCATCTTATAACACTGTTTATATCCACATTGTAGCTCAAAGAAAAACAATATGTGAAAAAGATGAAGATGAAGATATCAGTTTGGAACCTCTGGTCTAATCTTAAACAATGTGTCGTGTTGTCTTATCAAATCAGTCCCAAGTTGAAAATCTCTGTCGGATAAAACTCCAGCAACACATGCAGTATTAGGAACAACTTTATTGCTTGACCAAGGCGTTTCGTCCTGTGGCCTTCATCAGGGTGTCCCACAGCGGTCCTGACGTGCAAATCGGTCATCCGACCTGGGTATAGGGGCGAAAGACTAATCGTTTGTTTAGTAAAAAGTATCCTGAACCAGAAATGCTCAAGGAAAGAGTATGTACTTCAGTATTGTAATTAAGTAAAGTACTTGTGTAATGAACGTGGTAAACACTGTAAGACACTTCAAAACATTTAGCGACTGTTGGCTTCTGCTGGAGCGAGAAGAAGTTTGTTGTTTGACTGAGGAGGGTCAGAGACGGGTTTAAACACGCCTTCACGGAGGAAGAGGAGGAAGAGGAGGAGGAGTGAAAGTTACCTGACACCCAGAGGGTTTGGGACATTTCTTACACATTTCTCTGAGTTGACGGGTTGATTCGTTTGTTGGTGAAGGACTCAGTCTGTGTGTGTCCAGTGTTTCTGCTGCCAGCCATCCTACCTTATTCTCAGGGGAAGTGGATGTGTTGGGTGATTTAGGAAGCGGGGGGGGGGCAGCTTCCTGTCTTGGGGGCTGACAACAGACGGTCCTTCCTGAACCTGCCTCATCTTGTTCTGCCTCCCTCTGAATGTCTGAATGTTTCTTTGTGTTGTTGTCAGTCTCTAAATGGAGCAAAGAGCCACAATCAAACTTTACATTATGGCAGAGAGGTGAAGATATTTCCGCCGTCTGTTAGCGACACGATGACGCAGACACAGACAAGTGTGTGTTTTTGTAGTTTACACACACACACACACACACACACACACACACACACACACACACACACACACACACACACACACACACACACACACACACACACACATCTTCTGTTTCATTCCCTCTGACTCTCACACACATTCCTCATCTGTCCTCATTGGTCTAAAAATGCACACCTGTGATTCAAAACCCAATATGACCTGGCCAGAGAGCAGCTGCACACGAAATGTAGCATTTTTCACTCATAATATCTGTTGTATTGATCGATTTGAACTGTTATTGTGTGGTTTGGTTATTAACAGCTGATCAATAGTAGATTGAACAAATAATCTTTATTTACAATGGGGAACAACGACAACGATGCATTACACCTTTGTAACTCTTATAAAAAACATGAGGCACACTAAAGGAGCAACAGTCCACCAGGAACAGGCAGTGTAAAAGGGACTGTTGTCCATCCTTCCCCCCATTTACCTGCAGTCAGACACACATGCTTGTACGGTACTGTGTGTGTGTGTGTGTGTGTGTGTGTGTGTGTGTGTGTGTGTGTGTGTGTGTGTGTGTGTGTGTGTGTGTGTGTGTGTGTGTGTGTGTGTGTGTGTGTGTGTGTGTGTGTGTGTGTGTCCTTTGCCTCCGTAGCTAGAGATGTGTGAAAAGTAGGTCACAGGTCGGCCCTCTTTGTTCTCCACTAGAAAATGAAAAGTGACAGACACCAGCCGCTTATCGTTGCAAAACCACTCTCACAAACACACACACACACACACACACACACACACACACACACACACCCCTCACGACCAGTAATTGTGGCATGCTGTTATTATTGCTGCACAGGGCCAGAGCATGTAATTGCAGAACATCCGTAGACAGAAAAGAAATCATCAATATCGTTAACAAGTGCAAGAAAAAGGTATCCACTGACTGGAATGGAATCTGTCTGATGTTGGTTCAAAAAGTCATTGACGATATTGCAAACCAATTAACTGCCAAATGTGGTTGCTTGGCCTGGAGAGGAGGTCATCAGGAGGCAACCAACCTTCACCGAGTGTTTCGACCTTAAAACCTTGACACTCTCCGGTTGGCAGGTCAGCAGGATTGGCCAAGTCGCTGCCCCGCTCCTCCAGGCTTCAGCTGGTGTTCCAATCGTATGATCACTTTGCTTTGTAGGATTGGGTTGATCTGGCTTTGATGTTCCAACCCAAGGATCAGACGGGATTCAAAGGGATTGGGATTTTCTTTTCGCCCTCGGATCGAATTCTGATTACAGGCCATGGTAGACTGGGTTCCAGGTCCTCTACAGGCCTCCAAAAGCCCTCCTGCTGTGCTACCGGGGTGGGGTGGGTACGAATGCTCCGCAGACTGTGGTGTTGTACCTGCTGTGGACCTTCACTTGACTGACTCAGCCCAGTAAGAGTGGCCGATGCAAGATCCCTGTCCCAATGCCCTCAGACGCCCTGCAGAGGATGTCACCCATGTCCAACCGCAACTCTACAGCTTAATTTGGTCCAGGTGTTGTAACCTCCCTGATAGTCCGTTCCCGTTCTTGCTAGAGCCGGGGATGCTCTTCCATGGACTATCGGTGGGTGGAGATGGTTGGGACCCGTGCACTGCATGTGCCGGATTCCTCCTACAGTGTGTAGACGGGCCACTGCAGGCCCTATGGGGTCTTTCCCTCCTGTCAGCTGTCTTTCCAAACTGTCAGAAGGTCTTTCCCTAGTTGCCAGCTGCTCTGTTCATAACAGTCACTGGATAAATCCAGGGGTTTACTTCTAAGGCCCAATACTTTTTATTTTGTATCTAAATGAAATATGTAGAGTATCGAGGATCTTGAACTTTGTTTTATTTGTAGATGATGCTACTATTTTTTTTGTTCTGGAGAAAATTTGCAGCATGTTTTTGAGGTGGTGACTGCAGAAAAGAAAAAATTAAAACACTGGTTTGACAAACTGTCCTTAAATTTTAGCAAAACTATACTTATAGCAGTTGCTAATCATAAAATAAACACATAAGTAAATGTATTTTAAGTATATATGTATGTAAGTATTGAAAGAGTGTATGGAAACAAATTTCTGGGTGTGATACTAGACCACAAAATCTGCTGGAAATGTCCCGTCAGCTATGTAAGAACAAAGTTGGCAAAGAGTATTTCAATTCTGGGGAAAACAAGACACATACTATTATAGAGTTATATTTGGAAGTAAAAATAATTGTTTTGACCTGGTAGGGATTCCACTTGTACAGCTCTAGATGAAAGATTGAAGATATATAAATTAAATTCACTTAACATTAAAATAATCCACAAAGATGCAGTTGTCTTCTCAGCAGGTTAATCCAACCATGTTACCACCTGAAATCTTTAAAAGACTGCAGCTGCTGCTGATGCAGGTCCATGCTGGTTTAAAGGAACGTAAAGTTTTCAGACTACCTCAAGTGTGAGCAGATGATACCTCGTCTTACATCTTAATCATGTGATTTAAAATCGAATCTGTGTCTTTTCTTCTTCAGAGTTTTGGAGCCAAAGAGCCACTGAGACAGAGGAGGACCTGATATTGTGATATCATTCTCCGCCTCCCCACTGCTGACCATCCGTATCTCCTCCCGATCCCCGTCTCCTGCTGTGGATTACCAACAGGACCAGCTGAATAGAAGCTCCTAACTGAAGAGCACAGCCCAGTCCGGGCCAAGTTCTGGTTGATTCTCAGTCCAGTCCTACTGCAGGATGGCAGATCTACCTCTGTGTTTGGCTGTGATGGCCACCATTCTCCTGCTGACGCACAGAACTGATAGTAAGAAATTTAAATATGTTGGAAAGAAATGGTAGATTATATGTGAATTACATGAGTCAGGAGGTTTAAGACTGGATCTGTAAACGCCTCATGTTACCACATGATCATCCCGGACCAGATTTCTCCTCCCAGTTGTCAGGAGGGACTCATCGGGATTAAATCGACCCAAAACCCCTGTAGTCTGCACCCGCAGTTATGTGTGTGATGTAACCAGATTTCATAGTCGGTTAAGATTGTAAAACTCTGTATTCTTCGCCTGGTTTAAGGCTCCATTCAGACCAAGTCAGGCGTTGTGGCGTTCAACATTGATTGGCTAGCTAACGTTATCTGATTACTCAAACAGCAGCATTGCCGTTACACGAGAAAATATCACATATCATAAACTTAGTATATCTTTGACAATCCTGGTACATTCAGCATGTTGCCGCTAAAAATGTCCCTATTGAGAACCATTAAAACTGCAATTTTTGAACAGACAAGCATCAAGATCATGTTCCATATTATGAGGCTATCATTCTGTTTTTGTAGTTTTTTACTACAATCCTTCAGATGACACCATTTTCCATTTGTTAGCAAGAAGGGAAAATGCATGTTAATTTCCTCTTTGCATGGTAATCCAACCGTTACAAAGTTTGTAACTTAAATAATGTGGTGTCAGTATGTTACATGATGTGTGAGGCTCCATTTTTTTCTTCCACGTTTCATGAAAATCTGTTGAAGTAGTTATTGTGTATTCTTGCTAACAGACAAACAAAATAACAAACAAACAAACAAACACTGGTGAGAACGTAACCTTCTTTGTTGAGGTAATTAATAATCGTACATGTACCTGATTTATCTCTTTTTAGATGCTCACATTCATAGAAACATGGAGTGTGAGCTAAAATACTGCATTGGCCAAGATGAAAGACATCTTGTTACATAAAGCCTGGCTGAAAAAAAACAGGAATCCAAGTATATTCAAGGACGAGACAATTCACAAGTGAATTTCCTCCAGTCTGTTTAAAGTGTGTATTTTTAGAGTTTCTGACGGCTTTTTTTTTGTAGGGAGGAAATGGATTCCTGATGAGACTGAATCAAACAGCTAAGAACTGAGGCGTCACAGGCGATGATGAGGAAATAAATGTTTAGGTGGAAGTGTTTCATTACATTTTCTTCTTCTGTATTATCTGAAGTCACAACCCTGCTGCAGAAATGACTGTTGACTGCTTTGAAATGTGTTTTAGTTGCTGAGTTACTCTTTAAGTGTTCAGTTTGTTTCCAGTGAGGTAATCCGACTGTAATGTAACCCCTGCTTTGTGATCAGCACCCCTTCCCTGTACACACACATCTGTATCAGAAGCCTTTTGTTGGAGCTGATTAGAGTCAGTCAGCTGATAGATGAGACTTTAGAAATCTCTCTCTGCAGTTGAACTCCCGAGTTTATTGTCGGTGTGCTCGTTGGTGATGGTGTTAGATACCTACCAGCACCTTTTTACAGTGCTTTAGTCTCTCTGTAGTAACAAAAATGTAATCATTTCAGTTGTAAACATGTAGTAACACCGGCTTCAGATGAGGAATCTGTTCACAGATTGGGGAGCAGCTGGAGAAACTATTTTCACTCTGAGCACTTTACTCCACCTGATAACTGGACTACATGGGCGCCTTTATTGTATAGTACAGCTGAAGAGGTGACAGGAAATGTGGGAGACAGAGTGGGGGGGAAGACATGCGGCAAATGGCCACGGGTCAGAATCGAACCCGTGCCGACTGCTAGAGGACTATAGCCTCCGATCAGAAGACGAGATCAACCTCCATGTAACAGGAATGCGAAATGATTGTTGTCATGTGATTCCATTGTTTACACAGCGCTGCTGGACGCTGATGTAAAACGTCACACTCTCTGTAGCTTGAGGAAGGATAGCATGTTATCTTAAATCACACACTGCGGCTGCGTTATGATGGCGCTGGTTTGTTCAGTGTACATAAAGGTGGTGTAGGTAAAGGTCTTCGTTGTGGTGCTGCTGCGTGATGTCGGTTTAAAAGGCCTTAAGTGACGCCCACATAATGTTTGTTCAATCTGAATCTCAACATTAGTACAAGCACACTGAAATGATTCAAAAGAAAAGGATCAAATCTTCACATTTACCTTTGGAGGTGGAACCATGAACTGTTTTTATACAGAAAATCAACCAGTGTCAAAACCGTCATAGTCCTGGGGAAAATACTCCGCCCTTCACACCCAAACCTGTCGTCACGAAGGAAACGTGATGTCAGTTTCCTGTATGTGATTACATACAGGAAACTGACATCACTGTATGTGATTACTTGTACAGCCATAAGCTGATTGAAAAATATTAATATTGGCCAATAATATTAATATTGGCTGGTAAATCTTTGCAGCTTCCCAGATGGACTAAAAAATGCAATTTGTTTGAAATATTTAGGGTAACATTTGTTTCAGGTGAAGTGAAAATACCTTGAGTTCCTTCTCATCAGTCCGTGAGAGGTTTCTACTCTGCAGCAGTGTCTGCAGCACTGACTCGTCCACCTCTCCTCCTGCAGGAAGCTGTTGAACTGATTGTTGCCACTCTCACTTCCTCTCTGCACATTAACCGTTTCCTGTATGGCACTGAATGAGCTGCCAGCGGCGCTAAACGCTCCAAACAGCCATTGTTCTCCGGAAATATCCTTCAGTCCCTGTGGAGACATATTCACCCTCTGAAACAGTGTTTATTTCCCCTCTGTGGACTTTTTCTGCCTCAGCTTGGGAAGTCGCTGATTTCACTGTCGGCTGTGTTGGAACCAAACAGAAACATGTTTCTATCAGTGAATTAATAGTTTGTACAAATTAAAATTCAGCACCTCTGCTCTTTTTCTCCATGTGTCAGGTTTTATATCCTGAAAACATTCATTTTTATGAATGTTTTCAGTGATGATGGGAAATACTGATGTGTTAATGTCACCTGAGATGGATCTGAGGGTTAATGAGGGTCAGATGAACTTTGCTGGGAGTCATCACCATGGCAACACACATATATTTTTATATAATGAATATAAAAATATATGTGCGTAGTTGAAATACACAAAATCTGTAGCTGGCCAGCAGTGAAGAGGCCTGTTGTGTTAGAAAGAGCACAAATGAGTGTTTACACAAAGCAAGCTGAACCATCTGTCACATCCTGACAGGCACAGATTAAAGGTTTGTTGTTTTTTTACTGAATATACAAAATATTCTGAAGGTTTCACTTTGAGCTTGTCATAAATGTGACATTTTATATTATAAATCAATGGATTGACCAAGAAAATAATCAGATTAATATGTACCAAAGGAATCTTTATAAAATGGTTCAAAATGAGCATCTTAAAACATTGAAGTACTAAACAGTAGTAAACAAAGTAGTAAACATGAATTTCATGATATAATTTGTCTGCATTGATTCCGTTTTGATTATACTTCAGTACTTCTACATGACTGACACTTTCACAGTAGGACTAGTAGTAATAGTACCTTTACTTGAGTAATGGATTTCCATTACAGCTGTCTAGTAAAGAGAGGAGGCTAACTTGTGGAGGTGGTGTTTGCTCTGCATCTTTCTTCTCATATCTTGTTGTGTCGTTGGTGTCACAGCAGTTTGATCATATCTTTATTGTATTTGTTGGTGAGTCATGAAGTTTTTCTGCAGCTCTGCAACTACACGGTCGCCGTCACGTTCCTCCGGCCTCTCAGACGTTCAGATGACTGTAGGTCAGACTGCTGGATGTAAATAAAGCGTCTGAAGCAGCGCTGTGACTTTAAGAGAGTCTGATTACCCAGAGTGCTCTCTGCCAGACCTCAGTCTCCTGCACAATTAACTACACGTGGATGGAAAAAGACGCTGCAGCCATTTCCAGCCTCAACACACCCGTCATCTCTTCTTCTTCCCTCCTCACTCCAGTCAGGAGTAACTCAGCCAATCAGAGCTCACCGGTTCTTTTAGGCAGGAGTTCCAAAACTGTTCTAATTCCTCCGTAGTGGTTTTGTTAGTATGAGCATTGTGGTGCCTTCAGTGTCCATTCGGGGACAGTAGCTTGTTGCACAGATGTAGCCGACTCCCTTGACAGGTGCTCTTCCTTTTGTTTGGAGAGTGTTTTTTAAGCTATGTGCTTTTGATTCAAGTGATCTGAAGTTTCAAACAATCATTAAGAGGATTTTTAGGCAGAGAATGCATTCAGGGCACTCAGCCTTCTTACATGTGGTGATAAATCCATACATCCTCATGCTGCCCAGTTTTAAGTGGCCAGGAAAACGTTCAGCGATGTCCACAGTGAAACATGTTGGTGGACGATGATCTGGACCCTCAGAGTCAGGAGATGTTAAGACATTTTTCAGACGGATACTTCCTGTTTCAGTCACGTCACTTTTTAGATGTTTAAAACTGACGATATATCATTTAATCAGATGAAGGATTTTTGTCTGGATCTTAAGTTATCAGAGAAAGCTGAGCTAACGATAGCGGTGACTATTGTCACACACAAAGGAAGCTGGCGGAGGTGAAAACGGCTTCTTCCTTCCCATGACGCTCTCAGGAGCAATGTTTTAAGTCAAATTATTTCAAGCTAACTCTGCAAACTAAGAAAAGTTCTGTTTTAGTCTAAACACGGGCTCATATAGTTTGCCGTGGAGACGCTCTGTGTTGTACCGACTCAGCTCGGTGTGATGTCATCAGCTCATCGAAGCCTTTCTCCTCTTTTCCCTCCGTTGGTCCGTCAAACATGAGTCATAGTAGATGTCTGTGGTGAGACTCTCTGAAGCACAGGGTTAGTTAGCACCGAGATGGCAGCGGAGACATGTCCGGACATGACAGCACACACCTCAGAGTGTTTCACTGAGAGCTCCAACGAGGAGAGACGGAGCGGAGAAGGTGAAAGACCGATAAGAGACAGATGAACAGAGCTGCATGAGAAGGTGAGGGATTAAGGCATCTCCTCCTCCCTGTCTAGCCTCTATGTTCCCTTCAAATAAAGAGGTTCATCTGAAAACGTGGAAAATGGCAAAAATTTGTCAAGTCATTTTGTCATTCACCAGATCCCTAAGGCTGAGGCCCAGACACCCTACAGAGGAAGATCATTTCAGCCGCTGGTATCCACCAGTCACGACCCAGAGCTCAGGACCATAGGTGATGTTTGAACGTAGATCCACTGGTAGACCCAGAGCTTAGGAAGCAGAAGCAGTAACAGCTCCGAATCCGCGAATTGGTGATGTCGTAGGACAGGATGGGGGGGTGACACTATGGTGATGTGTTATGTGTGTGACTGGAAGATTTAAAAAGCAGCAGTTAGAAGCTAGTTAGCAGTTAACTCAAAGAAGAAGAAAATGTCTCCAGATTGTGATTTGTCGCATGTCCTCCTCTGTGACTGTTGTCCTGCTGATAGAGCAGGAATGTTTGACTTCCAGCAGGTAATAAATCTGACCTGAAGTCTGTTCTTAAAGCTCCACTATGTCCCAGGGTCCTGAACCTAAAGCTGAACACGAGTGCTGATAAGTCAACAGTCTCAGTTTTCTGCTGTACATCTGGTCCTGACTCGGTGTGTATTTGTCTGTCCAGCTGCAGGTCAGAACCCAGACCACGTCCTGCAGGGCACGGGGGTGAAACCTGAGGCCCGGCGGCCTGGTGAGGACTCCACTATCGCGCCCGAGGATGCCGCCCGTTTCCTCAGCTGCTACTGCTCCGGACACTGTCCTGAAGACGCCATGAACAACACCTGCCAGTGAGTAGAGACAGTAGAGTCCAGTAAAAGTCAGATAGATGGGTCGGAGTCTGTCTGACCTGAGGACAGCAGAATGACTGTTTGTGTCTCCTCAGGACCAACGGCCAATGTTTCGCCATCATTGAGGAGGATGAGCACGGAGAAGCCATCCTCACCTCCGGCTGCATGAAGTATGAAGGCTCAAACTTCCAATGCAAGGTAAGCACACACAGACACACACAGACACACACAGACACACACAGACACACACGCACACTGAAGCAATTTAAAAGCCTTTAAAGGAACAGTTCACCCAAACATGGAAATTCAGTCCAGTCACCTCCACGCTAATGGAAAGTCTGAGGTTTCTTAGTCCACCAAACATTTCTAGAGCTTCACAAAAACAGCGTCGCAGTGTTTTCCTCAACCAGTGGCTGCAAAACATTTTCACTTGAAGGACCCTGAACTAATAAGACCCCATGTGGTCAGGATTTGTCCCAGAGGTTTCATCTGACACATATTATGTTTTTAGATGTTTTATGATAAAAAGTGTGTAAAACCCTGGAATAAAATAGTAGGTCTTTGTCATTGTGTTACTTAATGAAAATAAGTTATTATTTTTATTATTAGATACTGTAGGGACCCACTTTGAAAAGCACAGTTCTAAACAACTGAAGAAGATGGGAACTTGTTTTTAAACATAAAATTAAGATGCCAACAGGAAAGAGCTCCAGGCAGCATAATCCTAGTCTTCAGAGGATCCCAAATGGATGACATCTGATACTTAAACTACATCTGATACTTAAACTACATCTGATACTTAAACTACATCTGATACTTAAACTACATCTGATACTTAAACTACATCTGATACTTAAACTACATCTGATACTTAGACTACATCTGATACTTAAACTACATCTGATACTTAGACTACATCTGGTACTTAAACTACATCTGATACTTAGACTACATCTGATACTTAGACTACATCTGATACTTAAACTACATCTGATACTTAGACTACATCTGATACTTAAACTACATCTGATACTTAAACTACATCTGATACTTAGACTACATCTGATACTTAAACTACATCTGATACTTAGACTACATCTGATACTTAAACTACATCTGATACTTAAACTACATCTGATACTTAGACTACATCTGATACTTAAACTACATCTGATACTTAAACTACATCTGATACTTAAACTACATCTGATACTTAAACTACATCTGATACTTAAACTACATCTGATACTTAGACTACATCTGATACTTAGACTACATCTGATACTTAGACTACATCTGATACTTAAACTACATCTGATACTTAAACTACATCTGGTACTTAAACTACATCTGGTACTTAGACTACATCTGGTACTTAGACTACATCTGGTACTTAGACTACATCTGGTACTTAGACTACATCTGGTACTTAGACTACATCTGATACTTAAACTACATCTGATACTTAGACTACATCTGATACTTAGACTACATCTGATACTTAGACTACATCTGATACTTAGACTACATCTGATACTTAAACTACATCTGATACTTAAACTACATCTGATACTTAGACTACATCTGATACTTAGACTACATCTGATACTTAAACTACATCTGATACTTAAACTACATCTGATACTTAAACTACATCTGATACTTAAACTACATCTGATACTTAAACTACATCTGATACTTAAACTACATCTGATACTTAGACTACATCTGATACTTAGACTACATCTGATACTTAAACTACATCTGATACTTAGACTACATCTGATACTTAGACTACATCTGGTACTTAGACTACATCTGGTACTTAGACTACATCTGGTACTTAGCCTACATCTGGTACTTAGCCTACATCTGATACTTAGACTACATCTGATACTTAAACTACATCTGATACTTAGACTACATCTGGTACTTAGACTACATCTGATACTTAGACTACATCTGATACTTAGACTACATCTGGTACTTAAACTACATCTGATACTTAAACTACATCTGATACTTAAACTACATCTGATACTTAAACTACATCTGATACTTAGACTACATCTGATACTTAAACTACATCTGATACTTAAACTACATCTGGTACTTAGACTACATCTGGTACTTAGACTACATCTGGTACTTAGACTACATCTGGTACTTAGACTACATCTGGTACTTAGACTACATCTGGTACTTAGACTACATCTGGTACTTAAACTACATCTGATACTTAGACTACATCTGGTACTTAGACTACATCTGGTACTTAGACTACATCTGGTACTTAGACTACATCTGGTACTTAGACTACATCTGGTACTTAGACTACATCTGGTACTTAGACTACATCTGATACTTAGACTACATCTGGTACTTAGACTACATCTGATACTTAGACTACATCTGATACTTAGACTACATCTGATACTTAGACTACATCTGATACTTAGACTACATCTGATACTTAGACTACATCTGATACTTAGACTACATCTGATACTTAAACTACATCTGATACTTAAACTACATCGGATACTTAGACTACATCTGGTACTTAGACTACATCTGGTACTTAGACTACATCTGATACTTAGACTACATCTGATACTTAGACTACATCTGATACTTAAACTACATCTGGTACTTAAACTACATCTGATACTTAAACTACATCTGATACTTAGACTACATCTGATACTTAGACTACATCTGGTACTTAGACTACATCTGGTACTTAGACTACATCTGGTACTTAAACTACATCTGATACTTAGACTACATCTGATACTTAGACTACATCTGATACTTAGACTACATCTGGTACTTAGACTACATCTGGGACTTTTCACACATGATAGTCCGGGACTCTTCGATTGGGGGGTGAAATTACAACATTGTTGCACTTTCACTTGGTTTGGTTCGCTTTCACACTGCACTTTGTCAAACGAACCAAACCTTCTGAATAACATTACAGTTATGTTCATTACAGACTGCTCGTCTGTGACGGTAATGAACCAGTAAACACCAAAGAAGAAGAAGAAGCAGAAGAAGAAGAATACCGCTCATATATAATCTATTTAATAGTTTTAGGAGATTTGATGTATTGTTGCTGATTATGCGATTAAATCCCAATGCCTCCATTCTCTCGCTAAATAGTTTAAACACTTTGTTGTTTTTGTGAGTGGCCACAGGCAATTGTGATACATGATCATCTGACCATATTTCAATCAGGGCTTTCACCTCTTCATTGCTCCACGTCTGTCCATGAGACATTTTTTCCACTCCTGTAAGTCGATGTTTTCCACATGCGTGCCGTTTGTTTTGCCTCCCTTTTACCCAGGATGCACTGTGCTTTGCTCCACTCCCTACCTTTGGTTTATAAGTTGGTCCACTTTGCTTTCACACCACAAACGATCCGTACCATGGTTCACTCGCAAGCGAACCGAGACCCCCGTTTTCAAGCAGACGAGAGTTTGCTTGTTTGGTCCGCACCTGAGTTCAAATGAGCTTTCACACCAACCCAAACGTACCGGACTATCCGAGGAAACGAACCAGGGTTCGTTTAAAGCGGACCAAACAGCTCTGGTGTGAACGCGACCTTAGACTACATCAGCCTCATCTGTTCTACTGAGCATCATCAGCTGAACAGGTGAGCTCTAATTTATTGATTGTACAATGGGTTTGATTGACAGGACTCTCCCAAAGCTCAGACCAGGAGGACGATTGAGTGCTGCAACACGGACTTCTGCAACAGAGACTTGCAGCCTACCCTCCCCCCACAGGCTCCCACAGGTAACATTAACTCTCAAATCATTCAGGTGTTCATCAGGTGAATGTCCTGTTAATCAGTTAATCTGTTTCCAGAAGGGAGCCCTCATTGGCTGGCCTTCCTCATCTCTATGACGGTCTGCTGCTGTACGCTGATCTGTGTCACTGTGGTCTGTTACTACAGGTAGGACATTATCCTTTATTTAGCCAAATCCTCATTGAAATTAAAAATCTCTTTTAGTTTTTATTTTAAATTCCATCTCTTGACTTGACCTGGCCAACAATCTAGTTAAAAATAAAAAACTTTACTAAAATCTCTCTTTATTTTCATCCACTAACAAACAGAGATAAAATATAAAAGACTGTTTTTCACTAAATTACAATCCAAGTATTCTGATCATTGATGGCTTCTCAGCAGTTTGGTTTCCTGTGCTGCGCCGACTTTCTGCAAAGCTGCATTCTTAATCATTCAACCTGTTTTTATCAGATAATGATCAGATAAATCTGATGTGGAATCAGTGAAATAAAAGGAAAATGACCAATTATTAGTTTGTTCTCCACTAGATTGACTGAAGTGTGTGTGTGTGTTTTTTAGGTATAAGTGGCAGACTGAGCGTCAGCGCTATCACAAGGATCTGGAGCAGGAGGTCTTCATCCCTGCTGGAGAGTCTCTCAAAGACCTCATCCACCAATCACAGAGCTCAGGCAGCGGCTCGGGGCTCCCCCTGTTGGTAGGGATGCATCACTGCATCACCACAGTCTCTGTTATGGAATCACTGAGTCACACCTGGTTTCAATTCTTACTGAAGAATCTCAAACCCTGACATATTTTACATTAAATGCAACCAATCACACACTGCTCAACAGGTCTGGATGTTGTTTACTCATTTATTGTTTCTGTGCATGAGTTTGATTTATTATGTATTATCATAATTTATTTTTAGCACAGAATAGTAAAATCAACAAACATCTGTCTCCTGGAAACACTTTCATTTTGCTGATGGTTTGTAGTGTAAGAATTTTACACATTTATTTACATCATCATTCATCACCGATGATGAAGCCCTCAATAACTGTCCTGGAGTTTTGATCCAGGATTTAATTTGATATTTTTTCCAGATCAGATCATTGTCATCAACAGGTTTCACTGAGGACGGAGACAAACCCAGCAGACATCACCCAACCCTATTTGATACCTTAATGATCCTTTTTTCTTACCATACTTTAACATGTTTATGTCATCAGAGCTGATTCTGTTCAGGTTTAGTGAAAAGGTTCAGACCAGCTCTGCTCTCCATAAAACCACCTCCTCTCTGCTCAGGTGCAGCGGACCATCGCCAAGCAGATCCAGATGGTGCGTCAGATCGGTAAGGGGCGGTACGGCGAGGTGTGGCTGGGCCGCTGGAGGGGAGAGAAGGTGGCCGTCAAAGTCTTCTTCACCCGAGAGGAAGCCAGCTGGTTCAGAGAGACAGAGATCTACCAGACCGTCCTGATGAGACATGAGAACATCCTCGGTACTCGTTCCCTTCTCTCTTCACTTCCATAGCAGATACAGATCAGAATAAAGTCATGCTGGTCAGAAAATATCACTTTTTAAACTCCTCTATTGGAAAAAGACTGTTTAGGCCTCATATTAGCTTTTGTCCTGAAATCACACCAGAAAGGCATCTTTAAAATCCAGAATGAACAGGAGCAACGAAACAAAACTGTTTCAGGGTTCATGTGATTCGAAAAACTGATCTTACCCTTTCAATGAAACGGCAGAAAACTCAATCAAGAGCTGAACCGCAAGTCTGAAGACCACGGGACTACGGGTCAGATCAATACCTGGAGAGATTTTTAATCCGCTTGATGATAAAGACAGCAGGTGTCATCTGTAAGACTGATAACACAACGGCTGCTAACATTTCATTTAATTAATATTTCATATTAAAATGTAATGGTGAAATTAAAATGCTAACATTAACATGCTGTTATGATGGTATTTTTAAGATAAGATAAGATATCCCTTTATTAGTCCCACAGTGGGGAAATTCACAGTATTGCAGCAGCACAGTGTACAAAAACACAGTGGGGGAGGGGAAATAATATAAAAAATACAATACAATAAAGGAGGGGGGTAAAGTGTCTCAAAAATATTACACAAATACTATAACAAAAGTGTCTCAGTATTGCAATAAAAAAGTACTACAAATTGTTAGGTCTACTGGGAGCAGTGCTGATTGTACAGTCTAACAGCTGCAGGAAGGAAAGACTTGTGAAAGCGCTCCTTCACACACTTTGGGTGAAGCAACCTGTCGCTGAAGGAGCTCTCCAGTGCTGTTACTTGGTCCCGCATCGGGTGGGAGTGATTGTCCATCATGGATGACAGTTTAGTTGTCATCCTCCTTCCTCCCACCACCTCCACTGGGTCCAGGGGGCATCCCAGGACAGAGCTGGCCTTCCTTATCACCTTGTCGAGTCTTTTCCTGTCCGACACTGAGATGCCGCTGCCCCAGCAGACCACACCATAAAAAATGGCTGATGCCACCACGGTGTCATAAAATGTCTTGAGGAGTGCTCCCTGTACTCCAAAGGACCTCAGTCTCCTGAGCAGATAGAGTCTGCTCTGGCCTTTCCTATAAAGTGCCGTGGTATTGTCTGTCCCGTCCAGTTTATTGTTCAGGTGAACACCCAGGTACTTATAAGATGTCACCATCGCAATGTCCGTTCCCTGAATGTTCACCGGAACATTCTAGTCTTTTAACATTTAACTAGTCTTTATGAAAATGCTAATGCTAACATACTAAGTTTTAATAATACATTCATGTATGTGATGTTGGGGTTATTGTGGAAATGAGTTTGCAACTGAACCGCCTCAAATCACAACACAAATCCTGCAAACTAAAATTTTGTGCCATGACGTTCTCGATATCAGCAACTTCATGACGCTAACGTGCAATTAATTAACTAGTTGAATAAGTTGTTGTTGGAGTTAAGTGGGTTTTTTTAAATGATGTTAGCTTAGCATTTTTATGAGCATCAACCTCAACACAGCCAGTCGCTGCCTCCATCTGAAATTCCTTTGCAAAATACTATTTAGTAGGTAAAACAGTCAGATTTTTAGTACGTCTGAAACTTGTTCGCTTTTCTTTACAGAAGTGTTCTTCTGTAGTTTCCTCTAACTAAATTTAATGTAGTTTGAGGAAATTTAACATCGTTTGAGGAAATCTAACAGCCATTTTGTTTTGAAAAGATTTTCAAGAATGAACTGGATAAAGTTTTTGAACGTCCAAGCTCTTGATTGTTTTTCTCTGACCTGTCAATCATCTTTCTGGCCCTCCTCCAGGCTTCATCGCCGCCGACATTAAAGGCACGGGCACCTTCACTCAGCTCTTCCTCATCACCGACTACCACGAGAACGGCTCTCTGTATGACTACCTGAAGCTGACCACGCTGGACACGCAGGCCCTGTTGCGACTGGCGTACTCGGCCGCCTGCGGCCTGTGTCACCTGCACACTGAGATCTACGGCACACAGGGTAAACCAGCCATCGCCCACCGAGACCTCAAGAGCAAGAACATCCTGATCAAGAAGAACGGCACCTGCTGCATCGCTGACCTCGGCCTCGCCGTCAAGTTCAACAGGTAGAACTTAAGAGTGTCCAGTATATTCAGATCGTTACTGCCGCTAACGTTAGCTTAGCTTAGCTTGGTTTTAGGTAAGGATTCATTTCGTGTTTATTGTTCACAAGTTTTTACCGACATCTGAATTATCCACAGAGATCCTTCCTCTCCAGAACAAAAAGACCTGGAGCTTAAATCCAGTAAAACCACCGAATAAACCAGTGAAACGCTGAATAAACCAGTAAAGCCACTGAATAAACCTGTAAAATGCTTTATAAACCAGTAAAGCCACTGAATAAACATGTAACATGCTTAATAACCCAGTAAAACCACTGAATAAACTTGTAAAATGCTTAATAAACCAGTAAAGCCACTGAATAAACTAGTGAAACGCTAAATAAACCAGTAAAGCCACAGAATCAACCAGTGAAATGCTGAATAAACCAGTAAAACCACTGAATAAACCAGTGAAATGCTGAATAAACCAGTAAAACCACTGAATAAACCTGTAACATGCTTAATAAACCAGTAAAGCCACTGAATAAACTAGTGAAACGCTAAATAAACCAGTAAAGCCACAGAATCAACCAGTGAAATGCTGAATAAACCAGTAAAACCACTGAATAAACCAGTGAAATGCTGAATAAACCAGTAAAACCACTGAATAAACCTGTAACATGCTTAATAAACCAGTAAAGCCACTGAATAAACTAGTGAAACGCTAAATAAACCAGTAAAGCCACTGAATAAACCAGTGAAATGCTGAATAAACCAGTAACATGCTTAATAAACCAATAAAACACTGAATGAACCAGATTAAAAATGAGTGTCTCCAAAACACTTTTCTAAATGTCCTCACTTCTAAAAGACAGAGGTACATATATACATACATTCATACATATATATATTCATACATATATACATACATTCATACATATATACATACATTCATACATATATACATACATTCATACATATATTCATACATTCATACATATATACATACATTCATACATATATACATACATTCATACATATATACATACATATATACATACATTCATACATATATTCATACATTCATACATATATACATACATTCATACATATATTCATACATTCATACATATATACATACATTCATACATATATACATACATTCATACATATATACATACATTCATACATATATACATACATTCATACATATATACATACATTCATACATATATTCATACATTCATACATATATACATACATTCATACATATATTCATACATTCATACATATATACATACATTCATACATATATACATACATTCATACATATATACATACATACATATATACATACATACATACATATATACATACATACATACATATATACATACATTCATACATATATACATACATTCATACATATATACATACATTCATACATATATACATACATTCATACATATATACATACATTCATACATATATACATACATTCATACATATATACATACATTCATACATATATACATACATTCATACATATATACATACATACATACATATATACATACATTCATACATATATACATACATACATACATACATTCATACATATATACATACATACATACATTCATACATATATACATACATACATACATTCATACATATATACATACATTCATACATATATACATACATACATACATTCATACATATATACATACATTCATACATATATACATACATACATACATTCATACATATATACATACATTCATACATATATACATACATTCATACATATATACATACATACATACATACATTCATACATATATACATACATACATACATTCATACATATATACATACATACATACATTCATACATATATACATACATTCATACATATATACATACATACATACATTCATACATATATACATACATACATACATACATTCATACATATATACATACATACATACATACATACATTCATACATATATACATACATACATATATACATACATTCATACATATATACATACATATATACATACATTCATACATATATACATACATTCATACATATATACATACATACATACACACTCTTGATATAGTGCCATAAATAAAGTAAAAGAGTTCAGATAAAGTAGCTCAGTGTACATTCTAGAAAATAACCAACATATAACAAAAACAAAACAAATGAAAGTATTAAAATCCTTCATCCACTGAGAAGATATAATGTTAGTTAAAACCACTAAGATGAAGATGCTTTATGCTGGAGGTTGGCGTCCAGATCATCATCATCAGTGTTTGATTATGACATCATCATCGCCCACTGCTAACATCAACATAAACTGTAACCTGATGGTTGTTGTTCTGTGTTTTATTTGTTAGTGCACTGGCTTCCATTTAAATCTCTTTGATTCTCATTAATAGATTATTGTTGTTGATGATTTTGTTGTGTTAATATGACTTTTGTTTATATATAAATATACTTATTTGTTTGCAACGTCTCTGCTTCAGTCCATTTTTCCAAAACATTCTTCCAAACTTCAAGACGGATTTCTCCTGAAAGCGAAAACAAAAGTGCATCTGTGGTTAGTTGTGTGTTCGACGGTGGTTATTGTGAGCGTGACTTCACGGCATCTCATTGACAACAGTCTGTTTTGTGTTACCGTAGCGACACCAACGAGGTGGACATCCCTCTGAGCACCCGGGTGGGGACGAGGCGCTACATGGCCCCCGAGGTCCTGGACGAGAGCCTCAACAAGAACCACTTCCAGGCTTACATCATGGCCGACATTTACAGCTACGGCCTCGTCATCTGGGAGATGTCCAGACGCTGTGTGTCCGGAGGTAAACACCCACAAAGGCCACTATGTTCGTACTGAGCACATGAGTAATTGATACGTATTGAGAAAAGCGGCTGACTGCCACATAAGTTTTGAAGAGTTCAACATTTACGTGGCCTGCTAGACGTACAGTGAAGTTCTCACCGTCTATGTCAAGTAATTGGAACATTACAAAAGTCCATGAAAAATACCTGAAAAGTAAGAGGAGTGCTGCTACGTTTTTCTCATTTTTCCTGGTCGTAGTACGTACTTCTACAAATATGCATTGGTGTGACAGAGGCTTTAGCAGCAGTAGTGTTAGCTGTTGTCACACCTGCTGCAAACACGTTAGCGAAAATTCATTAACTAAAATTCTTAAATGGTTCCTGATGAGTCCCAGTGCATTGTGGGATACATCAGCGTGATTCTCCATTTGTCAGTAGACCAGCATGATTAGAATACTCCACTGCAATTGGCCAGTGAAGTGATACTCTGCTGTGATTCGTTGGTTCTGTGGTTGGTTATCAAAGCAGCATGGATCAGATTTTTAACTGGTGGCTCCACCTGCTGGTTTAAACGTGTTACTGCAGACAATCCAGAGACCTCAGTTGTTTTGAAAGAAGTTCTTGTAAAGGCATTTTTTCTAAAATAGCATAAAATCATGGTTTTAAACTCGTATTAAAATTAAATGGAGTCTGGTGCTGACAGGTGAGTCTGTGCTGTCGTCTCTCTGCTCAGGTATTGTGGAGGACTACCAGCTGCCCTACTATGAGATGGTGCCCTCTGACCCGTCCTATGAAGACATGCTGGAGGTGGTGTGTGTTAAAGGTCTGCGGCCCACCGTGTCCAACCGCTGGAACAGTGACGAGGTGAGAGGCGACGCTGACATCTGACGTCCCATCGTAAAAGCTGATGGGATCATTCACTTCGTTTCTGAATGCTGGAATAATGTTAACCTCGATATTGTCGTGTGTCCGCAGTGCCTTCGCGCCATGCTGAAGCTGATGTCAGAGTGCTGGGCTCATAACCCCGCCTCCCGCCTCACCATCCTCAGAGTCAAGAAGACGCTCGCCAAGATGGTGGAGTCCCAGGACATCAAGATCTGACCCCCATCCTCTAATCTTCGTCATCCCACCGCTGCTGGATTCCCCCACTGATGGGTCCGGATCAGACCGGCCTCCCCTGGCTCACATTACTCTTCATCAGGAGGAGGAGGAGGAGGATTTGGGAGATTAAAAAAACGGACCCTCCTCCTCAGGGCTGAACTGCTCCTCCTCCTCCTTTCTCCTTCTTCAGAAACAAACATGGAGTCCTTCCTCCTCCTCCACAGCTGGGGTTGACGCTTTCTGTGAAAGCCAAATGAGACTTTGACGACGGCTTCCTGCAGAGGGGGGAGGAGCCTCATGATGCTCGCTGTGAATGAAGCCGCCTCAGCAAGCCTTCCTCGACTTCCGCCTGTTTAAAAAGCTAAAAATGCCAATTTTGTTTTTATTTTCTCTTCAGGATGGAGTTCTCCTGCCATATTGAAATATATCTCCTCTCTAAGCGTACAGTTAACTCTAAAGGTACTATTATAACGTGAATTTTATTGTGTAAATAAATGTTATCATTAGACGCCGTGCCGACTCAGAAGAAGATTTAAACATGACGACGTCCATTGCGACTCCTCAGAGACGCTGACAGGAGACCACGAGTCGTCTCCCCGTCCTGTTTCCGTCTGTTACGTCTTTTATAAGGAGGTGGAGCTGCCGTGGTGGCAGAGGAAAATCTCATTAGTTGAGTAAAAACTTAGTGGGTGGAGCCAAAGGACCTGAACAAGATGTCATTCAGGTGTGTGAGCCAATGGGAGGAGGTCTACAATAGCAAAGCTTCTCCTCCTTCACAGGTTTAACTTGAAGGATGAAGGTTTCACTTTACTTTTGTGGAGGTTTATTAGCAGCATGTTAAACATTCTGATGATGTCATCAGTTCTGTTTTTCATACAACTGGCCCAAATGAATCAGAATCTACACAAACTGGATCTGAACCTAAACTCATCATCTGGACATATTTTAACTCTAAACCTCATTGTATTATAATAATTATAATGATAACAATAATAATACATCTCAGCTGCTCTGTTAGCTTATAGCAGCTAAATAAAGATCACCTCCTACAAATACATTTTTAGATCCAGCAGATCTGGATTAACATAAATATATGTGACTTTATTCATCATGATTTTTGGATTGTTTCTGAGAAATTAGAGAAAATGTCTGAAATCTTGCGATGTTGAGAAAGATATAAATGGTTCCTGGATCAATTCCATAGTTAAATTTCTGATAGCTGCTTCATCCTTCCACCATGTTAAGTGGAAATCAGTCGAGTAGTTTTTGAATATTTAGGGAAATGTAAAAAAAGAAAAAGAAAAAAGGCTTATTATAATATTGAAGAAAATAATGGAAAAAAAACCTCTTGGATCTGGATCTTCACCAAAAATGTAATTTTGTCCACAGGCCAACCCCTCCACAAACGTTTGTGTGGTTTGGTTTAGAACTTTCAGTCACCCAAACAAACAACCTACAAACAAACCTGTAAACAACCAGCAGGTCAAAACATGACCTCCTTGGCTGAGGTAATAAACTGTCCTGTTGTCGTTTGAAAGAAAAAACATTTCTCTCCATCCTAAAAATTTGTATCAATCCATGAGGAATGAAATTGATCAAATGTAGGTAAAAATAATTTGACTTATTGATTTATAGATTTAATGAAACAGCATAAGCTAAGCTAATTAATTAAATTAGAGGTGGATGCTCAGGAGCTAATCTTATTAAGAGGAAGCTAAAGGAAATAACTGTTCAAAATGGGAATTAAATACATAAAAAATTCAGTAGCTAGCTGGCTAGCTACCCTATGAAACATCAGTTACCCTAAACTAGCAAAAGAGCACTAAGCTTTTGTAAAATAATACTTAGACTAACTTTGGCTCCTCCCACTGAGGTTTCATCTCTCAATCAGATTATATCTGCTTGTAGAAGTCTAACTGAGCAACTGAATTCAATTTGGAGCAGAAGAATATTTGGGAAAGAATATGCTTAGCTTAGCACAAAGACTGTTAGCCTAGCACCATCAAAACCACATTCTTGGGTTTATCTGGTTTATTTATTTTAGCATCTTGTGGCTACAACAGATCAGGGCTAGCGAGTCCCCCCCAGTCTTTACGCTAAACTAAGCACCCTGGATGAAATAAAGGATTCACCTGAAATGTGGGACTGTTCTCAGCAGCAGGATGACGTGCACGTTTTGGTTCTGCGTGCACGTTCACTCAGATGTGTGTGTGAGGCTAACTGTTCAGTAACGTTTTCTCTGTGATAAATATGCAAGAAGACCCTTGTATTTAGGAATAATAATCTGTGATGTGTTCGTGTTGTTTGTACAGCAGCTGGTCCGGTGCCTTATGAGTTTACCAGGAGATGAAACTATACCGTCTGTCCAATGTAACGATTTTTAAGTAAATAACCTTATTTTAGTACACAAACACGGCGTCCTCTCTGCTTCTTCCAGCATCCTTCTCCTGGTTTCATAAAGAGAGCCAAGAAAATCAGTCAATGCTAAAGCGGTTCCATAATCCAAACTCATGAAGACTAATCTGGACAGATGATCCAGACAGGTTCAGGTAATCAAGTAAAATACACCTGAGGTTTAGTCTGCCAGGTTAGTTTCCCAGCATTAGTTGCCATAGTAAGTGACCTTAAATTGAGTCAGAATAAACCTGGATTATTTGACACACACTTTATGCCACAGACCCCTGATCATGTTGTTTGTAAACTCACTTCATGTATCCCATTTCTGCCAAGAATAGTAAAGAAAAATTTGCAATAAAACTTATTCAAATTATCTTTAACTTTTTCATCTTGACAATAAATCTAAGTAATCTCTTTATTTACAGGAAAATAAATTCAAAAAATTTCATCAGAATAATTTTGATTTCATATATTATTTGTATAGGCTTTGTTTCACTGATAGGTGGACGTTTACTTCTGCAAATTTGTCCTCAAGTCTTTGAACACAGCTACACCTGCTGGACAAATGCTGTCACTGCATCTCAGGAAGCAGGTGAGTTCAGTTTTCTTAAGTTATTTTTATGTATTTTGAATAGTTTACAGACAGGCATCTCCATTTTATCCTCTCTGCCACTACCCTCCTAACATTTTGGCTCAAAAAAAAGATATATATCCTTGAAACACTCCTGTTTCCCAGAGCCACAAAATGATTAATCATTATCTTGACTCATACATGTGCCTGGAACATCCAAGACATTTATAAGGTTAAATTATATGCAATGATCCTTTATTTACCTTTAGATATCAGTATTTTACTGCGTCCAAGCTGACATTACACAATGTATTAGAAATTAAATTAAGGAATATCAGCAGACACATTTAAGCCGTTTACCCTAACAGTTTTCAACCAAGTTGTACCCATATAATTACCATGTCCTGTATTTCTGTGCGCCTGATGCAGGAAGTACATCAAACGCACATAGTATATTGTGTCACTTATTCTTCCGTACACTTTTTCGCCACACAACTAGTCTTGCAGCGTTGGTTGCACATAGACAAAATATATCAAAGCGTGTGGAATGATCAGGAATAGTGTGCTATGACTTTTCGTAGCGATTTGTAAAACCATTTGAGAAAAATTTTCCCATTAGAAACACTGGGAAATCGAGCAATGGCTTTGACCGATGATCAAAGTATTGAGATACATCAGGCACATATCAAAATTTCTCCAGGAATTTTCTAGTTTTAAATATCCTTATGTTTTAGTTGCTGATCAAACAGGAATCTGAAATTATGTTGCAATTTTAAAACTTGGTACAAACCAGAACATATGCCCAGTGTCCCCATCCTGGGTGTGATGTCAGAGGAAAATGGCTGTGTGAATGTTAAAGCCCCTATTTATTCAATTGCGATACAGTATCATTCCTGGAAGCTCGGTGGAAATGTATGCTCTGTCTAGGAACTGTTAAACCTGCAGTGATCACACAGAGTCTGAGTTGTGTCAAACATTTGTCTTTATTAACGCCCTTCAGTCGGTCCCTGTCTACTTGTCCTCAGGCTTGTTGAAGCAGTAGGTGAGGCAGCACTTCCCGCAGTAGTGACGGTCAAAGTGGCTCGCCATGAAGACGCCGGCGCCGCACTCATCAGCAGGACACTCGCGCCTCAGCCGGTGGATTTTACCGTTCTCATCAACCTGGAGACAGAAAATGATTTAGACTGCTGCGGCCGTAAACATCTGGTAACATTTCTGTAAACAGATTAAAATGAACCGTTTGAACGTCTCATCTAAACCTATAGTCAATGTAGATTTGAGCTGAAATGATGGATTCTGCAGGGATTTAGTTGTATGTGAGGAAACTTGGGATCAGACTATAGAGTCCGATCAGGTTTCCATCATGAGCAGGACGTCAACAGCTCAGCTGACAAGTGTTTTTACCTTGTAGTATTTGAGCACAGCCAGCTTGACCTTCTTCCTCTTGTGCTTGTTCTTCTTGGGGGTGGTGTAGGACTTCTTCTTCCTCTTCTTGGCACCACCACGCAGCCTCAGCACCAAGTGCAGAGTGGACTCCTGAGGAGAAGAGACGTTTAAATGGGATGGCCTAAAATCACCTGCACAAATTAAAATGCATCTTCTGAGTCTCTGACTTTATTCATGAACGAGGTCTGTCAGAAAAAAAAACAGCCTCAAGTGTCTTAACCCTCCAGGTGATAGACGGTGAAACCTCTGAAGGCTGGAAAAACTAAAGATTTTTATCCACCTAAAATAAAAATACCTGTGTCTGATTAGAAGTACAGTATGGGGTTGTAGACACACCATCAGTGAACACTGGCCATGTGAAGAACATAGTCCGACCATTCTACAGAGTTGTTTTCATGGAGGGTCCAGGAGCGCCAAAAAGGACATTTAGGAGGCTTCAGATGGACACATGGAGACCAAATGATGTTCTGAGACACTAAAGGAGGTTTTTACTAAACATTCTGATACATTTCATCTACGGGACACAAAACACTCATTAAGCAGAATGCTAACCTGTTCTGTCTTGTGCTAGCTCTCTGCTAACATCCTAAAGTCTTTTTGTTGCTCGGTCACAATGTTGAGACTTCTGGTCCTGGATCTCTGATGTAAACTATGTTTGAAATGCATTTAAATTGATAGTTCTGTAAAGAGTTCTCCCTGTTTCCATGGTAACACAGTTTCCATAGTAACTAATGCTATGTAGAGAGGGAGTTGAAGAGGTTAAGTACTGACAAACTGCTTCATGTCAGTTTTGTCTTCAGTTTCAATGAAATCTATAATCTTTAAATATCTTAAATTAATTCGAGGTGATACTGAACAGTGTCTACTTAGTTACGTCTAGGAACCTTCAGATGAAATAGTTACCTCCTAGGAAATAAGAAAGTATTTTAAGTAGATACAACAGTAACAAGCTACTTATTACTTTTCTGTATTGAGTACTTGTAAGTTTGACACTTTAAGTACATTTTGTTGATAGTATTTCAGATGCAGGACTTGTAAGAATAGTTTTTACAGTACGGTTTAAGTACTATTACTAAACTATGTGAATATTTGCTGCTGCTGCTGGTGTTAGACTGATGCGACATTAAATTTAAAAGACTTGACAGAAGCAGCCTCTAAGCTCTGAGACGCCACCCCTGGTCTGGGATCAGATCTGTTCTGTCCTCACCTTCTGGATGTTGTAGTCGGACAGCGTGCGTCCATCCTCCAGCTGCTTTCCGGCGAAGATCAGCCTCTGCTGGTCTGGAGGGATACCTGCAGACAAGACGACACCCGACAGGTGTGTTAGTGGTTTGAACTTCAGAGCTGACTGCCAGGAAAACACCTAAAGAACATTTTGATGCATAAATGTTAGTCCCCTAAATGAGACATATATAGCGTGTGTATCCATGAGTGAATCATGTGGTGCAGATAATCCAGACCTGCTGGATGATATGACCTCAAGTCTATGTCACTGTCATTATTTGCAACTTTACCTCAATTAATGATTATTTGATGCTTTTTTTTAACTAACAGGAAACTTCAACAAGGTATGAATTGTGTTTCTGAGGTGTTCAAATACGACTTCTATCTGTTGGGCTTCATCATCACTGAAGCTAAATATTGTCAAAATTTGGAATTAACGGATATGAGCTTGAAGTCATGAGACGTTGTAAACGATGGGTTTGAAATATTTTCAGTCTATTACCTAGACCTGGATCTAAATCTATTTGTGGAGGGTGGTCTTTATGTAGCCGGGGTGAAAGACAACCAGCAGCTGAAATCATGAGTTTTAACAGTCATACAGATGTGTGATGGTGTCTGGTGGATTTAAGACTTGTAGTGTTGGGCCTCGAGTTTAAAGATGGTTAAATGAGTCCGACATGATGAAGCACAGTCTGTCTGAATGTTTAAGTACACATTCAATATAGGTGAGCGTGACATCTGATCGGACGACTAACAGGCGGTTTAGTTTTATGTGATGAAAGAAAGTCTTCAACCATCATTTTACAATGGATTTATACTCCTTAAAATCTTGTTCTCTAGTTTCAATGTCACATTAAAGACTAAATGTCCCCACAGCTCTAGGAAGGGTTGAAAGAAATGCTCTTGTATTGCATTGTGGGAAATGTAGTACTAGGTATTTTTGAGCTGGACTAAACATGATTCGTCATCCTGTGCTGCTTCAGTCAACCATTCTGCTTTTTAACGCATCTTCCAGTCACACTGCACTCATGGAGATACAAAAGCAGGTTTTTGGGCATGCCTTTAATTTGAAAGTACTGATTGGAGGTGTAACTTCAGTCTTTGACTCTGCTCAGAACCTATGATTGTTGTTTTCTGTAGACCATAATCTGAAACGGGTTCACTTTAGTGAGATATCACATAAAAACATAATTGAATGAACATGATTTAGATATCAGTGCCTGAAGGACTCAAAGACCTGCTGATGTATCTGTTGTAGCTCTACAGGAAGAACATTTCTGCTCAGATATTACCTGTCCATAAAATGCTCTCAACAATCTACAGAAACACACAACTTAAACTCACCCTCTTTGTCCTGGATCTTGGCCTTGACATTTTCAATAGTGTCTGAAGGCTCAACCTGGAGGACGACAGGAGAATCAGGACGCGATCATCAAGCTACGGTCACATGTTGGCTATTTACCCTTCAACTAATCCCAGGTGTCATTTCATGTTAGAAACTTTAACAGACAGTTCGTGTAGAAACACAGTCGCGTTAAAACCGTTCCGGTCTGTCACACGTGTTTTGGTTTGCAGCTAACAGTAAGCTTAGTTAGCTCAACTTACACTAGATAGCGCCCTTATTGACACATGGGCACCAATTAAGGTGACGTATGACTATTAATTACATTAAATATGAAATCTTAGCACGGTGTGGACAGAGTGGGAGTTAATATCGAGGTAAATGCGGCTTCTGGTCGCCGCATCCCTCCATCGTAGTCCGGCTGGGTTTACCCACCTCGAGGGTTATGGTCTTCCCCGTGAGGGTTTTGACGAAAATCTGCATCCTGGCGTTTGTCCCACCTTCAGGGGAAAATACACAAAACTTTAGACGTATCGTCTGAGCTGAAATAAGCGTTTAAGACCTGTTATTGATGGGAATAATGTGTCGAAACACGGAGCACCATCTTACCACAGGTTCACTCCTAATGGCGGATCATGAGAAGAGGGCCTCCGGAGGGAGCGACGGGGTTTTCTGCACCCGTTTGCACGGGCTGGGTGACCGTAACGGCGCCTGATCGAAAATGTCAACAAATTTTCGCTTTTGTTGCTGTTTGGCGTCTTTTTTCAACCGTAACGGCATTTTATAATACTGCGGCACAATTCATTTCATTTAAACACGAAAGTAGCAAATTCTTTTTAAAACTTCATTTCCCAGGTAGCCTTTCCCTGTAACCATAGCAACGGGGTGAAAGGAGGAAGAAGACGAGCAAAATGCTTCAGTGTGGACACGGAAAGTTAGCGTAAAATCAGGTGTAAATCACAATGTGCGAGCCACAAAGCTCCAGCAGCAGATATTCAACAGCCGACTTCTTGGTTTGTGGCAGTGATGAGAAGTTTTTCCAGTCTCTGTCTGAGTTTATCGAACAGGAGAAACGGTACGTAAAGTGTTCAGAGGAGGGTCCGGACCGCCTCCGCCACATCATCTACCGCTCCGTGTTCAGCAAGGTAAAGAACAACGTCCCTGTTTTTCTCTGACTGTTTCATCTGATCCATGGTCGTCCTTAAGTTCATTATAAGAAATAGATGAATTTATAATAGTTCATCACAAACTCTCAAAATCAACACATCTGGACATACTCGATTTTCACTGTAAAATAACTAAAGCTGTTAGTCAAATGTAATGGAGTAAAAAGTACAACATTTAAAGAAGTTATTTAGGTCATCCCTGTTGATTGCATATCTGAGAAAATGCGAAATTTTCCAAATGAAGAAAATAAATAAAAGGCTTAAATTCCAAAAGTCATCTCCAGTACATGAGAGATGTGTACGTAAGGTTTGGTGAAAAATATGAAACAGTTTTTGAGTTATGTCCCTGAAACCCTCATCTGAGACAATCACACTCAGAATGTAATGCAACCCATGGAAACAAAAAATAAAAGTGGTAAAGGTTCCTAAGTAGCAAAAGACACCAATTCAGTAATTGTTGATGTGTGCAGAATGTCTGGTAAAAAAAAAAGAAAAGAAAGAAACGTAACTCAAATAATTTTGAGTTATTCTCCGGAGACGATTCGTGACAATGCAACATTCCTACATCGCCAGATGTTTCAATCATTGGTTCAGTCTCTGCTCCTCTCCTCGTCTTCTTTCTGACAGGTGATTGCACAAGCGACGGCCTATAAGAGACTTCTGCTGACCATCAAGGCGGAGTATGATGGCATCATCAGGATGCTGCAGAGGAGGGAGGATGAGGCTGGGTCAGTTCGGCGAACTCTGGCCGCCTCGGCATCACGCACAGCCTCACTGATAACCTGTCTGAGACGAGCCGCCCAGCTGAGGCAGAGGTGTGTGAGTCCTTACACTTTATGTATGTGACTTAAATGGAAATATAAACAGGTTAAAATGGGAACAAACGTATTCTACCAATACTCAGTCACAGATTAGACATTACACACTACAGTAAGACCTGAAGCAGCTTTATTTCTGCCTAACAACCCTCATGAACCTTTTGTGTGAGTTACTGATAAGATGGTGAAGTTTGAAAATGAAAATGACTGTAGTGAATGTTTAAATTCATCGTTTACCAGTCGTCCTCATTTCATTTTTCTCTTTCCAGAATCTCAGTCCTTCAGAGGGAAACAGCTGAACTTCAAGAGGAGATCAAGAGACAGAAATCATCCAAAGAGCAGAGCACATGGATACCAGGTACGACTGACGATGGTACACAGGCCTGATTCAGGAACTATGCTGGGTGAAATCTACCAACTTTCTCTATTATTGTGTATTTAAGACAAAGCAGAGGTGGTTTTAAACACAACATCAGAATACAGACAAAATATTTACAGAAACACAAACAACAACAAAGTGACATAAAACAAGTGTAGAGATGCAAAAAGACTATAAAGAGTCATAAATAACCATAAAAAAGACATAAACATTTATAAAGAGTCACAAACTACTATAGAAAAGACGTAAACGATTATAAAGAGTCACGAACGACTAGAAAGAGTAATAAATGACTATAAAAATACATAAACGACTACACAGTCATAAACGATTATAAAAAAGACATAAATGATTATAAAAACATATAAAGGATTATAAAGGATACAGTCATCTCAAAGACATCCAAATTCACCACAAAGAGACACAGACAACGACACGAAGAACCAAAACATTTACTTTGAGACACAAACATCTATGAAGAGACGCAAAGCAACTAAAACAACTACAAACCTGCAAAAAGACTACAAGCAGCTTGTATGTGTAAACGGAGTCTTTGTAAAACCATGATGTAACACAGCCCAGCGAGAGTCGGGAGCGTGAGCCGGTAAAGAGAAGAAGACAACATTCAGTCATCTGTCAGTGAACCTGAACACACCAGAGCTGTTGTCATTCTGGATCTGTCTGTCTGTCTGTTTCCTACAGATGTTGACTGTGACGCCAAAGAGGACAAAATATCCCTGCGTGGACAGATGTCTCTAAAAACTGGTCAGGCTCACGTGCTGTTTGTCGAGAATCACTTTCTGGCCGGCGTTGGTCAACAACCCCTCATCTGTCTCTTCTCTCAGGGTTGACAGTGGTCCAGTCAGAGGATCCCGAGGCTCTGGACAGACACCTGCAGCATCTTGAAGCCCAGAGAGCCTCTCTGCTGGACCGGAGGAGTCACTGTGTCTCTCTGGAGCTCAAAGCCAAGCTGGACACCAAGCTGCAGACAGCCGAGCATCACAGAGACCAGCTGAGGATTGAGAACGACCGGCTGACAGTCCTGTAAGCTCAGATCCAGTAGACCTCCTGCCTGCACAGCCTAATAAACGTGAAGTATTGGTCAGAAACATCTTCAGCGAGGATGTCTCTGAGCGTATCCCTCTGCCAAGGCCGAACAAGCCTACACACGTCTGAAACGTGACCCGCCCTCCACCAAGTTTAATGGGAATGTCGAAAAACACCCAAACAATTTTAGAGTGAAAAAAATCCTGATCCGTCCCTCTATCTGGACCAGCACCAACATTTAATGATTCTATCCTGGCTCATGGGCCATCCTTCTACCAAGTTTAGTCAAAATCTGTCGTAGTAGTTTTGTTGTAATCCTGCTGACAACAAACCAACAAACCAACAAACCAACAAACCAACCGACCAACCGACCAACCACCAAACCAACGAACCAACGGACACAGGTGAAAACAGGACCTCCCTGGTGTTAATAAAATCTGGTTGGAAGGTTTGGACGGAGCATGTGCAGATCTGAAAGGTTAGATTAAATGTCTTAAATGTTGTGTTTTGATGTTTACAGTGATGATAGCAGGAGCAGCAAGAAGCTCATCAAATACTTCAATAACATTTATCAAATATAATTAATGATTCCGTTTTCTTTTAGTTATTCAAGTCATGAATGTGTTACTTTCATTCCTTTTATCATCAGGAGGTTTTATCCTAGTGTCTATCCTAAGTGTTTAATAACACGTTTGGTGATCGTCAGTCAGATATCAAACAGGGTTCTATGTTTTATTTCAAACTCATTGAATTTGGTGCAGATCCAGAGAGATGGCCACATCTGGGGGTTATTTTATATTTTATTATTTTCTCTATTTACATAAAAACTACAGAGCCTTTTGGATGGGCGGGGAACCTCATGAGATGTTAAAGATTGGTTGATCCACTGACGTTCTAGTCCTAAAGAGGTTTGACTCATCTCCATGAGTTTCACACCTTCCAGGTAGAAATTGGCTTCAGTTCAGCTGCTCGTCTTTACGGTGAGTTTCGGCTCATTGTTTTTCTGTCCACACACAGCGTCGCTTACAGAGAACAGGCTGGAACAAACCACTGAACGTCTGGATGTCTTCATTCTGCTGCCTTTAAGTTCATTCCTGCAGATTCAAATGTACAACGTTTCTAATTCTTCTCTGCTCATTGCAGACATGTTTAGTTGCATCTATCTGTCTGCAGATACGATCGTCTGAGGTTTGTCTCTGACCGTCTGTCCAGCTGGAAGGACGACAAAATGACTCTGGAGGAACTTCTGGGTTCCACACTGGAGAACGTCAGACATGCCAGCAGTGAGACACTGAATACTTTAAATTTAAAAGAACAGTTTAAGTTTTAAACCTTAGAAGTTGATGAGAGGCAAACACTATATTAGTTTCACTAGATATTGTCTTGTTCCATCTCCAAACGTTCTTTCTGCAACATTAGTGATGATCAAACCCTGCTCTGATATTTCGGTGTGGATGTCTACACAAACAGAGGACATAGTTTTATCTTCTATTGAGGCCATGTTTGCAGCAAACGTCAAACATGGCGGTATCTGTACTGGATCCGTTAGTTCCTCTCCTGTTTGTCAGCAGTGACGGACGATGACGCCTGCAGAATCAACACTGAGCTGTTTGAGGACGAAGAGCCGACCGGAGTTGACGAGTCCAAACTCCTGACCGATTACCTGGACAGGTGCTGCATTCATGAACGTGGTCTGATCAGTTTACCTGAGCTCTGTGTGAACGGGGTCCCTCTGCTTCTTCTGTCAGGTTTACTGAACTCTTTGATTCAGCTCAGTACGAGGAGGCTGCTCTCCTCGCCGCCAGATCTCCAGGAGGAGTCCTGAGGAACCTCGACACCATGGAGATGTTTAAAGGTGGGAAACACTCACAGGCATCTGTACATTCACTGAAAGGATGTCCTGAGGTACAAATTAGAGGGTCTCATACTCTACTTTTCATACCACTTAATACTTCTGACGTTTCAGAGGGAAAACAAAGTGTTTGTTGTTGAAACATGTCTTCCTGTAAACCTGTCTCCCTCCCAGGTGTGGAGGGCCCCCCGGGCTCCGTCCCCCCTCTCCTGCTCTTCCTCCAGGCCCTGCTGCTGTCCGTCCCGGCTGGTGAAAAGCTACCCGCTGTTCTCTCCCTGCAGGCGGTCCGCTGTGCCATGCAGAATGGCGCCACACAGCTCATCACCCACGCCGTCACACAGGACAAGTAAACATGACCAATAATCAATCTGCTTCATTGATCGCTGCTGCTGTTCTTCACACTCTTCATCCTCTCAGACTGACCTCTTCTGAGGACCTGGGGGACGTCCTGACTGAACACGCTCACAAGAACCCCGGCACGGCCGACATGTGTCTGACTTTGGCCACCGTCGTCTACCAGGCCTGCAGGTTGGACAGGAAGATCGCACTGAGCATGTGCAGAAGAGGCCTGATCCACAGCGCCGCCGAGTTCATGAAGCACGTCAAGGGCCTCACAGCTGGTGTGTGTGTGTGTGTGTGTGTGTGTGTGTGTGTGTGTGTGTGTGTGTGTGTGTGTGTGTGTGTGTGTGTGTGTGTGTGTGTGTGGTCTTCACAATATACAACTGTTTTCTTTCATAACTCATTCAATAGTCAGTGTATCTCTCTCTCTCTCTTTCAGAGGACTGTATGTGGGTTCTGTGTCGCTCGCCCAGCCTCTCCCTCCTCCAGCTGTTGATGGAGCCCCAGCGGGGCCAGGCAGCCATCTTGTCAGTGGGTGGAGCCTGTTCCACTCTGCTGGCAGACCCTCAGCAACAGGAGCTGGGTCTGCAGCTCCTGGACAGCTTTGTGAGCAGAGGACAAGGTAAATTGTCAGCAGGTCCAGAGCAGCTTTCCTCAGGTGGGCAGGCAGTCGTGTAAAATCGACTCTTCGATTTAAGCTTCATTAAATCCACAGTGACCTTGATGTGAAATAATTTAGCCACAGTTCAGTTCTAATAGGCATACAGAGATGTGTGAGTGAGTTTGTATTGAGAGTTTGTCAGAAAATAGGGTCCTGAATGTTGTTAGAATAAAGGCTCAAGCTTACACTGCTCAGTCATCATTTTCACATCCAGGGTCCACCTTGTTTAAGCATCAGATGTTGTTGCATCCGTCAGCAGCATTGTTGGAGCATTGCTAACCTGTGGCAGCAGAAAGTGATTTAAACATTGACCAACAAAAACCTGGTCTAAAGTCAATGCTGCAGTATTTTTACTGCTATTTAAAGGACGCAACAGATGCACCTACATAGACAGCTTCACAACACATGTACACTCTGATGGTTACACACTAGTGATGCACGGATCGGCTCTGACATCATCACATTTTCATACACCCACCTGAACCAATGATTTTCTCTGATTTGGAGACTCAAACCCTCATGGAAATTTGACGTCACCTCTAGAGGTGCCTCGGGATTTATCAGGAGGACGTCTGCTTTACTCCAAACTGTTTCACTGTGTGAACCTGGACTGTTTGTGGGACCTTTAGGATGTGTAAAAGAACACAGAACATTAATCAACATTACATCCTGTGGGCGTGTCACAGATTTAAATCATGAATGAAGTGAAGCTGCTGTGCATCGTGGGTAAATGTCACAGACAGCAGAGACTCACTTATGGTTTCTGCTGCTGGAGGATCGCTGCAGGTGATGTCATCAATATTCTCATTAATGATGGGTTATTTCAGCCACCTGCAGCCCATCAGCTATTAATGAGAATGATCATTTTTCTGATGGATCTGCAGACTGATCGGCTGCATCACTAGACCTATTACACACACAGGGATGTGCAGCAGCCTTCCTCCTCCTCCTTCTCCTCCTCCTCCTCCTCAGTTAAATATGGCTGACTTTGCTCATATGCGGTCAGATGGAGTTGTTGATGGGACAGAGGATTGGGAGACGGCGGAGGCAGAGGATCCACCGAACAAGGATCACTTACCTGTCCCTCAGTGAAGACCAGTGACGCTGGTTAAATAGCAATGCTCCAGGTGAGACACACCTGACTTTTAAAGGGAATGAGAGATGAACTCTGATTAGTTGGATTCATGTTAAAACACACCTGTGAATAATTAACAGACTAAATAAAACCCCTTTGTTTCCAGGTTATGCACCATTTAAAAAGGTGGACTCTCTTAATGACCATGAGCTAGAGCTCATTTAATCAGAGACCTAATATTACAGTGATGAACACCAGGTCCCCTCAGACCAGGACTGGATCCTGATTCTGAACATTCATAGAGAAACAGGAGGAAGAAGCAAACCAGACTCTGACCTTTGACCTCACTGTGTGTGTCTGTCTCTCAGGGGTTTTGGAGGAGGTGATCCTGGAGGACAGCAGTTCCTCAGTGGACGTTTGGACCCACCTGGCGTCTCTGTGTTCTGAGCTGAACAGGGCTGACTTGAGCCAGGCCATCGTGTCCGTCCTGCTGGGCCAGAGCGGGACCAGAGTCTTGTCTCCGGATCTGGAGGGAGCCCGGCTCATAGAACACATCTTCCTGTGAAAAGTAAAATGGCTGTAAACTTCTAGGATCAGTGAAAAGTCTTGTCTGAGTGTTTGTCAGGCTTCAAGTTTCCACATGAAACTTTGTCATAAACCTGACAGGTACGTCCAGGTGTTAAGTTCTGATTTAAAGAGAACCTGTCCTCCCTCTGATCAAAGTGAAAACTCAGCTCAACTTGTTAAAACACAGAAACAGTTTTTATTTTGAACATGAATGAAGCAAATGAAATATTTCTATATGTGAAAACAGAGACACCATTCATACGATCACACTGGAACCGTTTCACCATTTCAGTAGGTGCATTCCATTTTGTCTCACCCTGAAGAGATCATCAACCGTTGGCTCATCGCACCCAGGATATAAAAACACACATTAGTGTGATGTCACCATGATGACAAGGCTTTAATCAGTTTGATCAACCGATGAAGCCACAAGATATGACTGACAGCTCCACAAAGGCTTAAGTGACTCATTCATTCACTACTAGAGCGTCTATTTGGGTTTGAATACCATGAGTCATCTCACTAATATGACGTTTGTTGTTGTTGTAAAAACTATCAACGTGAGCACGTCTGCTGTTTGGGAGGACAGATGTGTTCACATTAGATCCAGATACAGGTCACTGGAGTTATGGACTGTCAACAGAACCAGATCTGATCTGAGAACAGAGGCTGCTGAGTGCCAAGATGTTTTGTCAAACTGCTAGCCTAAATTTCCTGATCAATAAACTAAGATATTTAAAACCAGTAGTATTTTCAGATAGAGCTACAGGCTAACAGCCAGCATGCTAACACAGTGAAGATTAAAACCCCTTTAACTCTGCATGTTGTTGGTCCATCCTCCTTTTCTTTCCTTGCTGCGTTCTGGCCTCACAGGGCCGAGCACAACACAAAGAGAAGCTCCATTCAAAGTTTAACTGGATATCTGTCGGAGTTGGAGCCATTGTGAAAATGATAATGAAAGCTAGACATCGCTCAGAGAACGCAAACCTCCGCTGAGGTGATTCAGGTTCCCTACGATGTCATGTGACCTAAAACCAACAGTCCCATAATAGTCTGACCCTCATAATGTGACTCCTGGACCATAAAAACCTGCCTCTAGAATCTGGATCACATTGGTATCATTATTAGTTTGATAGTTATTCCTGATAATTCGATATTTCACTATGGTGGTTTTCTTCAGGATCTAGATCAGTAACCTAAGAAGATAAATCTGACACCAAACTGAATCAGCACAGTTTCAGCTACAATCTGATCTCAGTTCAGTCTGTATCAATATTATTAATTATCTCACAGTAGTGAATTTTCTGTGAGCCCTATAGATTTAAACATTCTGGATCACCAGATCTGGAATATTACTTGGATCCAGATCAGACTCTGATGTGTTCTAGATCTTATGGTGATGTCATCGTGTCATTTCTGTCCAATCATTGTAGACATTATGAAGTTAAAAGATAAAATCTGGTAATTGTCCCACAATGGTAAAGAATCCTTTAAAAACATTCTGGATCCAGATGATGATCCAGATCATCACCAAAACCTGATGCATCGTTCCTTGGACTGTACCCTACCTCTACAGAGGATTTCATCTGAATCTGTTCAGATCTTTTTGAATAATCCTGCTGACAAACAAACAAACAAACAAACAAACAAAGTTCCTCCATGAAGGTAAAAATGAGGGAAAAACCCATCAAATCAAAATCTGTCCAGAGTTTCTGCAGATTCTCTGATGAGGAACACCTGTTTCTCCTGCCTCCCACTGATATGTACATCTTTCAGCTCATTAATAGTTTGTTTTAAATCTTCTTTAATAAATACAAACAATATTCTATATACATTACTGCTCACTGTAGATTGTATGAAAGTAAACATGGACGAGGAGATTTGTCGGGGACTATTTTCAGCAGCGGATTAATCCACAGTTGGTGTTCTAGTGAGTATTTGTAGCAGCAGGACGGACTGAAAATAAACTACAGGGTGTTCATGAATGTGATGAAGGCTGGCCAGTGCGACAGGATGGCTCACTGATGTGTTTTAATGTTCACATAATGTCTGACATTAATATCACAACATACACACCTGTCTTTTGTGAGCAGCAGGTGATTATCGATGAAATGTTCTGTCTCTGAACACGGAGAAGAACCTCCTCTGAGCTCGAACCAGAGTTAAAATTAAAATAATCTGTCAAACCTCATGGTGTCAGACGGAGAAAGGTTGTCCCCTCCCTCGCTGTCCCGCTCTCATGTTATCATATGTTAGTGTTAAACAGTCATACATACTCTGACATATATATCCTCATGTTATATATAGACTCAGGCCTGTCATCAGTATGTAACTCTATAGCCAATGCTCCACAGCTTCAGGTCTGTCTCTCTGTACCAACTTTATTGATCTGTGTGGAGAAAACAGAATATAAAACTTTTCTAAATGAAGATAGAAACAGAAACATTTAACAAGCCACATATTAATTCTTTAGTTCTGTGTATTTGATCGGTTGGTTGGTCCAGACTGAAATATCTTAACAGCTATGGAAACAGCATGTTGTAAGTTGTTCGCATGCTGATGTTAGCATTTAACTCAAAGCCTCATAGGGCTGCTAGCATGGCTGTAGACCAGCTGAGATGTGTTCAGCCTGGATTTTATGATTAAAATATTTTAAAGCCATGATTCCATTGTAATTTTATCTTTGTTTTTTATTTTTATTTTAAATGTTGTAATCTCAGCATTTTTATTTGTGTTTTATTTATTTTCTTGATTTTCCTCTCTGGTCCTGGATCCAGATACTGTTCATTCAGTATGTTTCTACATTGTATGGAGTCAGACTGCGGCTCATACAGTTGCTGTGTGTCTGAAAAACATCTCTGAATGCTGACCAGTAAAATGACACAGCATTTTTTTTACACTTCTCTTTCTTTCTTTCTTTAGCCTTTATTATTTATCAGAATATTAGTCAGTGTTTTAGTTAGTTAAAGTCCAGAGCTTTCAAAGCTGGTCGGCATTTTTAATATTCGATGGCAATATACAATGGGCAATTCCTGGGTTCCCTGAATGCACCTTATCTCTACAAAGGCTTGTGATTAGTCATCCTAGGTTGATGCACACGTTTCATCAGGGACCCCCCCCCACACACACACACACACACACACACTTACACACTTAAATATGCAGCATGAGGTGGAACGTTGGTGTGTAGATTAACTACTTCAGTTTATTTTTATATCCTTGTACTTTACTTGAGTAAAGTCCATTTCCATTTTATGCTACTCCATGGACCTACTTCTACTCCAGCGGATTTCAGAGTGAAATGGGGCACCTTTACTTTTACCTCCAATTTATTCTTTTACAGTTTAAATAAATTTGCATTTCAATAATTTTTATAACCTTTGACCATTGAACACAACGTCCCTCACTTCTTTTCCACTGTAAAATCATGGAACATATTTCAATATAAATATATTTTGTCAATGCCTGATGAAGATCGAAACGTTGCTCCATTAAAATTGCTATGTACGAGTGTGATACAAGTATACTTTGATGATACTTGTGCACTTGTAGTGAGAACTTTGACCTTCACTGCAGTATTTTTACTCACTGGTAGTTCTACGTTTTCTTGAGTAAAGGTACTGATCTTTTAAGCGTGAGAGGGTTTAGCAGGAGGGCTTGGTGTAATACAAAAAAAAATAGTATGCAAAAGTTATGCAATAACTTCCTTGCAGGAGCCGAAGTTAAATCAGAACAGGACGTTCCTCCAAACTTTGAGAGGCGGTTTGATGGAGGAGGTGTCAAATTACGCCTCCGCTTTACTTTGATGAGCTCTGATTGGCTATAGCTCCAGCCACTCAGAGTTAAGCCGCAGGTGATTGGTCAGCCGAGTTCCACTTATTTCCATCTAAACTTCACAACGTCCATCTGAGACCCGGGTGCGACTCAACTGGCTTGTGGCGCACTTGTCCGACTTCGTCCGGTGTCAGTCAAAAACAGACTTACCGGAGGGAGTTACCGGTGCGGTTTTTCAATTCATCCCGGTAGAAGTTTGTTTCAGGAGGTGACTGCATCAACAATTACAGGATCTGAAACGTTTATCATCTCGGAAGATTATTTAGAACAAAAAGAAAAATGGCAGACAGCATGGAGCATGAAGTCTCTTCCACCTCTCTTCTGGCCAGCGAGGAGGTGCACCACTACCAGCCCGAGCCAGAACAGTTGGACCAGCTCCAAAAAGACCACTTTACCATGGATGATATTGTGGACTTGGTCGGCGGGGCTCAGGACGCATTGAGCAGGCACATGGCTGAAGATAGTGCGCCACATGAGCCCACAGAAACTTCCCAAGAGGACCCAGTGACGGTACCAGAGCCGGAACCGGTGTCAGTGCCAGAGCCAGAGCTGAAGGAACCTGAACCGGAGTCTGAGGTAGAGACTGCGACCCCAGATTCCACAAACCATTTTGTTGTTCCTGAGATCCCTTCATTTACCGAAGAACCTGAAGTCGTCGCCCCCAAAGCCGAGCCGGAGAGTACAAAGATCGAGCCACAGGCTGCCCCTGAGCCAGAACCTGCCCCGGAGAGCGACGCCCTCCCAGCGGCTGAACCCCGGACAGCAGCCACAGCCCCCGCAGAGGCAGCAGAGAGACCAGCGGTGACAGACGAACAACCGGCTCCAGCATCTTGTGAGTGTCTAAACGGAAATTGTTTTTGAATTTAAGCAGGAATGAGTTTTTAGTAGTTAAATCAGATAAATAAGAACATTTATCAACATCATGGTTGAAGCGGGATATTTTCACACATCAGCAGTTTACTGTACAACCAGGTTAGCATTGTGTGGCGTCCAGACGCCGACATGGAGTTGAATAAACTGTGTGAAGCGCTACGTTTGTCTGTTTAACCAAGTTTATTGGCGATAAATCTGTTAAATCAAATTAAAATATTGTGGTTTTGTCCTCAACATTATCATTTATATGCTCCGTCACGGTGTGGTTAGCCGGTTAGCGGGCTAGTGATGCTACCCTGAGGGCAGGTTGTCACTATGAAGCTGTCCTGCTGCTGCCTGACAGTTGGACGTGAATGAGATGAGCTTTATTTCAACCCGAAGATGAAATGTGTTCTGAAACATGACGCCATGTTGGTTCTTTTAGCTCAGATTCCCGCCGGAGGAGCGGCCAGGTTAGCCCCGGGTTAGTGAGATGCGGCCCACCTGTTTGGACAATAATACGTCAGGAAGCATAACGGGAACTGTTGACTGGATGAGCTGGCACCAGTTAGACTTCCCCATTTCCTTCATGCCAGTCACGGCCTTTTAAAACATTTATCATGAATATATTTATTTAATTCACCGTCCCTGTGTCATTGACAGCCTGAACAGCGTCCATCTGCTCCGTGCCTCTACATGCCGAGTGCACGCTGATGCTAATGGTTGTTAATAGAGTTCCATTATCGGACAGGCGTTTTCCTCTGTTTCTGTCACAAACCGCTGAGATGGAGCCGTACTGCTAGGCTTTCAGGTGTCAAGGCTGCATTATACTCGTATGTTATACAAAAGTCTGCCGCAAGGCTAACGCCCCATTGTGCGAGTTTTGGTTATTGGCGTTTGGGTAGGCATTGATGGTAAGCTAACGTTAGAATATTTTACCTATCAGGTTTGTCGTCATTACAATAAGGAAGAGACTATGCATTGTATATATGGTAACTAAAGGGGGGGGATACGTAGCAAATTGGAAAGGACCTGTCCGATAATGGAAGTATGGTTGTTAGCGCAGCACGGTGTGCCAAAGCTGCAACCTAGAGATTAGTCACAACAAAGGAATCCGCTTTGCCACCACTCCCAGTTTGCCTCCCAGTGTTTCTATGCCATAACCAGCGAACGTCACCCCTTTAAAACAGTGTTGTAGTTTTTATTCAGCCTGTTTTTACGCCCCCATCCCACCCAAAATCTCTAATCAAACCCTCACATCCAAAAACAGTTCCTGTAGAGAGGCCTCTCTGTGTCCCCTCAAGATGCTATTGCTGGTCTGACGGCTCTTTAAATGGTGTTTTAGTGATGTTTGGACTGATTCTGATTCCTGGGAGTGTGTATTCACAGCTGCTGTTGTTTGTTAGGATGTGGCAGGTGAACAGGCCTGTCTCTCCTCCCCCTCCTCCTCCTCCCCCTCCTCCTCCTCCTCCTCCAGGCAGCACAGAGGCAGGGTGGGGCTGCTTGGCGAGGCCACTGACGTAGCTGGACAACCACAGGCTCCATTCTGAACAAAAGAGTAATAGATGTAAAAGAAACCATTCATGCTTTACCACTTTCAAGGGGGATTAGTTTTAATCTCTACAGATGATCGTTCAGGCTTTATGTCACTGATACTGGCTTTTTTCTTACTCATTTCATTTGAACTCTTTGAGGTTGGTGTCTTTTTTTCTAAGATTCTCAGGTGTGCTCTGGTAAAACCTCTATTTAAAGACAGTTAATTAATCATCAATTGCAGTCCTAACAGCAAACATGTTACCTTTTTGGGCCCAAATAAAATTTGCCACCTGCACCGAGTATCAAAAACTATAAACTGTCATCAAATATCTGTTAGATTGGTCATTTATTTACTTCTTATTTGACCAGAGTTTTGATTCTTTATTAGAGATGGACTTCCATCAGTTTGACTGATTAATCAACAATGATTACAGTCGGTATCTTGAGATACGGTATTAATCCCACAGGGGGGAAATTCTGTCTCTGCATTTGACCCATCCCTGAGGAGCAGAGGGCTGCCACTACATTGCGGCGCCCGGGGAGCAAATTGGGGTTCAGTATCTTTGCTCAAGGATATTTTGACTTGTAGACTTGCAGGGGCTGGGGATCGAACCACGTGAACGACTGCTCTACCTCCTGAGCCACAGCCGCCCACAGATCTCTGCTCTGATAGTGGTCGATGTCTTTGCATCCTAAAGTCACCTTTATACTGAATCACTGACTGATTAAGGGTATCCATAAATCCATAAATAAAATTCCCTTCCATCTACATTTTTTATTTTGGGTTCCATATTGATTTATTGATTTGTTTGGGTAGTTATGCTGCCTTAATGGCACATTGGAAATTGCGAAAATATAAGCACCAACTCGGACAGAATGATTTGAAAGCATGGTCGGGTTGAATAATATTACAAACACTATTTAATTTTTAATAACATTCACCACACCTCCACTTAACCACAGCAAGCAATTGCAATTGTTGGTTTATACATTCTTTGTAAAGACAACGGTGTGAAGATGTTGCTGCAGGCTCCATAGAGTTTTATGATCATGTGAACGCACGATTTTCAGAGAAGGGCCCAAATTGGGATAGCAGAGTTAACTGTCATCTTGAATGCAGCGTTATACATTTCTAACAAATTCTAAAATTTGATTCATTATATTTTAAATGGGGGTATGAGTGGTGGTGATATTGGTCGATTAATTGACTATAGGTCGACTTCTGTCCGTCAGTACCGGTTGTGGTCCAGATGAACGGACATTGAAACATTTCCAGTCGACTACTTTCAAACCATTTCAAGTCATGCCGCTTTTTAGATCTGTGACGTAACGCCATATCTTTTATCTATATCTCTATACAACATAACATTACTAATGTTAAATATCTGTGAATGCTGCTTGTAGAGACTTCCTGTTTGTTGTCCAGAAGCTAACCATGATGCCGTTCAATGAGGGCTGCAGTGAGATCTGATCTGTTTGGAATAAAGACTTGAACTGCGGCATCTTTTTGGAGACTTTATAATGTAAATCCTGGATGATAAAAATGATTCTTAATGTCTTCTGGTATTAGTGATCCATTAATCTGTGGTGAAAACTTCATACCAGTTCTTGTTGTTGGTAGCCAAACTCCTTTGGTTGACAAATCGAGGCCGATGCTTGTCTTCATCTCTTTACAGTAAATTAAATACTTGAGTGGTTGCTAGTTGGCCAAAATTAAAGATTAAATAAATAAAATATTACTTTTTGACTCTCTGAACTGTCATCACAGCTTCACGCCGCCCTCAAAAAGGTCTTCGAAATGGGTTTTTCATCCCCTCTCTGTGACTGACAGGACGGCTAATCGTCCGGGGCCTACATCTCATTTTTGGGTCACCTACATCCGACAGTGTTTGTGGAGAGCTTGTGATGTGGTCAGGTGGATTAGATGGAGAGGGGAGGTGTCAGACACACAGTCACAGAGGCTTAACAGTGTGTGTTTGTATGTGTGTGTTGTCTCTGTATCCTGGTGAAGGCTGGACATAAGTGGGGTTAAGTGCCTCAGAGTCAGCAGAGAGACAGCAGCTGGTTTTCAGTCTAGAAATGATGAGACACTCATTAATCTGTTTTAAATCTGGCCTCTTATCACTGCAACGAGCTCAGAGGTTACCAGAATCACGTGGTGAAAGATGATAGGGAATGACGTTGTGCTGATTCATCACAAGAAAGGTGGTTTAATGGCCTTAATGCTGGTCTGAGTGAGACTTCAACCAGTGGATCAGGAAATGGTTAATACTTCTTTTAGCCGAGCAAAAATCTCTTCTCAGTGTGTTTTATTTCAGAGCTGACTATGCATGATTTTAAAGTTTCCAGTGTGTGTTTGTAAATAACATAACGGTGTCCCACAAGCTAAAGAGGCGCGATGTATAATATCACAGTAGCGACGGTGTCTAGTGATGTTTTACATATGTGTCCAGGAACGCTTTGGCCATGGCCAAAGTCAGTTGATCTCATCCTCTGCTCGGGGGCTATGGAGCTCCCGGACCTCGTGATGTCAATCTGCAGACATTTACTTTGTCTTTCAGTTAGCTGCTAACTGTTACTAGCTGCTTTTGAAATTTTGTGGTGTTGGTCTACACATGTAACACATTGTCAAAATATCACACGCCCAGTGTTTCCCCTAGAATTTTTTCAGCAGCTGTGCTGTGCAGACGCCCCATTACACCTTCATAGAACGGTGGGGTCGAATGAAGGTGAACCAGTCCTGTTTGTAACAGGCTGTGCAAAAGGGGTCATGTTTGTTCTCACTATACCCCCCCGCACACATGAGATAATCATTTATGATTTTCATGCACAAATGGAACTCAGAGTTGAAATGCTAATGTGTCTACAACCCCATACTGTCCTTTACTTCTCAGCACAAAGAGGGACACACTTATTTACACTGAAATACAGGTTTGATTTTAGACAGACAAACATAATTTCCTTCCTTCGGAGGTTCATTGTCCTCTTTCTGGATCACCTGTAGTTTTTCTGACACATTGACAAAAAAATTTAGAATAATGATCTAAAATTCAACAACATCTCTTGTTTTCAGGACAGAGCTGGAGTCAGGATATGGTTAGCCTAGCTCAGCATTAAAACTAGAAGCAGGTTCAAACAGCTAGCCTAGCTCTGTGCAAATACACCTGAGTGTCCTCTACATACAGGAATGACTTAAACACATGGAACAGAGGCAGAAACAGGAGAAGCCAATCTTACTGGTTTGTAAGGAATGTGGTTTGTTTTGTCAGTCTGTGGTTAGGGGATGAGCAGCAGGAACCAAAGACTTTGCTAACGTTTGACTGTTCATTTACACCAATCAGCCATACCATTATCTCCACTGAGAGGTGAAGTGAATAACTCGTTATCTCATCGCATAGGCACCTGTCAGTGGGTCGGATGCATTAGGCAGCATAATTTTGTCGTCGATGTTTTAGAAGTTTATATATACATATATATATATATATATTTATATATCCCTGTGTGCTTTCTTTTATGGTGCTCATAGCACTCGTGCTGCTGTGGTATGCTAGGGTGACTTTGCATATGGTACAAACCACTTTTTTGTTTTCTCTTAACTGGAAGTACTTCCATACCTTTCCAAGCCTTTGGTCGTGAGTCACTAGTTTGATCAGTCTGCTGCCGCCGCCATTTTCACAGTCCATGTAGCCACTCAGCAGACCAATGGCTGGAGCCAAAAAATGACTGACATCATGACATAGCAAGTATGTAGTGGTGTTGCAGGGAAAACAGCCTCACCATTTATGAAGAGCCGCTTCGACTTCAAAAATTGACGTTGACCCATTTTCAGCGTTGATTACGTCGGCTAGTCGCGGCAGCCCTAAAAGGAGCCTTAAGTTACCACGAGGCCACGCCCCCTACAGGTGTTTCCTGTGCTGCATTTTTTCAATCTCCTGAGAGGGAGGGAACTAGCAGAATCTGAGTTTGTTTTAATGGTGACCATCTAGGTCTGTACTGTGGTTCTCATAGTGTGTCAGCCATAACCTGACCAGGACCTCAATGAGCTGTTACCCAGACTGGACATCCAGTCCTGACCTCTCAGCTTCCAGCTGATCTTTGCCCTCTCACCTCAGACGTCAGGGGTATTATTAGCAGCCTGTCAAGCAAAGAGCAGCTGCTTTTAAGAAGAAGTGGTTCTCTCTGTCAGTCAGTCATGTCTGACGAATATTAGAATTAAAACTAGAAAATTTCGCAAGACATTTTAATGTGTGCCTGTGCTTGGTGCGTATCGATCATACCAATATTGCTAATGCTAATTTACATTTTTAATTTCTTCCATTCATGATAAATGGCAGCTCTAGAAACTAGATGTCTTTGGCTCTGCCTTTACTGCATGTTCCCAAAATAGACTCATGAGGGCAGGAGACCCAGCTGTGTCACTGAACACCTGCAGTTTAGACAGCAGACACACAGTAAACTGACCAACAACCAACCTCTGAACAACTGCTCTGGCTGAAACATAGGTTGTATTACTGAAACAATGGCGATTTGCTGAAAACATTGGTATATAATTTGTCCAGATTACGAAATATTAACTTTAGAGTGAGTTAAAACGCCTGGAGATTCTGAGATTTTATGAAAGTCATCACTCAAGTTTAAAGTGGAAGTCAATGGAGCAGTTTGGTGGACCACCTGGCATTCTAGGTCCTCTGCACCCCAACGATAAGGTTGTTTGGTTCCATTCTGGTAAATGTTAATGAAGCAGCATAAATTTTCCTACAGTTTGATGTAATATTATTGATGTGGAGACAAGATTGTGGGATTTATGCAGAGTTGTTTGGGAAATTTCTAGACGACTTGTCATCTGCTCTCCACTCTAAGGTCATATGACCAAACTCTAGCTCTGTGCTATACATACTCATTATAAACTCTGAAAGGGAGCAGAAATTACCCCAAACTTAAACTGTGATTGTGTAAAAACCGTTTTAGATATCAAAATGCCAACTCAGAAGAATAAAGTCCCAATTGTTGTTACTTGTTTAAACTTTGAATGACATTTCTACGTGAAAGGGGGGTGAACTTACAGAGCCTCAAAGTGGGGTGGGTTTGAGATCTTTTCCCATTAATTCTTATGGGACAAATCTTTGCAGTTTGTAACGATTTTTGCGAAAACTTGTTTTGCCAATCATTACTAAAAGTCATAGCAGACTATTCCCGATCGAGCCGCACGGTTTGATGTATGTCTTGTGCTTGTGCTGGCCACGCTGCGAGACTAGTTATGCGGCGAAAAAGTGGAATAATAATGATAATAATAATTAATAAGGTTGAATAAATATGACGAAGAATAGTCAGTGTGCCTTTCACAGGCATACAGAATAAAAGGGGTCGTCAAACCGGAGATATTTAAGTCAAAGATCTTTTCCCACAGTCATTTGTTCCATTTGAACTGTCAAAAGGATCATTAAGAACAACCAATAGAGGGCAGCAATACACCATTGTAGCATCTAGTCTGCCTTATCCAAAGAAGAAATGGCGCCCTCACCTGTCTGTTATTGTTGTTGTCACTACCATAGTGGTTGAACACTAATATTTTCCCATAAATAGTACAAATTCACATACCTTTGGTTTCATCATCGGGTTTCAGACATACTGAAAATCTCAGACTGTTTTTAGCAAACTAAATAGCACGTTGCTAAGGAAGTTCAGACGGAGTCAGTGGCTGGCTGGCTATATGAAGCTAACACTAAAAGTAATGCTAAGCTAGCACCATCATGACAGTGAAAAAAGCCCAATTTACTCCAACAAATCCAACTAGTTAATTAATTACATGATGATGTCATGAATTTGTCAACACCTTACTAATAAGTTTTCATGGAGGGTTCAACTCTCCATGAATGAGCATAGCACTGGCTACAGTTAAGCTAACGTTAGCTTAGATATATACTGAGCAACAGTGGAAAGGCATAATTTTAAAAACCCTGTAATTTCTATTCACTAGCCCTAATCTACTGAAACAAACAAGCATGTGATACACTGAATAGACTTTTTAAGTACCCACAACCAAAACATGTTAAACCATGAATAACCATCATTAATCATAACATAGAAATAACAGTCATTGGTGCATTTCAGAGTAAACGATGATGTTGGTGAGATTTTTTTCTGCATGATTGAAAAAACCTGGCCATGGCAATAATTTACCAGGTCTAATTAATGTCCCAGAGAAACAACCGATGATGTCACGGCTCCCGAAAAAACTTACGTGGACGGGCAGTCGGGATGCTGATGTCGGACACGTGCAGCACAGATGTTCCAGATGTTATGGCTGATTGCAAAGTGTAAGGAGATCACATTTAGCGACAAGTCCGGGTTTAACTTGTACACAGCTGATGGTTGTTGGCATTTGTACCGTTGCCGCGGGGACTGCTATCCTGTCGTATAGATCACGGAAGTGGACCATTTGGTGCTGGTGTCATGATGTGGGGGGGCCACTGCTAATGGATGACGGTCAGAAATTGTCCAGATCCACGGTACACGGACAGCCATCCGTTACTGAAATATGATCCTAGGTCGATACGTCATTCCCAGGATACACCTTCATGCATGACAATGCCAGACCACATGTGGCTCATGTCTGTCAGAAGTAGCCTACCTGGACCAGAACAATGTCGCTGTCCTTCCTTGCCCAGCATATTCACCAGATCTCAACCCAATAGAGCATCTGTGTAACGTTCAGGGTCACCGGGTGAGACGGAGCGATCCTGCCCCAACAACACATGCACAACTTGTCATAGCACTGCAGGAAGAATGGCATGTCATCCTACAAGTCCAGATTAACCGTCTTATCAATTCTATGCAAAGGAGATTTGACGCTGTGATGAATGCTGGCGGTGATCACACGCGTTACCGACTCGTTTTGCTGTTCTGTCTCACCATCTACACTCCTAGACTTGTTTACACTAGGACAAACACCACTTATTTGCACAAAAATTATATTTTAGTATAGTTAAAGGTTGAATAAACATGTGTGAACCATAATTTGCCTTTGATATTTAATATAAACAGGATGGCATGACATAAAAAAGTGTTTCTACTGTTGGTCAGCATATTTAGTATTTGACCAGGTGTTTCCTCACATTAGATGTGTTGTCCCGACTAACTTTGACTTCATTCGAGCTCTTACAGCCAGTGTTGATTTAATCATTATCACCATCGTATTTTTGCAGTACCCATCCCTTGTGAAATCCAGTCTTTGTTAATATCGAAGACTTCTGTCACTTCCCCTGGTTATTCTCTTCTTCTTACATGCTGACTAAATTCCCCTCTCTGCTGTTATTTCCTTCCTTCCACAGATGTACCTTCTCCTTCTAAAGCTCAACCTCATCCTCTGATGCAATTCCCTACAGGCAAGTTCTCTCTGCTCGCTGTGTTTCCCCATCATTAATTTGCTTTCACCATTTTATTTTTAGTTCACTCCTACGTTTTTCATTCAAGTGTCAAAAATAACCCTTTGCATGTAAGAAGCTTTATAATAGCATTTACGCAGGATGCTTGTGGATTTGTATGGACAATCCTCTGAAATTTAACGTATGCTTGTGTTTGTGTTTTGACTGTCGCGTGATTGTTCACTTGATTGACATGAAATCAGACAAATAACGTTGTAGGAATAATGATTTTCCTCAGTGATTTATAGGGCCAAAACAACCTTTCTTAATATTACTTGAAAAAGAGAGGAATCATCTATCATTGGGCATGGTTTGTTGTCACCAGACCTGGAGCTAAATCTCATTTTACCACCATGGATCAATCCTAGGTGGTAGACTGATAACCAGACAAATGCTGCCAAAACTTGACCATGAAGGGTCATCCAGTTTGTTTAACAAAAGTGGCCCTAAGACATAAATGCTTCCTTCTATACTTGAGGTGGGCTACCTTACCTTTTTCATCTCTTAAAAGGTAGTTCTTGTAGGTTTTGCTGCTACATTTCACTCTGAAAATGGAATTCTGGGAAAAATGTTCAATTTACTTGAAACTAGCTTAGTGTGTATCTCGACGCCCAGATTGACAATACTAAGTACGTTTTCATGGCAGTATACTGAGGTTCTTAGACTACATGCTTTGTGTGTCAGTGAAACCTGCAGTAGTAGCAGTAGTAGTACTACTACTACTCCTAAAATCAAGTAGTACAATCAATCAATCATATCGGCCGGAGGTTAAGGAGCGACCGGACTTCACATTGCTCCCCAATTTGTAGATATTTTAATTTGATTTAGCTGCTTTATTAGTCGTTATATTTAGAAAATGCTAAACCATCTGTGAAAGGACTGAAAACCACTAATTGGCAGCAAACTTAGTTTAAAACTCTTCTCTTGTGTCCAAAAAAGGGCAACAAAAAAAATGGACCATTAAATATATGATGCCATCAACAGGTTGATATTACGCTCATACTTCTGGGCGTTATGGAGTAAATAGAGCAGATGGGTAATTTACCAAACTCTGTGTGAACTGTCTAACAGCCACAGGCAACCTTTTAGCAGCACTTGTCTGGTCCTGACGGGTCTTCACAGGTTCTGGTGGGCATTTTAAGGAATGGAGTATGTATTTGATATGTGCTGTATTGCATTCTCCCTCCTCCCTCTCTATTCAAGCTCTTGGGCAGAGGGGTGATTCCCCTGCTCCCATCTCTCCCCTCTCCCCTCTTCACTCCCCTGACTCTTTGGAGGAGCTCTCTCTGACCGAGAGTCCCAACCAACCCCCTTCTTCGGGACCTGCTGCACCCTTGAGCTCCTTCTCCACTGAACCCCCCTCTACTCTTCCCAAGGACATGCCTTGGGTGGGTGAAAAGGGTGACTCTGGACCGGCCCGTTGTAAGAATAAGGAAGATCCGTTAGCTGGTCCTTACCTGAGTTTAGGGAAAGACCCAGGGCCTCATAATCCATGCGAAGACAGCGGAGTTTCCTTTTCACCTGAGGAAAAGCTGATTAGCTCAGACAGGTCCTCCACTGGCCCCTCTTCCGTGAACCCCAAGATGATGGTCCCTGAGTCTCACTTCTCCTCCTCTAACCCAACAGAGCACTGGGATTCACCATTCCTAGCATCTCAAGACAACTCCAAGGTCTCCATGGATAAATTCTCCAAGGACACGGCTCCCATTGGCTCCTCCAGGTATGAACAAGGCCTGCATGACGACCGATATGATGAAGATGATGACCTGATGTATGAGGTGAAAAAGAATAATCCATTTGAGGGCTATTCCCCACTGGCGGACAGTGGCATCTCCCATTTTGGAGACTCCAAGACCGAGACCAGGGCCTCAAAAATGTCAGAGAGTCCCACTCCAGATCTGGTCCAGTATGGTCAAACTGAGGAATCACAGCATACCCCACCATCTTTCTTAGATGAGGGAAAAACATTTGAGACGAGCAAGATGGCCGCTGACTCATTCATGCAGGCAGAGAATCAGTTCTCATCTGGTCTTAAAGATGATGAGGAAGAGGATGATTCTGCTCTGCCGCCCTCGCTCCCAGACATCCTGAAGTCTTCACCTCTAAACCCTGACAAAATCGACTCTGGCTCCTCAGAGGGAAGCCCGGAGGAGCAGAGTCCCATTCTCGAACGGAGGATGATGGAGTCACCCAATCCTCCAATTAATCTGTCCTCTAACAATCCGTTTGCTTTTGATGCTAAAGTGTCGCTGCTGAAGGAAATGACCGAGGAGATGGAAGTGAAGGTGGCAGACAAAACAAAAGTAGAAGACGACAAAAGTTTCAGAGCATTCGATCTTGTCAAAGAGGCAGAGGAATCTACCCCTACTAAGGTCAAAGAAGAGGAACCTGTAAAGATCGAGCAGAAAGATTGGTTTTCAAGCTATGATTCTCCTAAAATGACGGAGAACTTTGAGCCACTTGACTTCAAGAGCAAAAAGCCTCCTCTTGAGGACTCCGATTCAGAGTCACCAACAGCGGACTCCCTGTCTCCGGTCCTTGAAGCCATGGCCAAGAACCCTGCCAGCTTCCAGCTGGAAATGGCGAAGAAGGACTTGATGATGGAGGTGGAGGAGCCAGAGATGGCTGAGGAGGTTTCTGAGCATGAAGTGTCCTCTGAGGAGTTTGAGTTTATTGAACGACCACCCAGGGGTGTTATCGATGAGTTTCTCGAGGCTTTGGATACCTCAAAGTTTGGCTCTTCAAAGCCCCCAGAGATCCCAATGGATGATGATTTAAGCTTTGAGCAAAAATACATGGCTCCAGCTTCTGCCGTGATGAAGGTAGCTCCGCCATCCAAGGTTGAAGATGAGACTCCTAGTCAGAGCTCCTACCACCTCCTTGCTCAGGCTTCCCCTCAGAAGAGCAAGGCCGAGCTGGAGAAGCTCAACATCCAGCAGCCCCCATCCCAAGCTCCGCTCACCCATTCCCCTGTCAGCAAACCAGAGGAGACGGTCCCTAAGAAGAGCACGGAGGGTGGCAGACTGTTAAAGATGCCGATGGTGAACATTAGAGCAGGTAAAATAAACCAGTTCAGGCATGGAAACCATCCCCCCACATCCTCCTCAGTTTTCACTGGCACATCATGTTCATCGGCATAAAATTCATCTCACTCTTTTGTTCTCCTCAGTTATTTTCTGCCAACCAGCAGCCAGTATTTATTTCAGATCTCCTAAGTGTCACCTTTCTGTTTCATGTTCCTTTTTGCATTTTGCATTTTCTTTCTAATTTAACCCTTACATTTAGAAAGTCTGGTTTAATTTGCGTGCTTGTGTGTTTTCTTGTGGTTTAACTCTTGCTTTTACTGCATTTTGTGCACTTATGTCTCATCAGAATTAACATCATTTCTGTGTACCTGATCATTTTATTACATTTTTTTATGTTTCAAAATGTGTTAAGTAATGACTGATAATTACTTTTATTCTGTAGAAAAATGAGCTCCTTCATCATTTTATCTAGACGAAATTTGGTCAGTTGTCGAACCGTCTATAAAAGCTTGTACAGACGTTGGTATTTGCCCTCTGGGTATTTTTGGTATTGAATTAGATTACGTCTGCCGTCTGTTTTAGCCTCTCCCCTCTCTGGAAATAACTCTGGATGCCAATTTGAAACCCAACCACGCCCTGCTACCGACTGAATAAGCTCTCTCTGATTTACTATGTGCTTCAAAATGTCCCACACCCTCTAAAACATGGTTACGTAGCATTTATGCAGCAAAATACGGAATATAAAATTTAAATAAAAGTAAAGTTGAAATAATTTAAGCTGCAATGTCTTTGCAGTGTGTTGAACTTTTTTGTCCATCCAGTATGGAAGTCCATTTCAGCCAGTGTGATGGAAAAAAATATAATGTAAGTAATTGTGAGAAACTCTCAAAATAATTAGTATCTCTAAAATGGGTTAGATCCCCATGTTTTAATATACTATTTATATGATGATATGAGATTTTGATTAAAAATCCCTCCTTTTTTAGAAAAGCTTCCAGAGATTGTAGTTTGTCCTGACTTAATTGTCTGAGGATTGTCTGCCTCCTTCAGGGCTTGAATCACTCTCTCTGAAGATGGCAACCTGTAGTCTTCATTTTAATGGATGACTCAGTTTTTTTTTAAACTGGTATTGATCGGCCAGTATGCACACTGCTGCATACACTAAGAGACACTGTGACTAGAGCAGGAGGACTTTCTTCTGTGGGATGAGCTGCAGATGATTTTTACTGAGTTTGTTGTAGGGATCTCCTGTTAATTAAAGCCTCCTCCTCCGCCTCCTCCTCCGCCTCCTCCCTGCATTGCGACACTGGCAGGCCCACAGAGGGGTTCTCCGACCCAGAAACCACTCAGCAAATGTTCTTCGTTATGCAACTGGAGCTGAACATATATCTCCCTCACTGAAGGTCTGGTCACACTGGGAGCAGCTGGCTTCATTTGCTGCTGAATTTCTATCAACTGCTAAGGCTGCAAAATATTTCCTGGATCTGCCTCAAAATCGAATCACATCTTAACCAACTTTCTCGAGATATTCTGCTGACTAATAGACAAACAGCCATGAAAACAACCTTTTTGGTTGAGCTAGCAAACAGTTGTGCTTGATTAACAATGAATTTGATTTATTGATTTACCATTCCTTGTAGCACTGCAGTTGGTTGAATGTTTAGGTGACTTCCAGTTAGGGCTTTTATCTCAATTAAAACTAATGAATGGTTATTTTATATGCTTTTTTTATTATTTATTTTATTTATTTATTTATTTTTACTCTGCCTTAAAAGTTCTCCATAAGTTCTGTACTGTAAACTGGCTATAAATATATTAAAAAAAATTCTTTTTGTTCAGTATCAGAACGGATACTTGAATCATGGTCGTGACATGAATGAGAACAGTTACTATCTGCTCGTGATCAGTTGACCAAGTGTTTGCCATCCTCCAGAGATAAATGTCATGCACACATTCACTACTAGCACATCCATTTGGGTTTGGTGACGCAGATGACTCGTGTTAAAATGAATCACTGCGATTGTGTCTGCCGTTTGGGAGGACAGATGTGTTCACATTAGAGCTAGATACAGGTCTAATGCCAAAAAGGTTCTGTTTTCACCAGTGTCCATTTGTAACCCGTTTGTCCGCAGGATTTCGTAAAAACTACTTAACAGGTTTCCAGGAAACTGGGTGGGACGATGGGTCTTGTGCAAAAATAGGCCCCATTAAATTTTTGGTATAGATCCAGGATTTTTTTTCTCCACTTTAACATTGCTAGATGGTGCTTTTTTGACATTTTCTTTCATTTGTCCAGGAATAATGATGGATCTTGAAGAAAACAATCAGGCATATTTACGGAGTTGGTGTCTATGAGCGTGTGCAATTTGATGCAAATCCAAACCGCAATCTGGATCCTCCAGATTTATGTGTTTGGCTGTTCTTAATCCAGTAACCATAAATTCTGGTTCCAGGGCTATGAGTTTGATTTTAGATAAGGCTTGATTAAATTAAACATAACATTCTCGTTAGGAATATGATGTGAAATGAATGCCTGCAGTGATATCTGAGTGGAGACGGGATGTAAGTCCTCATTTGTAAGTCAGTCAGCTATTTGAGGTGAAACAGCTACACTTCATTACTGTGTATTCTAATATGTTGGAAGGGCAGCAGTGAAGACTTACTCAGATGAAGGTTGTGGGTCACTGCATCTTCACCAAGACAAACTTTGTTTTTTGATGCCATTCGCTCTGAGAGATGACTCATGAGCTAATAGTTTTTTTTTCTTAGACCCTGAGAATCCCCAGTTATCAGTCAACTAATCGGAACCATTAACAACTAGATGTCCCTCTCTGTCACCACACTACATCCCTTCAGTCAACATGGACACGTGGTATTGGTGGAAACAGGGAGAAGTCCTCTTTACAGAAATATTGTCCATTTAAATTTAAGTTAACAACAGAGATGTCTAAACATGTCAAAAATCATTGTGACCTCTCAGAACCGATGCTGAAACTGACTTTAGCATGTTAGCAGGGTGCTAGCACAAGAGAAAACAGGTCAGCATTCTGCCATCAAACTATTTCTATTATCCGTTTCACAAGAAACTTTAGGTTTTTGTTGTCTTTGACCAGACCTCGTTCAGGCCAATAGTCAGAGCGGTTTAGAAGCTACAGCCATTTTAATCTGGCATGTCAGTTAAATCATATAAAAGTGTGAACATCACACCAGTACATGAAGGAGACTGTGAGCCTGTTAAAGAATTATTTCTCTGCTCCACCTCTCCTGTAGGTCTGTGTTTTCTGCTCTAGTTTTTGAGTGAGAGAGGAAGAGGGGAAATGAAGTTACTGAAGTAGCGCATGTGCCCTCTAGTGGAAGAAGACTAAATTACCTGAATTACCAGTTCATCAGATGTAAACAACTTTTACATGTTAACAATGCGCCCACACATCCATACATATCAGAGAGTTAACAAAAGAAGATGGCAAGTATTTGTCTAGGGTTAGGTACCATTCAGTTTTTAACTGGTACCAGTATGCCACCAGGAATTGATGAGCTATATGAAGGCGTCCCCTTTTGAGTATTATCATTTTCTAACATTTTATCAACAAATCCTTTGTGAAAGTAATCGATGCAGCTCTGAACAGGATTAGAAACTTATACTTCAGTAGGAGATGATGTAATCATATAAACAAACTCTTTCTTGAGATCTTCAGCTGTTGTATTTACTGCAGACGGACAAGTCATTCATCGGCTCCGTCTCACTGCTTCGTCAGCAGATTTGAGAAAGCAGAAGTAGAGGGGGATGATGAAGGGAAAGCTGGGTGAGATAAAACATGAAGGGAGATCAAATGGGGCAGTGGTGAGGGGGAGGAGGAGGTGAGACGTTTATAGTTGCTGCGTCAGAGAGCTGGCAACAGACAGTCAGCTGACAGCTTGCCTGCGGGACGGAGTTCATTTGCTTGCTGCAGAGGAAGCCTTGCTCGGGTTCTCCCCCCTCTCCCTCTTCTACCTCCTCCTCTTCCTCCTGCAGCCGAACACATTTTCATTCCGCGCCTGTCCCTCATTGTGTGGAATGTGTGTTTGCTGATCCGACAGCATGGAGAACAACTCTCAGGACATGAAGGAGTGGGGGCCTGAAGCGACGCGCTGGAGAGAACGGGGTATACATCCACCTTTCTGTCTCGTGTCTTGAGTCACAGCAGAGTATGGAGGCTGCTGCGAGCTGCTCCCACATGTCGTCTTCTTTGTTGCTCTTCTTTCATGCTGACTGTAGAAACACTCAGATACAAACTCTTATTAGATGTTTTGGACTGCTGTTTGTTGATGAGCTGAGTTATACTTGCTGGGTGAGGTTTGGGGCCACAGGTACACGATTGGAGATTTTTCTGGACCGTTTCTCATCCTTGGGGACCTTTGGACAGTCAGCCACTGTGACCAAAGGTGGACTGTATAGAGAGGGTGAGGAGGGGGAGAGTTATTCGTGAGTGGAGTGACGTTGGCTGGCAGTTTAATGATTGGCTAGTGTGATATACTAATCATTTGAAGGAGACGAGGAGAGCAAACTAAAATGTCTGGTTTTAGAAATCGGTGTGGGCTCATTTCTGCTGTATGAAACTAAGGATGGTTACGTTTCCATCAGAATAAGTCTTTCATATCTTCGGAGAACACAGGTAGTCTTCTATGGAGTTAGTTTTTCTACAGTAGCCTAGAATGGACAAACGAAACACTGACTGTTAAGAGAGACTGAGACATTTTTAGCAGCCAGACTAAAGTCTGCAATGTCACCACTAGATGCCACTAAATCCAACAAACTTGGGATTTGTTTAGGATGTGTCCAACGCCATTTCACTAGTTAAATAGTGCAAAATCTGGACATAAGGTATGTTACAACAAGTAAAGGGTTTTTATTTAGTTAATTATTCATAGGTGTGTTTTAACGTCAATTAAAACAGAGTTCATCTCCCATTCCCTTTAAAAGTCAGGTGTGTCTCACCTGGAGCATTGCTATTTAACCAGCGTCACTGGTCTTCACTGAGGGACAGGTAAGTGATCCTTGTTCGGTGGATCCTCTGCCTCCGCCGTCTCCCAATCCTCTGTCCCATCAACAACTCCATCTGACCGCATATGAGCAAAGTCAGCCATATTTAACTGAGGAGGAGGAGGAGAAGGAGGAGGAAGGCTGCTGCACATCCCTGTGTGTGTAATAGGTCTAGTGATGCAGCCGATCAGTCTGCAGATCCATCAGAAAAATGATCATTCTCATTAATAGCTGATGGGCTGCAGGTGGCTGAAATAACCCATCATTAATGAGAATATTGATGACATCACCTGCAGCGATCCTCCAGCAGCAGAAACCATAAGTGAGTCTCTGCTGTCTGTGACATTTACCCACGATGCACAGCAGCTTCACTTCATTCATGATTTAAATCTGTGACACGCCCACAGGATGTAATGTTAATTAATGTTCTGTGTTCTTTTACACATCCTAAAGGTCCCACAGACAGTCCAGGTTCATACAGTGAAACAGTTTGGAGTAAAGCAGACGTCCTCCTGATAAATCCTGAGGCACCTCTAGAGGTGACGTCAAATTTCCATGAGGGTTTGAGTCTCTAAATCAGAGAAAATCATTGGTTCATGTGGATGCATGAAAATGTGATGATGTCAGAGCCGATCTGTGCATCACTAGTGTGTAACCATCAGAGTGTACATGTGTTGTGAAGCTGTCTATGTAGGTGCATCTGATGCGTCCTTTAAATAGCAGTAAAAAATACTGCAGCATTGACTTTAAAACCAGGTTTTTGTTGGTCAATGTTTAAATCACTTTCTGCTGCCTCAGGTTAGCAATGCTCCAACAATGCTGCTGACCACACCTCATTTTAGAATAGCATAGAATAAAATAGAAAGCCTTTATTGTCATTATACATTGTACAATGAAATTAAAGGGCAAATTCCTTAAGGTGCACACAAGATATATCAGAAATATCAGGACTATATACAGGCCTAGTGGTGAGACAATAACAATTTAACATGACACAATTCACATAGTACTGTATATGCAGCAGAGAATTTAAGAATATTGCACAGTAAATGGACATATGGTTCTGTACTTAAATATATTGGAAGGTTGATAAATATATTGCACAAGGTAAATTATTGCACTGTAGGATGGAGGGTTGGGAGAGGAGAGAGGTGGTGTGTGTGCCAGGGTGAGTTCAGGATGGTTATGGCTTTGGGGAAGAAGCTGTTCTTGAGTCTAAAACTAAAATGGACACAACATCTGATGCTGGAACAACGTGGACCTGAAAATAACGACTGTCAGTTGGATATGAGCGATAACACTTGAGCTGTGTTTTGTGCCACTTTGCATCGGACCAAAGACAGAACCTTTGTCGTAGACCTGGGGAGGCAGGGTGAAAATACCCTACATTTCATGTTCCAGCTTGATAAACGTGAGGATTTGTGGCTTCTTCTCATAAATTATAGTAAATTGTGTCTGAATATCTAAATCTAATATTTTAAGAACCTCATTCATCTGGCAACTTATTTTCAATATACTGTTGTACAAGACACCAAAGAGTAGCAAATCCTTTACGGTGTAAAAACTATTCATGCTCATGTTTGACATTTCTGTTAAAAGTGACCTAAGTAGGATTGATGACAGGATAATGATGAGGAACGAGTACAGCCACAGGTCACTGTAGTAAAATACTTAAAGTATTGGGACGCTTTGCATTGTGGAACTCAATTAGTCTCCCTCTTATTTCACCCAGAAGAACCAAATCACTTTCAGGTTTAAGTATTGCTTATAAAACTAGAAAGGGGAAAGAGATCACTCAGCATGTAGACGGTCTCATGCTGCTGTCATTACATCATCTGAGGTCGTAGTGTTGCTGTCGCTTCTCATCACAACACTGAAGCCTTTGTGCTGTGAGCGTCAGCAGTTCATCATCATCATCATTCAGTAAGCTGCTGTCAGGAGGGTTTGTGTGACACAAGGCCGAGGCACGCAGTGACTAAGCAGTGTGTTTGTGTGTGAGGCGTTCAGTATGTGTGTTAGAGGCTCTGTGATTGCAACAGTCATGTATGTTTTATGGAGCATATGACCTCCCTGTCTATGTGGAGATCATCATGATGTGTTCAGGAGGAATCAATAATAATTAGTCATGAAATTGAACACGCCCCGAGACATTTTGAGTGGGTCTGATGCTTGGTGTGTATTTTGATTCTAATATTGCCAGTACCAAAGATGGATACATGGATACATTTGTCAAGACGGAGACACTTTACATTACAAGTGCACATGTGGCAGTTTAATCCTATAATAATTTTTTTTTTTTTTTTTATTCCTGGAACTAGACGGTGATCTGGATTGCCACCAAAATGTAATTGATTTTTCCTTGGGCCATATCCGACATTTCCTGAAAATTTCATCAAAATCCATTGGTTAGTTTTTCTTTTATCCTGTTCACAACAAACTATAACAAACCAACCAACCAGCAAAAACATAACCACCTCCCTTAGCGGAGGTAATAAATATGAAGAAAAACAGCATCCCAGCATGCACCTGATGTCCTTCCATGGATTTTTAACTGTAGCAGGTTGATTTGAATTCCTAACTTTATCTCATCTGCTCAGCATTTCTAAAGCCTTTTACAGCCGTGTTATACAACACTGCGGCTGTCATAAGCCTCGTTGGAAAACCAGTTTCTTCATGACAGTCTTTCACGTGTACAGTTCACTTCAGTCTGCCATGGCTGAACTTTGAACATGAAGCAGCCTCACTAGGGTGTGGTACCGTACTCTGTACTTTTAAGGGTATTGACTGAAGTATGTCAGAACTGAGTAAAGATTCATGTTAAATTGTTCTGTGCCAATTTTTAGTATCTGAGAGCACATTTGAGTGAGAGAGATTAACTTTTAAGTCTATATATATGTAGAGCGAGAGACTCCATCATTCCTATAAATGCGACAACAGTCATTGTAATCTTCAAACACATCTCACCTGAGGGAACGCCTGCGCTGTGTTCCAAAGCAAACTTCTGTTAGTATAATCAATCAATTTTTCTTTCTTGGCTTCACTGTGATCCTCAGAACATTTTTCTCTGTTATTTTCCCATCTTCCCCCCCCCCAGTGTTTTATGGCGATAAACGGAGTTTAAAAATGAGCTTAAAGTAGATTTTACGTTAAACTAGAAAATTTCGCAAGAAATTTTAATGTGTGCCTGTGCTTGGTGCATATCGATCATACCAATATTGCTAATGCTAATTTACCTTTTTAATTTCTTCCATTCATGATAAATCGCAGCTCCAGAAACTAGATGTCTTTGGCTCTGCCTTTACTCTATGTTCTAAAAATAGACTCATGAGGGCAGGAGACCCAGCTGTGCCACTGAACACCTGCAGTTTAGACAGCAGACACACAGTAAACTGACCAACAACCAACCCCCGAACAAATGAGGCTCTGGCTGAAACGTAGGTCGTATCACTGAAACGATGGCACGATGGCGATCCCAAGGAGTTGCTGAAAACATTGGTATATAATTTGTCCAGATTAAGTTAAGAAATATTAACTTTAGAGTGAGTTAAAAAGCCTGGAGATTCTGAGATTTTATGAAAGTCATCACTCAAGTTAATAGTGGAAGTCAATGGAGCAGTTTGGTGGACCAGCTGGCATGCTAGGTCCTCTGCACCCCAACGATAAGGTTGTTTGGTTCCATTCTGGTATTAAATGAAGCAGCATAAATTTTCCTACGGTTTGATGTAATATTATGGATGTGGAGTCAGGATTGTGGGATTCATGGAGAGTTGTTTGGGAAATTTCTAGACGACTTGTCATCTGCTCTCCACTCTAAGGTCATCTGACCAAACTCTAGCTCTGTGCTATACATACTCATTATAAACTCTGAAAGGGAGCAGAAATTACCCCAAACTTAAACTGTGATTGTGTAAAAACTGTTTTAGATATCAAAATGCCAACTCAGAAGAATAAAGTCCCAATTGTTGTTACCTGGTCAAACTTTGAATGACGTTTCTACGTGAAGGGGGGGGGGGGGGCAAACTTACAGAGCCTCAAACTGGGGTGGGTTTCAGATCTTTTCCCATTATTTCTTAAGGGAACATTCTTTGCAGTTTTTTGCGGAAACTGTTTTGAATGATATGAAATATCTGAATATGAGCCGGAATGTCCTGAATCTTTTGAAGTTGAATGAAGTTAATATGTTTAAGTAGTTAAGGGCCAAAAAAACGCGGCAGAAAAATAATAATAAAAATAAAGAATTTCTTTTTTGTAGAAGAACATCCAATAAAGCGGAATAAATTTGATGAAGAATAGTCAAATCAATCCAAACCGAGAGCCCGAGCTGCGCATGTCCCTCTCTCTACAACAGTTCATCATATGTCTCTCTCCCTTCTCTTGTCAGCCAGGCTGTGCCGCTGCATTCTTAGCAGAGGTTCAAGATGGACTCCGAATGGGGTTAGTCTGGTCCTAATCTTTAATTTATCGACCATCTCTCCACTTTCATGACGCCTCTGTGTGCTGTTGTGTCGTGTTTTTGACCGGAGTATCCGCATGAGCACCGAGGCTGTCTGTGGCTTCAGCCCGGGGAGAACTGGAGGCTGATACGCTTGCCTGTTAAGGTCATGCAGTATGGGTTAACGTTTTGTCCCCGCAGTGAGGACCGCGGCCAGATGAGATGATAGTAAAACTATTTGGGATACGTGTTGAAGAAATGGGTGTTGGGCTAGTAATGAAACCTAACAGGAAATTAAGCGAGATCTACGTTTTAGCTAGATGTGATGCGGCGTCTATTTTTAGCCAGCCTGCGGTGATGCTAGCATGCCCGCTACCATATGTAGCCAGGCTGCCACATTTGGACCGCGGACCCTCCTCCTTCTTCACCTACGCCTCCTCCCCACATCTTCCTTCTCCTCATATGTTAGCTCTTTACATCCAGACAATGGCTGTCTGTCGAGCTACCGAGCACAGCTGCTGCTGGCCAGCAGAGCTAGCAGCGTGTTAGCATGCTGAGCGGTTAGACAACGAGGGGAGAGCTAGCTGTCAGCTATCTAGCTAGGTGTCAACGCCCACATTTAGACAGAGGAAGCTTCCCGAATCAGTCCCGTCGTCTCCAATGAATTCAGTGTCTGAACATCTTAAGATGTTTTTACAGGTTTACACCAGCTAAGAATCGTTTCATTTACTGGAAACCTTTTTGATCTGATCTGGAATCAGTGGATATCACCCTGTCTGTGTTCATTGTCTCAGCAGCTGCTCTGAAATATGTGTTAAAAGGATAGGATTGTAAAAATGGCTTCAAATTATTTTCTATAGGTATTAACTGAGCAGAGTGATAACCAGGCTACAGAGGTGCTAATAATACAGAACATACTATCCAGACACAGATGTGAATTCAAGTATCTGGTAGATTCGATGGATTATAGTCTACCTCAAAGATGATAATGAGAAATATGAGAGCACCTAGCAATAATTTTATTTTATTTAATCTGAGTTTTTATTCCCTTTGAACCATCCAAAAAATGTCTTCAGAGACGTTAAGATGACATGTTTATGTTCATTATGTTGACAGTTCATTCTTTCAGCACTTCAATATTTCATTATTTAGCACCCCATGCTTGTCGAATGACATATTCAAAAAATGTCGAGTTTTGTCCCCCACCTCAAAATTATTCAGTCTATGATAATATGTGATCAAGAAAAGCACATTTGAGAAGCTGAAAGCAGAATGTTAACCTTATTCATATGATAATTGACAAACAATCCATGGATCATCCATTATGTTAGTTTAGCACCTAATCTTTCTTCACAACCAAAAGTTTCATTGAAATGCTGCTTTGCTTATCCTTGAATGCACTATCTGTGGATGTATGCAAAACCTTATATCTTATTATTTAATGGTTGGTGTCATGCAGCTGCTGAATTCTAAAGCCTCTAGTTGTGTAATTGCTGGTACATGAAGCAGGAAGGGTCAGATTGTAGCATGCGGTTTCACTTGCAGGTCATTGAGTGTCAAAGTACAGAAAGCGTCAGAGCCTGTAGGAATCCCAGGACTCCTTCTAATACTGTCCACTGACCTGCCTGGAATTCCCCGATGAAATATAAGCATGCTTGGTGCAGGACCCAGGTCATGAGCTCAGCTGTCGGACCCCCAGCCAATGTCTCAGCCTGGCTCCCCAGAGAGTGAAGGAGCTCCCTGCACCACCTGTCTGTCCTAGCGACCAGTGTTGTCTATCACCTGTCATTTTCATGTCTTTACTTTGACTTTAGTTTCAGTAAAATAAGCCAGTTCAATTTCTTAATAACTAAAGTTGACACCGGACTGACCTGAGAGCTGTGGTTCACCAACTCTCACACAAACTTTACCCTGGGATGGAAACTTTGATTTTTAGGACATAGTATATATATAACAATCATGCTAGTTGAGCTGATGACTTCCAGTATGGCCACAGGAGGTGTATCAGTTTGAAAAATGGAAGAAAGTCAAAAGGGCAGAGAGACGAGGAAGTCTGGTCGAGTCTCTGTGATCTGACTTCCATCAAAGCTGCAGCACAGCGTTCATCAACGGAGGCGACAAACTTAATGCTCCACATGCATCAGATACTTGAGGAGACGTGAGGCAGAAAATTTGACCCGTTTTGAGTGTCGGTAGCATCGAGGTATTAACAGTGTTTGTTTGACTTTCCCTGAGGTCACGTTAACTTAACACTGATTCATTCTGTTTGTCTGGACACTAAACTAATTGATCTTTGCTCTGACAGTCGCATGATTTCTGATAGGACATGATAGACGGAGGAAAGGAGAGTCACTGATTTTAAACTCACAATGGAGATATGGGATTAATGTAGGGCTTATTCAACTCCCTTTAACTTAATTTGTTTTACTCGCACAATTGTAAACAGAACTGAGAAAAGACTGACGTTATGATCCTGCTGCTCATTTCCTCTCCCATGCACACAGTAGTGGGTTGTTCCAAACACTTTTTATTATTGTTGAGGACCGACCAGTCCGCCCAACCTGCTGACCAGTCCCCCCCCCCCCTGCTGACCAGTCTGCCCCCCCCCCAACAAAAACCTAGGGTAAACACTGAGGGTTCTAGGTTGACCTACGCATCACTACTGAAACCGTAGATCTTTCTCTCTGGTTGGTGCTAGAGCGAGATCATTAAATGATTGGTAATTGAAAGCCTATTTTTATTCAGGTTAGCCCTCGGGCTGCTAGTGGTGGAAATGCTGGGCTAACTGTGGCTTACATTGGCTACAACTTCATCTTGCAGTCTTCTGACCAAAATCCAAATTTTTAATCCCAAATGGGATGTTTGAGATCGCTCCGTGTGTCTCGTTCTGTGACTGAGTTGGGTCATGAACTGTCAGCCATCATCACCACACGGCTGTCCTTTAATTAGTTGCTGGTTTCAGCTTGACCTACATTTAACTATCAGTTGATAAAAGTGAACTTGTGTGATTGCTGTTCATTAATGCCATGCATTTAGTGCAGGGCTGCACTAGTGCTACTTCTTTTCACAATCTAATGTGTATTTGTTTTACCATTCAGTCATAATAAAATGTACAATATTCGGTGACGACCTTGTGGTCATGCAAATTTCACTGACCGTCTAATCAATTATTGGAAATATTAACAATTCAAAATGTTTTAACATAAGTATTTCAGTACAGTTAAAGGTATTTGAGCTCTAAATCAAGCATCATTTCAATTAGAATGAGGAAATAATGTCTTTAAGATTCTGTGCTGCGAACCACATGTTGCTGTTGAACGAGTTGCCAAAGTTGTTTCATTTGAAGATATAAAGATGAGCTGAGCCGGTTCTGTCTGGATGACCATCCCTAACTGTCAGTGTTACTCCTGCAGTGGTGGATCTCCTCTACTGGCGTGATGTCAAGACCTCGGGCGTGGTGTTCGGAGCCTCCCTGCTGCTCCTACTCTCCTTGATGGCATGCAGTATCGTGAGCGTCTGCTCCTACATCGGCCTGGCACTGCTGTCAGTCACTATCTGCTTCAGGATATACAAAGGCATCCTGCAGGCCATTCAGAAGTCTGATGAGGGACACCCATTCAAGTGAGTAACATACAACATTCTCTCATCATTCTTCTCTGGTCAGTGTGGCCAAGTTCTTATTCGTTTCACATGTCTTTTGACTTAGTTTTTATATGCCATATCCTATGCCAAGTAGTAGTAGTTATAACATTGATAATTAATAATAATAAAAATAGTTGTTATAATTATTTTGCACTTTCTAAAATAACAGTTCAGCCAAAAATGAAAATTCAGTCATCTCCTCCATGCTGATGTGAAGTCAGGTGAAGTTTCTGAGTCCTCTAACATTTCTGAAGCGTCACAGTAAAACGGCAGCATTCTCCTAAACACCTGAAGAAGATGGAGACTAGTTTTAAAAAATAAACATAAATGACGTAATCCAAGTCTTAATAAGTACCCAGTCTGATCTGAAAAGATGTTATTTAAATCCTTTTTAAGATGAAAGAAACTTGGTTTCGTGTTTTTAATGGCAGTTAAACATCACCTCTAACATCTTCAGCTTCATAATGTAGTAAAAGTCCTTTAATTATGTTGTAAACAGATTGTTCCATATACAATCTCATCATATTTGTACACAGTGTTTTATGTGTAAATTAAGACGTGTGCTGCTGCCTTCTTGGCCAGGTCACGTTTGTAAAAGAGATCTTTGATCTCAATGGGTTTTATCTCCTGGTTAAATGAAATAAAATGACCTGTGCTTTCCCTCTCAGGCAGTACCTGGACCAGGACGTGGCGCTGTCTGAGGATCTGGTCCACAAGTACAGCGACATGGTTCTGGCAAAACTCAACAAGACCATCGTTGAATTAAGGCGCCTGTTCCTGGTGGAGGACCTGGTGGACTCCATCAAGGTGAGTCCAGTTCACACAAACCAGACCCAGAAATAATCATTTAACATGGAGAAACTACCTGGTGAGAGATTTAAAGTCAAAATTTAACAGGAAAACCATCTCCTGATTAATGACGCACTGAAACCAACAAGCAAAAACACTTAGTAAACAAACCCCATTCAAACTGTCTGATATTTATAGTGTAATGAACCAGACGTCTGCTGTCGACCTTAAAAAATACACCATCCAATTTGTGAAAAGATGACAATGTTGAATTTAATGGTTTCTCCTCCTTACTGGTTGATTAAGGAGGAAAGACTAACCTGAATAAATCACAGAAGAAATATATGGATGTTTAAAACGAGGATCTCCTGATTGATTGAGATGTTTTAATGTGATTGGTTATGGTCTATCATATAGTTCCACATATCCCTACCTCTTAGCCAATCAACTTTGGACCAAGTGGATCTGTTCCAGCCCCCTTCTCGTCACTGTTGTCAATGAATCCGACGTTCCACATCAAAACTGAATATGTATGAATATATATATTCATATATACAGTACCAGTCAATAGTTTGGACACAGTTTCCCATTCAGATGGGAAACTGTGTCCAAATTTTTGACTGGTAGTGTATATAATAAATATATATATATATATATATGAATATATATATATATATATATGAATATATATATATATATATATGAATATATATATATATATATATGAATATATATATATATATATATGAATATATATATATATATATATGAATATATATATATATGTATATGAATATATATATATATGTATATATATATATATATATATGAATATATATATATATATATATGAATATATATATATATATATATATATATATATATATATGAATATATATATATATATATGAATATATATATATATATATATATATGAATATATATATATATATATATATATATATATGAATATATATATATATATATATATATATGAATATATATATATATATATATGAATATATATATATATATATATATGAATATATATATGAATATATATATATATATATATGAATATATATATATATATATGAATATATATATATATATATATGAATATATATATATATATATATATGAATATATATATGTATATATATATATATATATATGAATATATATATGAATATATATATGTATATATGAATATATATATATATATATATTCATATATATTCATATATATATATATTATATATATGAATATATATATATGATATATATATATAAAGCAGCAAAAAATATCCAATGGACTCATATTTATTGTCTATCCATTATATCGAAAACATAATGAAAGCTGACGTTCTTGGTAGAAACCATTTTCATGCATCAAGTTTAAATGTTGGTTTTAGTTTTAATGTCGGCGTCTTCTCTCTCTGGTTTCTGAGGGATCAGCTGTGGTAACCAGCAGCACCTACAGTGTGTTCATATAAGACATCCAGTTCAGTTGAGCAGCTGCAGTTGTCAGGCCAGTCGTGCCCTCGCTGCACACTCCCACCCTCTGACTGCAGTCCAAATATGGATGAGTCCATCAGGAGGATAACGACACAGACGCGCCCTAACGGAGTAAAAAAGTTGGATTCTTTTAATCCTATGAAGAAGATTTTTGAGCCTCAGAAATGTTTCTCAGCAGATTCTCACTGGGCTGGTGGTGAATATTTATGACCACATCAGCAGCTCATCACAGAGTCTCACATGTTTGACATCCTCCAATCAGAAACCTAATGGTTCCACTGGGTTTCTCTGCACTGGGTGACATGTTGGTGCCAGCATGTTTATCATCAACACCATCAGAGAGTTTTCACATATCATGACACTCTGAACAAAGATGAGAAACAGACCAGCTGAAGGGTTGTTATCAGTTTGAATAACATGGTTCCTCACTGATTAATTGATCAACAGATAATCTTCCAAATGATTAACAAGAGCGGGAGCTCATGTGATCACCCATGTTTGTTTGTCATCATGATGTCTCTGAAAGGTTTCATCAGATTATTAAATCTTGTGAAAAGGTGGATCTTGGACCAAAGAAGAGTTTGTTTAATTTTGAGGTGGATCTGGGTAATGATGCTGATTCTGGATAATTTTCACTCATGAATAGGGCCTCTTTTTTTTTTTTATTGCCAATATCATGAAAAAGAGTAATGGTATGCCTATCAAAATAAAATACCCGGCATGGAACACTCATGATGTTACACTGTTATGTGCAATTGGACCCTAATGAGCAACAAGACGGCAACAGTTGCGCCTTTAAACTGGCAACAAAGTGAACGGCCCTCTGAAGAGGAAAGAACTAATGAGACATGAATGTGTAGAGGAGAGGGAGAGGAGAAGATCAGTGTATAATGGGAAGTCTCCCAGCAGTCTAAGCCTATATCAGCATAGCTAAGGACTAGCCTAAGCCAGCCTTAATTATAAGCTTTATCAAAAAGGAAAGTTTTAAGCCTACTCTCAAATGTAGAGAGGGTGTCTCCCTCCTGGCCTGAGACTGGAAGATGGTTCCACAGGAGAGGGGCCTAATAACTGAAGGCTTTGGTTCCCATTCTGCTTTCAGAGACTCTAGGGATCACAAGTAAGCCTACATCCTGGGAGCATAATGTTCTTGACAGGTATTATGGTACTACGAGCTTGAAGGTATCTTGGTGTCTGTCCATTAAGGGCTTTTTACGTGAGGAGAGGGATTTTAAATTCTATTCTAGATTTTGTAGGGGAAGCAGTAGCTGATGATCGTTGGTCAGTGACTCTGCTCTGTGGAGAGAATGTTGTTCATGTTGTCTTAATCATTAAATATCAGATGCTTCTGTCTTCTCTCTGCAGTTTGCTGTGTTGATGTGGATCCTGACCTACGTTGGTGCCTTGTTCAACGGGCTCACTCTTCTTATTCTGGGTGAGCAAAAAGTCATGTCTCACTTTGGCTCCATCTGGTGGCGACATGAAGAATCAGCATCTGATTTGTTAACTAACACATAGCTTAAACAATAAAATGTAATATTACACATGACTAAAACCTGTAATGTGAGTTTCTGTCTGTCATTTTAAATCAAATAAGCAGGAAGACTTAAAAATCTTTCCTTCATGTTCAGGTCTGATTGGAGTGTTCAGCTGCCCGATCATCTATGAGAAACACCAGGTAAGAACAGCATTAATGATGATAATTGTATTCAACACCAGGAACAGTCGTTGCTGACTGATGTTGGTCTGTGTGACAGTTGCTGCTGACTGTTGTCGGTCTGTGTGACAGTCGTTGCTGACTGTTGGTGTGTGTGACAATTGTTGCTGACTGATGGTCTGTGTGACATTGTTGCTGACTGATGTTGGTCTGTGTGACAGTTGTTGCTGACTGTTGTCGGTCTGTGTGACAGTCGTTGCTGACTGTTGGTGTGTGTGACAATTGTTGCTGACTGATGGTCTGTGTGACATTGTTGCTGACTGTTGTCGGTCTGTGTGACAGTCATTGCTAACTGTTGTTGGTTTGTGTGACAGTCGTTGCTGACTGTTGTTGGGCTGTGTGATAGTCGTTGCTGAGTTGTTGGTCTGTGTGACAGTCGTTGCTGACTGTTGTTGGTCTGTGTGACAGTTGTTGCTGACTGTTGTTGGTCTGTGTGATAGTCGTTGCTGACTGTTGTTGGTCTGTGTGACAGCCGTTGCTGAGTTGTTGGTGTGCGTGACAGTCATTGATGACTGTTCTTTATTTGTGTGTCTTTCAGGCTCAGATCGACCACTACCTGGCTGTGGTCAACAACCAGGTCAAAGACGTTGTCGGAAAGTAAGTTTGATCTTCTCGTCTTTCTGTCAACATCGAGGCAAACTTACCTGTTGACAAACTTCTGCTGCATGTTTTTAGAAAATTATACTGATAATATGATTAGCATATCATGTGTGAGATTTGTTGTGGATTGCCATTGGTCTGTGTGTTAATCCTTTGACAGACACCATCTTCTCAGATTCTCCACTGCCCATGTAATCCAGTTTGTTTCTGTTGCCATGACAACTTCACAAGCGATTTATCCCCTTTGAAGCACCACCAAATACTTAACTGCACTGCTCCTAAATATCCATTTCAATGTTAATTTTTCTATTTTATAGATTACTGTTAATATTGTGAGTTTTAGTCCAAAGCCATTGCAGTGGAGGTGCAGCAAATGTTGATATTTCAACATAAAACAGGAAGTTGTCATTGAGTGATACTCAGAAAAAAATTAAACTTGGCACATGTCTCATATAGGTCACAAATTAAAATCTCAAGAGCCTCTTGTCCATAGCCTGTTGAAAGAGGGACTGTTGCTCCATCACTCCTCTCCATTCTGTTTTAACATTCAGACCGTGTAATGGGGGGATCATTGTTGCTCCTCCTGAGGTAGTAATGGCGCTGAGTCCACGTTTGTGCAAAAAGGAGTGAGGTGGCAGGACGGGATGGGGGTGTGACGTTTTCACGAAATGTTATATGTGTGACCCACAGCTGGGAGATTTATAAAGCACCTAGCAAGCTAGCAGCTAACTCAAATAAAATGATGCCTGCAGATTGCGGAGAGGTCCAGTAGCTCCTTACCTTCCAATCAACCGCCATGTAACAGGGTCGCTAAATGATTGTTGTTTAGTTTTCATTGTTCCCTCAGACATTTCACCAATAGTATCTCTATCTTTGAATGATCATATTGATTATTTATCTCTGTGATTGTCATCCTGCAGGATCCAGGCGAAGGTACCCGGGATGAAACGTAAAACAGAGTGAAGTAAAGACAAATCAGCGTTTGGGTTCAGGACATCCTGAGAGGAAGATGGTTGAAGGGGAGGGAGGGCGCATATGGGTCAGGGAGGGGGTCAGATATGAAGTAAGGCTGGAGGAGGAGTCCAGTGTGGGTGCAGCCCTTCGAACTTTTTTTGTCAAATTAATAAAAATGTTTTTCCAGTTCAGAATTCCTTTTTTGTGTTTTCTGAGAGCTGAGGTCGACGACGTCGTTTGAAATGTTTGTTCCTGTGAGACGCTGAAACTCAGAAACACATTTTAATTACCCCTCCCTCTCCCCACCTGGTGCATTGTGGGAGGTCCGCTGAGCAGCACCTCATTTGTATTTTTCTTCTTTTGCTATGATTATTGAGTTAGAAGTATTTTGTCATTTATCTGTCTTGTCCCTCAAGCTTGAAACCTGTTTCCTCGGTAACCTGCTGCGTGGTTTCCCCTCAACGTAACAAATTTGCAAACGTCCTCGGCTCCTGATGAGACAGTGGGGGGATGTGGGGGAGGGGTTGTACTACCATTTAAAAACTTCATTGCTTCTGAGTAGCTAGAAATATCTAGAAAACCAGACAAAACACATGAATCACTTAAAAGTTATCTCCACGTCATCACAGCTGTCTAGTAATGAAAACCCTGGAAGAGATGCATTTACATTCATCTACATCAAACAAAAGATTTAAAAAGTGAAAAAAATGAAATGGGATTTAGAGAAAATATAACCATAATGTCTGTGGAGCCAATATCTTAATAAAGTTACAGCTTGATGTGACTTTTGGAAACATTTGTTTGTTATGCGAGTATAATTGTAAATGATATACTTCAAACTTTGTGACAATAAAAAGCTTCCAACTGGGAGTTGTGTTTGTGGAATGCATTGTGAGATGTAAACAGTTATCAATAAAGCTCCTAGATGAAGAACGTCCTAGCCTCATCTGTCCTTCAACGTGGCTAATTCCATCTTGCATTTGTTAGTATCAGACTGGCAAATATAGAAGCCCATTTCTACCTGAAAAAGAAAACACAAAACAAAAAAAATGAGTTAAAAAATTCTCTCAAAGTAAAAACAAGACTTTCTCCATTATAATCATGTGATGTGAAACAGTTTTGTATTTTGTAATTTTAGAATGGAAATTCAAGTTTAGTTTTTTACAGTCAAAATTATGGGATGGAATAAATAAAAAAATATTTTCAAAGTCATGAGACATTTCTAATTAAGAAAATCTGCACCAAAATTGACATGCAAATTAATAAATATGTCTTAAAATTAAAATTATGGAAACATAGTGATGTGTAAAGTTTTATTCAAGCTACTGCTCAAAAGTGTAACATCACCTAAAAAATGTTGTTTTCCATTAAAATGCAGTTTCATTAATCAAATGAATAGAGCATAAGACCAGTGTTGTACATGAACGGGTTAAAAAGAACAAATTCACTGAGTGCTCATATTTTTTTGTGAACAGTGAACTGAACGCATTAGTTTGCTGCTGGGGGACATGAATATGAGTGTCACTCACTCATGAGAGAAATGGTGCTTTGTGAGAGTTAACGCTCTCGTCCAGTTTTAGGGCACCGTAATCCCCATTCAGATCACCGATTTCTGGACCTACAGTTTATCAAATGTGAAATATTTTTGCCTAAAAATTTGTTCTAAATAGGACTGGTTCTTACAATAGTAGTATGTTGCATGTGAGCCTGCAACTGGAGGACACTACCAAATTTAATTGCTTAGCCCAGAGAGGAGGTCATCAGGAGGCAACCAACCGTCACCGAGTGTTTTGACCTTAAACGTTGACACTCTCCAGTTGGCAGGTCAGCAGGATTGGCCAAGTCGCTGCCCCGCTCCTCCAGGCTTCAGCTGGTGTTCAAATCGTATGATCACGCTGCCATGGAGGGTTGATCTGGCTTTGATGTTCCAACCCCAAAGGAAACATGCTTTCCCTTCATGAGACAACGGATGTTTTGCAAGAACTTCCTTGATAACGAATAAAAGTCCTTCCCCATAGCCTCCCCTCTGTTGACCTGTCTGCTGCTTCAGGAGACCCCGATCGATACCCAATACTGGTATTTGATTGGTATTTTGAGGCATTGATTCAAAAACTTGACTTTCAATTTCATGATTTAGGACAATGCATATACATTTTTAAAACTTTATTAACCAAGCTTGATCTGTAAAAAAAAAATGACTTTAAATAAATACAATTTTGGGGATACTGAATCAGTTGAGAGGCAAGTAAGAAACAAGCAAGAATTGATAAAAAGAAATAATGTGTGCACTTTTTACTTTACAAAATAAAATTGACGTGCTAGCTAAATATCTGACTTAAAATTAAACCAATCCAAATGAGATACTAAATCAGAGTTAAAAGATAAGTAATATAGAATTATAATAAATTGATGTTCTATGCCAAATTATAGGCAGTGACTCAAAAATGTGACAATCAAGGTTATGATTAATTGTCTCGAATTGTTTTTATTTAGTTTAAATGTTAGTGGCCACTTCTCCTTTGCCAAGATGATCCATCCACCTGCAAACACATGAACCGGTAAATGTTGCTGGTGTTCAATGATGGAGTATCTTTAATTAGTGAATGTTTGGGCCATAGATGTGAGTCATCCTGTGAGCAGGTCAGTCATAGACACAGCAGGTAAAAAGGATGACGCCTCAGACCAGTTCAAACCTGGATACAAGGTTTTGTCAATTTATATCATCCTACAAGCATCAAACGTGTTTGAACAGATGAAATTAAGATGTCATAACATATTCTGACTTCATAACTGATGCCTGATATCATGATGTGACATAGCACTTGCTGACGTTATAACTTGCTGATTTCATGATGTGAACATCAAAGTGTGTAGCAGGAACAGTCTGCAGCTTGTTTTAATTAAAGACAACTTAAGGATTCTCCTGTTATTTCAGGGTGGGAAAAATGTTTCCATCAATCTGCCCAGACCTTCCTATTAATCCGTCAATCTGCCTACGATCTCAGCATCAAAAGACAACTACATTCCTCCTTTAAGATCAGACTTCCCTCCTTATTTGACTGAGAGGACCATTAAAATTACACTCGCATCCCTGGCTGGTTGAAAACTACACAAAGTGATTGTTTATTCATTTTCTGTAGCTGCTTTCCTTTGTAGGGTCATGGTGGGGATGGAGCCTATCCCAACTGACTTTGGGCGTGAGGCAGGGTACACCGTGGACAAGTCGCCAGTTCATCACAGGGCCACATAGAAAGACAAATAACCATTCTCACTCACATTCACGCCTATGATCAATTTAGTGTAACCAATTCACCTCTACTGCATGTTTTTGGTGGTGGGAACCCATGCAGACAAAGGGAGAACATGCAAACTCCACACAGGAAAGTCCCTGGTCCTCAGGTGGATTTGAACCCAGGACCTTCTTACTGTGAGGCAACAGCGCTACCCACTGCGCTACCATGCTGTGTAATTAGTAACCACTAGCTCTCACACTAATTACCATTCATACATAAAAAATATAGGACATTATTGCTTCCATTCAGATTTTTTTTGTAACTTAGATTTTTTAAGATATTAAAAAAATCTTTAAAAATCCTGTTCATATTAAATATCAAAGGCAAATTATGGTTCACACAGCTTTATTCACCCTTTAACAGTACAGAAAAAATCGGGGTTGTTGCCTTAGTGTTTACAAGTCAAAAAGTGTGGCTGGTGATATAGAGAACAACAACAGTCAGTACCTCATGTGACCACCTCCAGCATTTATTACTACTTTACACCTGAATGGAAGACATTAATCTGGATTTGTAGTATGACATGCCATTCTTCCTGCAGTGCTGTTACAAGTTCATGTGTTGCTGGAGCAGGATCTGTCCGTCTCACCTGACGATCCAGAACATCCCACTGATACTCTATTGGGTTGAGATCTGGTGAATATGCTGGCCAAGGAAGGACAGCGACATTGTTCTGGTCCAGGTAGGCTACTCCTGACAGACATGAGCCACATGTGGTCTGGCATTGTCCTGCATAAAGGTGATGCCTGATTGCTGTATCCTGGGAATGACATGTGGACGTAGGACCGTATCTCGGTAACGTATAGTTGTCAGTGTACCGTGGATGTGGACAAGGTCTCACCGCCATTCATTAGCAATGGCTCCCCAAATCATGACACCACCACCAAAATGGTCCACTTCTTGGATTTATGTTGCAGGATAGCATTCCCCATGACGACGATACACACACCTACGATCATCAGCTCCGTGCAAGTTAAATCTGGACTTGTCACTAAATGTGATCTGTGTGCAATGCGCCATAACATCTGTAACATCTGTGCTACACGTGTCTGCCGAGTTCCGACCATCAGCATCATCAGCATCCCACACAATTCCCCCTCTCTCCCCCCCACCACTCTGTTACCGCAGTGCGTGCAAACGAATGTAGCGACATCTGTACATGGACCTGTATAGTGGAAACCAAGCAACCACTTCACAAACATATGGCATTCACAGGAGAGCCAGTTCTACAGACCAGGGGCCTCATTTATAAAACTGCATAGGATTGGCGTCAGAAGGTGGCCTATGGACAAAAATACAATTTGCGTGTGCACAAAAATATTCGGATTTATAAAACAGTGCGCACCCACATCGTACGCTGATTTCCCTTTATAAATCACAAACTTCTCTAAATGTGGCGCACCTGTGCGAGCTTCATAGCACCGCCCACAGTTGCCTATAAAAAGCCAGTGAAACGGCCCTGATTAATATTCATGATTACTGAATTAATTAGGAGCATCACGGAGAAACGGGCAAAAAAGAAACTTCACACAATGTAAAGTTGAAATCATTGTCGGAGTGGTGGAAACAAGAAGACAATATTATTTGGAGGAAACTCTGCTGCTGTAACAAACGCCCAAAAGGCCCTACAATGGCAGCAGGTGACCAAAGCCGTTAATGCTGCTGCCTCAGAAGGTCGAACTGTGACAGATGTCAAAAAGAAGAGGTCCGACCTGAAAGTTAATGCAAAGAAGCGCATCGCGTTACACCGACGGAGTGTGTGTGCCACGGGGGGTGGAGTCGAGAAACCGGAGCTCACGCCATTTGATCAGAAGCTGGCATAACTAGGGAATCTCTCCTGAGTTGTGACGGAGGCGGAGGAGGACACAGATTCCATGCAGCGCGGATGGCATGACTCATAGGAAGATTGTATTCATTTGTTTTAAATGAGTGTAAACCAGATACATTCAGGTTGTGTTAACACATACATGCACACAAAATTGGACTCTATTTACGAAAAGTGGAACTTTATTCACTAAGTAATATCTCTTTTGTAGTTGCTGTATGTTCCAGCGGGGTCAGCGGTAGTGCAGCAGAGGAAAGGTGTGCGCCTGGGGCGTCTCCACTCCACTGTGCGCCCGGTGTCTCCACCCCCCCAACCTTCCATCAGCGGCAGTGTCCTCACAGAGGCTGTTCTTCAGAGGCAAAATGATACAATCAGTGCAATAAACGAAGTTGCAAAAGAATTGCGAGAAATTACAAATGTGTTTGGTGAAATTAGCACTTCACTAAAACATCTGGCAAACAGTCATTTCCATACTTGGTGTCATCATTTTTTTTTTTTACAACCGATGCATCACATTAACACGCTGGAGCATGGCACCAGCGTTTTCCTCAAACGTTTGCGGTAAAGGGGTCAGGGTCCGGGCCAACGCGACCATGGGGGGTAATGACTGATACTTCATCTGTGCCACGTTGTGAAGCACAGCACTCGCCCTCACAATGTTGCACACGTTTTCGGGATGTATCCTAGAAGGTTATTGAACAGGTTAGACAACCGGTCTAACCGGTCTTTGCTGCAAATTGCGCTTTTTTGTTTGCCTGTTCACCCTGTAAGGAAACTTTATGTAGGCCTACAGGTGCGACAAACCAATTATACCAGCTAAGACTTCTGGCATAACACGGCTGAAAGTTGGCTGGGATATCCCTGACCTGTCAGCCAGCTCCATCTGAAAAGTGGCGGTTGCCAGAAATCCGAGCGCTGACAGGATTTGAATATGGGCTGCACGGGATGGTCCCTGTGGGTGCGTCGCTGTAATGCTGGGCCCACTGCAGCACAGAGATCCAAAAGGACCGCTCGTCATCATTGGCCAGAAGGTACTGATGGTCCCTGAAGAATCGCTCCCTTCGAAGTCGTCCGTTCGCCACATCTTCCAACAGTGCCAAATCAGCCATTGTGCGTCATTACGCATTGTGATAAGACTCCTTTTTATACCCACCTATTTGATGGAACCTAAAAAGCTATAGGTGTGGGAATTATCCTATTGTTAATGACAATAACTTCTGTGCGACATGTTAAAATATTAATTATGATAATAATAATGATGATGTTATTGGTATAGCAGCTGTCAAAGCACAGTTACAAAGCCCACTACACAAAACGCATTTAAAACTTAGAGATAAATCGAAGTAAGAGCCATAACAAGTGAACACTCTCCGAAACAAAAATATACTATAGTCTATATAAAACCAAGAAATGAAACTGTGCACTTGCATCGGAATGTGGCATCTTTTGACCGACGGTTTAGTTTTTTATTTATGAGAATGAATTTCAATAACATATAAATATTGTTTGATGTGTTCTTTTGCAATGATACATATATCTGTTTGTATTTATTCTCCAGGGGCATCAATCAAACATCTGTTTAATTATTTTTTGTCAAATTGGCTTCGAGTGTTTATATTTGGATTTATTTCGAACACTGGTATTAATTTCACACTTCATCCTTTCACCACCTGAGTCGTAGTTTCCCCGTTTCTCCATTTCTGTGTGTACGGATGGGTTTATAGTTGCCGTGGAGGACCACACATTCTCCCGTCAAGTTTGCTTTTTATAAATCCCACGGATTGCGGAGAAAGAGGCGAGCGCCTTCTTTCGCGCGTACGCAGCGTTTATAAATGAGGCCCCAGGACTTGGCAGTCGACCTACACCTTAAGGACAAGGGACACTCATTTGAAGACGCCATACTTATTCTGTGTGCCTGATGTGCAAAGCACAGAAGTACACTGACTATTCTTCATCATACTTATTCCACCTTAAACTTATTATTCTTCCACGTTTTCTTCCCATTTTTTGGCGCATAACTAGTCTCGCAGCGTTGCTGACTTCCATTGAAAACTAGAATGATGACTTTCATAAAATCTCAGAATCTCTAGGCTTTTTAACTCGCACTAAAGTTAATATTTCTTAACTTAATCTAGACAAATTATATACCACTTTTTTTCGCAACTTCTTAGGATTGCGATCGTGCCATTGTTTCAGTGATACGACCTTCGGTTTCAGCCAGAGCCTCAGTTGTTTCGGAGGTTGGTTCAAGGTCAATTTACTGTCCGTCTGCTGCAGCTCTCAGCTAACTGTTAAACTTCAGGTGTTCAGTGACACAGCTGGGTCTCGTGACCTCATGACTCCATTTTTAGAACATGCAGTAAAGGCAGAGAGCCAAAGACATCTAGTTCCTGATTAGTTTCCACAAACGGATGAAAAAAATAAAATAAAAGGCTAAATAAATTACAATAACCTATCATCCTATACTGATTGGTACACATGACAGTGGCGAGGCAAATCGGCCTTTTACCGGGCAGAAACCTTGAGCAGATCCAAGACTCAAGGTGGGCGGCCCTCTGCTTTGACCGGTTGGGGTGAGAGAGATAGAGAGGGTGAAAGGTTGGGAGATAGATGGAGAGAGAAAGAGAGATAAGGAGGATAGGTGGGGGGAGTGAGGGGCAGGGATACAGACATGTTCAACCACAATAACAAAAACAGCTATTATAGTGGAGAGATTAAAGTTTGTAGTATTTATAATAATAACTGCTACAATAACAACACTAATAATAATGATGATAATATTGATAATGATGATGATAGTATAATCGTAAGAGTGATAATAATAATGGTAATGATGATGATGTCAGTGGGTGTCAACCAAGATCCCGGTAGTAAATCGTTCCAAAGTGGGGAAAAAAGTGAAAATCTGGAAATGTTTTATTGAAGGCTTTCATGTTAGTAAATGTTTTTAAAGTCTTTGATGTTAGTAAATGTTTTTAAAGTCTTTGATGTTAGTTCTTTGATGTTTCTGAGATCAAAGGACAGATTTATTACATTGTATTATTTATTAAACCTAAACGTAGAGGTCTACCTCTACATTTAGAGAGGTAGAGATCATGATTGTTCATCCAAAAGAACAGATGTCCAGTGCAATCTGCACCAGCCAGGTGGGCCACCATGAACCCAGCCCAGCCTGCCCCAGCCAGGAGAAGATCACACTACGAGACAATGTTGACTTTGTCCACTTGGAAATCGAGGGTCTATGCCAACAGATGAAAATAATGTGGTGTAAAAGTGGGCTACCCATCTTGGACTATATTCAAGAAAGATTGGATGTCTACTTGCAGATAGAAAAGCTTGAGAAGGAGCTTGAGGAGAAAATTAAAATTGGGGCCATGGAAGAACTCAGGAATCTTGAGCTTCCAGAGCAAATTACCATGGCAGAAGCAGAAGCTCAAGAAAAAGAACAAAAAATTGAGGAGCTGAATGTTCGCATCAGAGATATCATCAAGCCAATGGCCGACCTCGAGAATCAAAAAAAGCACATGAATACGAAGTGTGAGAGCATGTCAACGTCATTAAGTGACAAGAAGTTAAAGAAGAGGAAATTATTGCAAAAGAAAAAGGAGAACGATTCATGTATTCAAACAGCTGAAGCTGAGATAGAAACTATGATGAAGTTATTTAATGAGCTGAAAAGACAAAAGTGTTGAAGTGCTAAAGCAACAGCATGTTATATAGTTTGAAGAACAGTTAAAAATTTGCACTCGTCAAATCAGATTTAGAAATCTGAATTATTGACAACTGACTTTTGTCTTTGACTAACAACAACCATGGACAACACTAACAAATCAAATTGATTTGGGTTTGAGTGTTTCAGTGGAGTTTTCTCCGGGCACTCCGGTTCTCTCATCACCATCATCAAAAAAAACAACCTGCGCAAAGGCACACAGCTTCAACGTAGAAACTTCATTCTAACTTCAGAAAATTCAGGACTTTCAGGCATCTATTCAGATTTTTTATATCTTTCATAATTTCCAAGATATTCCAGATTTTCCATGAAAAATGCTCCATTCATTCCTTATGGGAAAAGTTCAAAATCTTCATACTTTTCAAAGATTCACTAATCCTTCATACTTTCAGCTAGAAACAAAATTCTTTCAGCTAGAAACAAAATTCAAAGTTCCAGGTGTTCAGACAGGTTTAAATTTAAAAAAATTAAACTAATTCAATATCGTTCATAGTTTTCACTAAGTACTTCTTCAAACTTCATGTAGTTTCAGGATTTCATCCATTCCTAGAGTCAGAGCTGGGATCTGCTAGATTGAAGAGAGGACAGAAAATAAAACAATAGATTTTCTTTTTTAAGGATCCAGCCTCTTCTGTATCATACGGAGGTTAGCTTATTTTTATTTTGCTACAAAACAAAGTTTGACAGATATTAACTTCATTTCAGTAAAATGAGGTCTGAGCAAGAAAAATGTAGACTTTGCTATGATTCAGGAATCTCACTTACTGAACAAGGATGCTGGTCGTTTTGCTAACAAATGTTACCATTGCATTGCATCTTCATCCACTGCAACAAAATGCTTCACTTGCATTTCAAAATAAAACCCTTCCTGTGACTAAATTCCACATTCACAATAAGAACTGTAGATAATACATTTTTAGCATAAATCTTTTAACTGTATTTAACTATATCAACTATAACTACAACTATATTAACTATATCAGATATGAATTGCATTATTTATTTAACTTTAACTTAAACAATTCACAACATCCTGCCACCTGATGAACATCTGTTCATCATTACTCAGTTCATCACAGCACTGTTTTTAACCGACTATACTTCTCTAGATCTAATAGTGGCTTCCACCTTTGTGCTGTGCTGCGTATCCAGTGGAGAACAATCATGGAGTCTGTCCACATGTTAAGCTGATTTCTTTCCAAGTTCAGTGACTTGAGCAGATTATTTCCTAACCTTGCTCCGATCAGTGCACCCATTCCAGTGCACAGTTCCAAGCACGGCAAAGTCATTTTTTTTAATGGTGCCACTTTAGACTTGGATGCAACAAAGCTTGTTACAACCTTTCCTTCTCTGTTCTCTCCTTGTAATCACAGAAAACATGTAGTTTAACTGTCTATGACTTTGGATGGATTTCACACTGGTACCATCTTGGAATTCAATTCAATTCAATTCAATTTATTGAATTGCTTTGACCTGGTTGAGGTGAGAGAGATCAAGAGAGAGAAAGGTTGGGAGAGAGAGAGAGAGAGAGGCAGAGGGAGAGAGCGACACAGACATGTTAAACCACAATAATAATAACAGCTATAATAATAGAGGGATTATAGTTTGTAGTATTTATGATAACCACTACAATAATAACACTGATAATAATGATAATATTGATACTGATGTTGATAGTAATAGTAAGAGTAATAATAATAATGGTAATGAAGATGATGTAAGAGGGTGTCAACCATGGTCCCAGCAGTAGATTGGTCCACGATGATCTGCGGGATGAGGGTGCACAAAGACTCTGGAGAAGAAGTCAAGTTTGTAACATGAATTAATCAGACATGAGTGTGCAAAGGAGGAGGGGGAGAAGAAAAGCTTGTAGGGTACTACGAGCTCCTGAAGGTACCCAAAGAAGGAGACCCAAACAGACTTCATACAGATGAACACTTGGCTGACATTTTTTGCGTAAGGAATGAGGATGGCATTATCCAATCTGAGCCTAAGATTGTAAATAATCAGAGGCATCTTTTGACAAATCTGCTTGTGACATTTTTCTACATAAGCTAAATCAATTCTTTAATTGATTTGATTCATCTCCCTCCCCCACTCACCAGAGTATGGACCCCACTCACCAGAGTATGGACCAGCCGTGTCCCAGTCTGTCCAGCAAGGCAATCTCTGCAGGACTCTGTGGTAGCATCATTTATCGTCTACGCTGTGGTCTGCTGGTGTGGTTCTGTCATGGACTGTCATGGACTGTCCCCTGGACTCTGTGGAGGAAGTGGGTGAGAGGAGGATGTTGCGCGCAAACTGACCATTTTAATCTATATTATTTTATTTCATTTTATTTAATTTATTTAATTTATTTAATTTATATTATTTATTTTTTTCGGGAGATTGGACTCTTTCTTCATATTTATCTGTATTGCATATCTATATTTAAATGTCAATGTGTACTCTATTTTTCAATTCTGTTTTTGTTCTGTTGGAGCTGCAGTAACAACCGAATTTCCCTATGGGGATTAATAAAGTCTCTATCTATCTATCTATCTATCTATCTATCTATCTATCTATCTATCTATCTATCTATCTATCTATCTTCTCTAACAATGACTCTGAGGTTTTGAACAGACCTGTTACCGTTTTCTTTTTTGTTGTTTTTTCGTTTATTCAAGACATTGACTGTAGGCAAACCAGGGCACCTGGAGAAAACCCTACTAAAACAGCCAAATGTGATAAGCTAGTATTGATGGTTTTCAGTCCGAAACACACAGAGGGCATGGTTCTCTCTCAGTTAAATTTTTAAGTCTTTTGAGTAGACGAAGTTACAGTTAGGATTAACCCCTAACCACTTTAAACTTAATTGAAAACCATTTCTTAAGCTGTTTCCAATTGATTCCCTTCATTAAGTTTTGAAGTAGTTCATTAAGTCTTGTAAGTAGACGAGTCAATTGTTTCCTCAATGATCTCCCTACCCTCTGAAATCCAATTAATAGAGATGCACTTGAACCACACCCTTCCCCTGACACAGAAGATTGTGCTTGTGAAGATGTTTCACCAGATCCTGCCTCTGTGTCATGTAGTAAAATATTAAATTCCAGCATTAACAGTTTCCAATGAACTTCAGCTTTGTGCTTGAGAACCTCATTCTTCCTAATCTCACTGTCATTTACAGCTGTAGTCAAGTCTACAATCTCTCTGCTGAGCACCTTACTTGTCTTCTCATATTCTTTTTCCCTTTCCTTGACAATTTCTCTACGGTGATCACATTCAGATTGGAGGTCATTGAATGAATCCACATATGACTTGTGCAGCTCCTGCATTACATCATAGCTTTGGTTGGTGGACTCCACTAGTAGTAATTTTTCATGTTCAAGCACATAATTTTTTTTCCTCCTCTCTAAAATCTTCTCGTCTGTCTCCCGAATCAGTTTTTCCAACTCTTGTTTTCTCTTGTGTGCCATTTTTTCATCCTTATCTAAATGTTCCTGGTACACCATCCAAGCCTCCTCGACTTGTGTTGTGTAAATCTTTGAAGTATTTCCCTTACTCAATACCTCTTTCAGTGTCTTTAAGGCACTGATAAGTTCCAGCAGTCCACGTGGCTGTTGTGTGATTCTGGGATGGGTGGTACAGGATGAGGTGGGCTCCTGCACTGAGTTGGTTTGGGAAGGCTCCTGACTGCTTCCGTGGATTGTGTTTGTGGGCTCCTGGAGCCGCCCCTGTTTTGATTTAGGTGGGATATGTCCCTGTCTGCTATTCTGGCTTGGCTTGGTTTGGGGAGGCTCCTGGCTGCTTCCGTGGATTGTGTTTGTTGGCTCCTGGAGCCGCCCCTGTTTTGATTTAGGTGGGATATGTCCCTGTCTGCTTCCCTGGCTTGGCTTGGTATGGGGAGGCTCCTGGCTGCTTCCCTGTTTTGTGTTTGTTGGCTCCTGGAGCCGCCCCTGTTTTGAATTAGGTGGGATATGTCCCTGTCTGCTTCCCTGGCTTGGCTTGGTTTGGGGAGGCTCCTGGCTGCTTCCCTGTTTTGTGTTTGTTTGTGTGGGCTCCTGGAGCCGCCCCTGTTTTGAATTAGGTGGGATATGTCCCTGTCTGCTTCCCTGGCTTGGCTTGGTTTGGGGAGGCTCCTGGCTGCTTCCCTGTTTTGTGTTTGTTTGTGTGGGCTCCTGGAGCCGCCCCTGTTTTGAATTAGGTGGGATATGTCCCTGTCTGCTTCCCTGGCTTGGCTTGGTTTGGGGAGGCTCCTGGCTGCTTCCCTGTTTTGTGGTGGTCGAGGAAGGCTCGTGGCTGCTTCCCTGTTTTGATGTGGTCGAGGAAGACTCGTGGCTGCTTCCCTGGCTTGATGTGGTCGAGGAAGGCTCGTGGCTGCTTCCCTGGCTTGTGGTGGTCGAGGAAGGCTCGTGGCTGCTTCCCTGTTTTGATGTGGTCGAGGAAGACTCGTGGCTGCTTCCCTGGCTTGATGTGGTCGAGGAAGGCTCGTGGCTGCTTCCCTGGCTTGATGGGGTTGAGGAAGACTTAAGGAGGCACATCTGTATTGATTTAGATGGGATATGTCTCTGTATGCTTCTTTGTTTGGGCTTGGTTTGTGAAGGCTCCTGGCTGCTTCCATGGATTATGTTGGTTTGTGTGGGCTCCTGGAGGCACACCTGTTTTGAGTTGGGTGGTAGAGGTCCTTCTCTGCTTCTTTGGCTTGGCTTGGTTTGTGAAGGCTCCTGCCTTGTGTCGGTTGAGGAAATTTCATGGTAGCTATCCTTGCTTGAGTTGCTTGAGTTGCTTGAGTTGCTTGAGGAAGACTCATGGCTGGCATGACTCTCCTGGTTTTCCCCCATGCTGGATCTGTCCAAAGTGACCTGCTGATTGCTTGTCAATCTATTACCCATGGTAATAGGTTAGAGTTAAATGGACATTATGGTGAATTTATAAAGATCTTGTTCTTTGATGTTACTGTGCTTTGATGTCAGCAGCATCAAAGACATTTGAGGTCAGCAGCATCAAAGACATTTGAGGTCAGCAGCATCAAAGACATTAGAGGTCAGCAGCATCAGTCATTTTAATGGGTTTTTACTTATATTTGCAACAAATGTTTGTGACATGTGACTTTAATGTTTTTGTTGCAAAGATAAGTTATTTTAATGGGTTCTTACTTGTCATCTGCTCAACCATCCCACCTAGCTTCATCAAAGTCTGTCAAGTAGTTCTCATGTAATCCTTCTAACAAACAGAAGTGAAAACATAACCTCCTTGTCCTAGGTAACAATCATTTGAAGTCACTAGTATTAAAATTAATAGCGCTTGATCGCTCCCTATGCAGACATTTTCTCCTTTTTCAGTTAGCTGCTAACTGCTGCTAGCTGTGTTTTAAATCTCCCAGTTGTGGACCACACCCCTCCATTATACCATCATAACCTCTCTTTAGCTTCCACCTGCTGTTTGGGGTGCAGGTCGCAGAATTTTACTCCCTGTGATCGGATGTTGATTTAATCTGATTTAATCTAATAATGAGTCTTTAACTGACTATTGGTGAATAGGTGAATGGATTACTTCATGGCAGAACTCTCAAGCAACATATGAACATTGGAGTTATAACAACTTCCATGGCAAAGCATCATCCTTTGCCAAAAGGCCCCACCTTCACCAATTACCAGCAGGTGACCATATTCACATTAAAGAATTATCAAAATCTCAAAGCTCTTCTGACTCAATTTGAGGTCAATATGGTGAAGAGGCTATTAGGAGGACATAAAAGTAACTTTTCATCAATGACATGTTGATGTTTTACTAACAAAATGTCAAGTTCATAGAGCAAAACTGGAAAAACAATGTGGATGGGCATCACATGGGAATCCCCTGCCAAAATTTCCCCCATAATATAAAAACTAGAGGGGCACTCAATAGAGCGTGAACATGTCACAAACAAATCAAAGTCTTATGTCAAAAAGACGTCAAAGACATCAAATTTGACATGTGATTCAAAATGGCGGACTTCCTGTTTGGTTGAGGTCATGGCACCTAGAGGCTTTTTGGTAGATCTTGATATGCTGCCACTATGGAATCAAATTTGTGTCAAAAAGAATCAAGCAAAACTTCTTCAGTATCAAACAATATAAGAATTTGAGAGAGAATAAAACTCACTGAAGACAAAACACAAAAAATGTCATCTCAAAAGTAAAACTTATAACTTTCAATCAAATTATTTTTAGAATCTGGTAAACTATTGATCTTTTACATTTCTAATAATATATTCTTTTGTTTATAGTTTCCTTTGCTTCTTTCTCTCTGATCAGACTTTTGCGTTGACACTCAGCTTTGCGTTTGCGCTCCCTGAGTTTTTGGTTGCAGTTCTGACACAAACCTCTCGTGTGGGCGGGTTGTTTCAGGGGTGCGTCTCCAGTGGGAGTCCACTTTAGTAACTAAATCTTGAAAAACGGCATCACTTATCACTGTTAACACTGAAATCCTTTTACGCTGAGTTAACTTCCACCACTTCATGTGCACTCTTGGAGATCCAGCAACTGAAACTGTCCCCCGGGCAACACAGAATGTAAGTGTGGTGTTATAAACATATGGTGGTGTTATATTAAACAAATTAATATTCCAGAAAATACATAATATAAACAATTCATGTAAACAAACATATGAAACAATGACATATCATATTTATGGCAGTTAAAATTACTCTTACTATTACTATCAACATCAGTATCAATATTATCATTATCAGTGTTGTTATTGTAGTAGTTATAAATACTACAAACTATAATCTCTCTATTATTATTGCTGTTATTATTATTGTGGTTGAACATGTCTGTGTCCCTGTCGCGTTACATCCTGTGCAGTGACTCTGATGTCACTCTTTTAAGACGAGACACTTTATTCACCCTCCATCTGTGTATCTGAGAGTTTAAATTGTGCCTCATTTAAAGTCTATTTTGGTTTGATTTTGTACCATTTGGGCAAGTTAATACATCAGTACTCACGCGTACAAAAAGCTCAGTCAGCTACTAAACCCACACATATTTTTAGTGGTTAGAAGTGAAGACAGATAATTCATTTACCGCTTACTGCTTTGCACTTTTGTCTGAATAATGCACAGAATTATTTGTGTTCCATCAATCAGAAACAAGCTGGTGAACAGGTTAAACTCCTGTAATTAATCCTGGGTGAGACCTGATGATTCAGACTTCTCTCACACCGTCATTCATTTCTATTAATAACTACTGCTGCTGTTAGTGAAAGTTAGCAGGCCTTTTGTACCACATACTGTACATCACTTTTCTAAAATAATTGGAAATTTTATTTGTAAACAAATGTTATGAAGCATTTCACAATACACATAAACACAAAGATAAACAAGAAAATTTTGCGAGAAATTTTAATTTGTGCCTGTGCTTGGTGCATATGGATCATACCAATATAGCTTTTTAATTTCTTCCATTCATGATAAGTGGCAGCTCTAGAAACTATTAACTCTTTGGCTCTGCCTTTACTGCATGTTCTAAAAATAGACTCATGCCTTAAAGGGGCACTGACTGTAAATCCTTTAAAAAGCTGTAATTCTATGTACTTCTCCTGGTTCAGGAAAATAAATGGCTTTAAATTTAACAGGAATTTGTAGTCCTGAGATGTTCTCAGATGTTTCTGATGCAGCTCAACTATTTTCTCTCAGAGAACAGGTGGGCATGTCCACATCGTAAACTGTGACAGCTGTCTGTTGTCTTCATGAGTAACACTTACATTCTTACCTTCAGTGTTTCTAACCTAGATTATCAATGTTTCAATGGATGAATGCTAACATTAGCTAGTCTCTGGCTTTCCCCCTCAAGTTACATTTTAGCTTACTAACGTTAGCTAGTTTCTAACTTCTGCCTTAAGTTTAGCATACTAATGTTAGCTAGTTATCTTTTTAGAGATAGAGATGGAGAGATAGATGGGGAGAGAGAGAGAGATGGAGAGATAGAGAGATGGAGAGATAGATGGGGAGTGAGGAACAGGGACATAGACATGTGCAACTACAATATCAATAACTATTATAATAGAGAGATTACAATTTGTAGTACTTATAACTACTACATTAACAACACTGAATAATAATGATAATCATGATAATTATGATGATAATAACGATGATGATGATGTCAGTGGGTATCAACCATGAGCCCAGCAGTAGATCCAATCACAATCCATGGCAACCTGCAGGATGAGAAAACACAAAGACTCTGGGGAAGAAGTTAAATTGGTAGTTGGTAACATGAATTAATGAGATCGTGAGAAGTACCCCAGCAGTCTAAGCCTATAGCATCATAGCTAAGGACTAGCCTAGGCCAGCCTTAACTAGCCTTAAAAGACAGGCAAGCCCAAAAAATGACAACCTATGAGTAAGCGATGTCTCAGAACACCGACCTTCTAATTAGCATCTTATCTGCTCACTATTTTGAAATTAAAAAGCTAACAAATTTAGATTACTGGGTAACCGTTAATGACTAAATGCTGTATTGTAGTAGATCTGCCAAGCTTTGTAGCATGTTGATATTGTCTATGGTGGGGGGTCTGGGTTTGAGTAGAAATGATGATCTGCTCTTGTGTGGCTCTGACTTTTTAGTACTACAATAGTTTGTAGGTGACTCCCTAACTACTTAAGTTGTGGTATGTCACATTAAACCACTTCACTAAAGTTCATACCTGCATGATGGTTCCATTTACACCCTGGAGCAACACTTGTACTAATCGACCAATCACTGAGCAGCACAGACATCTGCACCTCCCTCAGCAGCAGGCATAACAAATATCTGTTGTCAAGAAGCAGGCTGACCGGTCTGACTGCCAAGACATGAAGTGTAAGCAACAAGTGTCAGACAGCAGCTTCATAACAGTTCAAATAAAAGAGACTCAGCAACTCACACCGAGAAATAAAATAATAAAAATTAGTTTCAGGGATGGGAAGTACAACAACAGTTCACCCAGAAAAGAAAACAGTCATTGTCAAGTGAAGTTTCTTAATCCTTAAACATTTCTGGAGCTTCACGGTAAAACAGCGCTGCAGCATTCTCCTAAACACCTGAAGAAGATGGAGACTAGTCTAAAACACCTGAAGAAGATGGAGACTAGTCTAAAACACCTTTTATGTTTCCTTTATAAAAGAAACATAAAATGAATCCATATTTTTTAACATGAAATCTGTACTGTAGCCTCTAAGATAAAGGTGTTAGCACACATCTCGTCTGCGTAGGTGTACAAACAGGTGTACTCCAGCTTGTGTAGCTTCCTCAGATGCTTTTAGCTTAAAATGGTGTAACTAATGTCTTATGAAATGTATTGAGACATTTTATGTTTGTTTTTTTTAAACAAAAAAAAGTAGATTTAATTGAATTAATTAAATTAATTAAAGTTGAGTCATGCATCCTTTTAAGAATTCTTTTCAAGGGTGGACCAACAAAACCAAACTCACACCTGAGTTTGGTTCACATCAACCTGTCTCACTCCTGCTGTTCCTGTATGACAGGCTGAACCTGCAGCCACGCCTGATTCCTGGCAGGGTGAGTCCAAGGAGGCATTACCTGCTGGGACACCTGCCTCTATATGACCAGACCACCTCCAAACACCAACACTCTTGATACACAGGCAACCATGAATAGTATTTTCAACTCCATAGTTCAAAAATTGGACGTCGAACAGGTGGCAGAAATGGCTGGAGACCAAACAAGTGAGTATCATTTAGAAAAAATCACCAGGATTAGATCCTGTTTGAGATTTAAAGGTATGACTTTGTTTATTCTTACCTGGACGGCGACAGGTTTAAACCAGAAATCCTTCAAGAGGCTGCAGAGGCAGAGGAAGGATTTATTTTAACCATAATAAGTTTCACCATTTCACCAAATAAGTGAGGCTGGATTTTGTGTGACTAAAATGATAATCAAGCTCAAATAAAATGAAGAACAAGAAATCAAATATAAAAAGGCAAGTTTCAGATGATTAAATTAGTTCTCTTTTATTTAAATGTTAATCTGAGTTGCTGTTTGACGATCTGTGAGGCGTTGTCATCCTTTTTACAGCTTTTTACTGCTACGTGCTTCTTCGCAGCCCAACATGCGGGACAAGCACTCACTGCGTCTCCGTTCATCTGACTCCCTCACTGTCTCTCCCATCTACACACACCTATGCTACGACAAGCACACTGTCTGAAGTCACCACGCACACAGACTGCGCACCGAGTACAGAGGATTTAGAGCATTCTTGTAACACCACCCCCCCTCTGGATGATAATTACACACTAATTTCAATCCAGCACAGTAACAAAATTAAAGCACTGGAGTGGTGATTAAATGCAGTCTGTCAGTGATATAAAGAGTCCATTTCCTCATTGTGCGTACTTTATATTTAAACATAACAAAACCTGTAAAGGAATTACACTCTGTATTGCCATGTTACAGCTAAATATAAATAATATCCTGTGTAATTCCTTTACAGGATTTGTTATGTTTAAATATGAAGTACGCACAGTGTGCTTGTCGTAGGTGTGTGTAGATGGGAGAGACATCGAGAGAGTCAGATGAACGGAGACGCAGAGTGACAAGGTTGGGCTGCGAACGGAGCAGGTGGCTGTAGCACAGCAAATATACAGTTTGATCACATCTTGCAGGTGTCAAATAAAGTAACAAGTCTGCAAGAACCCAGCAAAGTGGCTAAGGCAACAATGAACAGTGACTGCATGGAGATGACAATAGGTCTAATATGTTCTGGCCACAACATAGTAATGCGTGGCCACGCATTTTTTTTTCTTCCCAGTGTCACCAGAGGGGCTCCGTACTAACACTTTTAGCTTAGAGGCTAATTTAAATTTTTGGGTCACTGTTCCTTTGACATTACAGAGGTGGGTGGCGGTTAAATGTTCACTGTGTAATTTATCTCATTGTTAGTTTCAACATTTCAACCCTGGTGAAATGTCTCTGGTCTGTAACAGACAGAGGGACAAAGACAAAATCCTTTTATGAGGGCATTGTAGAGTTGAAAAGGAGGCAGAGACTGAGTCAAACATGAATACACAGACATGAAACACATTTTTAGATTCAGTGTCACTTTCACTTCTTTAGAATCATCTGTAAATCCACTTAAAAAAAACAAAAAAACATTCAGACCATGCCTTCCCTTGAATATCACGATTTTACCTTTTCTTTGTAAATAATCCAGTTATAGTTTTCTGGCAATTTAACTGCTAACAGGAGCGGCTAAGGGCTAATTACGTGCAATTTTAATGGAGAAATTCTTTTATACATAAACAAATTACAATGTCTTGGAGCTGTAAAAAGAATAGCCGTAGGCTTATGTGATATTACAACAGAATAGTTTATGAGCTTTTACTCCTGAAGGCTTTGTTTCTGTCATATTTATTCACAAATAGGGCTACAGTATATGTGGGTGTTAGCAAGTTAGCATGTATCAGAGTAGCAACATTCTACGGACATGATTAAAATCAATGAATCCAGTCACAACTGCTACCTAAACCATCAACTGCCCGATATAGTGGGTGGGCTCCCTTGGTGGTTGTTCATTTTCACCGGGGGCTCCTACTGGTGCTGAGGAACTTAACAGGTGTCTGTTCTGCAGAGGAGGTCTCCATGAAGATAATGAAGAATGTGATGGGTCAAGGTGAACAAAATGCAGGGGAGCAGCAACCAGCAGGAGAAAAGGAAGCCAGTGGAGGTGACGACAAGGAAGGAGGAGCAGGTGGGTGTTCCACAGGAGCCTGGTCATGACAACATTTACAAAGAGATTCCGACAAATTAGAGTTCAAGTTTGGTAAACATCTCAAAGACAAAATCATACTGCTGTGTTGCTTGTCATATAAATGTAACAAATCTGACAATTAGTTTTCATTTCACTACTTCCTGATTGATCAGCAACTAAATGAGAAAAAAAGAGTGAAAATCCAGGTCATTGGGCCATTTTTCAAGGTTTCAAGGTGGTAACGTGTTTGATAACCCATTAGCTAAAACAGCTAACATCAGCTTTCCTATCTAACATCACACTTTGATTAAATCCAGTGTGTTTTACTTCCAGTTTTAAATAAATAAATCTGATCTTCTTGGTTTCATGTTGATTAATATTCTCCTCTTCTGTCATTTTCTCAGAGGGGACCTTGGATGGTGAAGGAACACCCTAAGTCCTGATGTCTTCAGCATCAGTCCATCGAACCTCCAACTGCAGTGCAAAAAATAATATCGCTTTTAAGAGCCGTAGACATGGTCATAACTAAATGTTCATTTGAACGTAAATGACTAAATTCCTGCTCATGATGATGAACTGATAATGAAAATTAAGCTTGGCTTATCACTTTCACATATTAAATTTCTTTAAACACCAGTGTCAGTTCTCCTGTATTTTTGTGAAGAATGCTAATCGAATGCTCATCAAACTCTGCTAAAAACAGTCATACTTGGGTTGTATTCTACATTTTCAGCACAAAATTCAAGTTTCATGGATTAAGAGTGAATTCTATTGTGAACGTCACTCGTATCTGTTTATTCTCAAATGAGGTTAACAGACGCTAGCATTGCTATTGCTCACTATTGGGTTCCTAATGTGAAGAAATAAAGTTTGGAAAAAAATATTAACAAACATAAAGACATGCTAACATTGTTAGCCTTGAAGCTATTTCTTAAAAGTCTGTCCTAAGTTCATCGATAAATAACCCAGCTAACTAGCTAGCGAGTTTGCTAACTTTTGGAAGTATATCAAATGGTTTGGTACGGACCGAAAACCTATCACGTTAAATCAATCAGTGCCAAATTTCGGTATCTGAGAATGCATCTGGCTGAGAGAAAACAAGAATCTGTAGGTGTGGCTACAATTTTTAAAACTCTGCTTCAAGGGTCTTCAACTAAACTGAGGTCCAGAAAGTTGACCCTCCTCCTGTTAGATGCCTACAAATACGACTCATGCTTTTTATTAGACTGAAGACATCAGTTTAGTTCATATTTTTAGTGAACAAAGAATAAAATATGCTGCATTTTAGCAGAAACATGTTTTTAACAACATTTATCTGTTTTTGAACCCTTCTTTTGTCTGCCAGAATGCTTTGGTAAAGAAATAAAATAAACTCAAACAGGCATCTATTCAGCACCAGAACAGTGCAAAAAAATTCTTCATCTCTGTATAGAATATATTCATTGTAAATAAATTCCTTTCAGTCCATAAAAACATGACCCTCAAAAGTCCCAACTGAGCTTAACAATCACTTCACATGATTTCAGTATCTCCACTGCAATGACAACTAAACACAGCAGCTATCAGAGAAGAGACTCCGTCAGTGGTCGCTCATCTGAGACTGTCACTGTCCACTGTCACAACATACAGAACATCTCATACAGAACGTTCCATTTACCTCAGAAGTCGGAACTCAGCACTGGGAATGATGTCACACCCGAGTTGACCGCGTTCCAGTTAAGTCGGAAAACAAGACAGATGCCTCCAAGAAAACACTGGTTGTGCTTGCCCTTTCGGAATATAAACAACTAGTAGCCCATACAAACACTGTAGCAACATATCCACGGGTATAAGTTGGACAATGCTATATATACAACTGATTTAATGAGACACAAACAGGTCAGTAGTGCTAACTAGAAAATTTCGCAAGAAATTTTAATGTGTGCCTGTGCTTGGTGCATATCGATCATACCAATATTGCTAATGCTAATTTACCTTTTTAATTTATTCCATTCATGATAAATCGCAGTTCTAGAAACTAGATGTCTTTGTCTCTGCCTTTACTGCATGTTTAAAAAATAGACTCATGAGGGCAGGAGACCCAGCTGTGTCACTGAACACCTGCAGTTTAGACAGCAGACACACAGTAAACAACCACGCGATAGACGTCAGTTTTCTAGTACAGTGTTAAACAGTATACAGTGTATAGCAGGCGGAATACAGTGGGATTTTTCCAGGTAACGTTCAGTTATTTTTAATTTTCGTATGGACACGATGGCGAGGAAACCGAAGCAGGTGAAAGTGGAGAAGAAGAAGATGAAGCGGGGTGATCATATGATCATGTGAACAAAAAACACGCTGCACAACTGGATATGTTCCGTGCTTATTCTCACAGTAAAGAAAACAATTGTCAACAGAATTATCAGTTTTAAAATAAAAACTGAAGATTCCTAAGTTTTGGCAGAGCTCTCGGATTTAGATCTTATGAGTTTCATATTATCTCAGTGAGTCATACCTTTCTCACAGTAAGGGTGGAGACAGACTATTATGTCATTATTATTCTCATTGTCTCTGTAACCTGATGAACCTGACCTGCAGCATCAGCTCTTGTCACTGCAGCAACACCTGCAGAAAGAACTCAGGGTTTCAGCTGCACGTCACATCATTAATCTGACTCTTGATGCCATGACAACAGGGCGTCGACCCAGGTGGAACAGGTCGGTCCGCTCTGCAGACACACCCGACTTCTCAACAACCAACAGGAAGAGAGGAGTCGACCAAAAGCTTCACCTGCCAGAAGCTCTCCTTTCAGATCGACAAACAGATCGACAAACAGACGGATCAACAAACAAACAGATTGACCGACAGATCGACAGAGATGAGTTTTGTCAGAGACATGATTGTGAAGAAAGTGGGTAAGTGGATGAATTAAAGTGGGTGGACAAATAATTTGGGAGGCACTGATTTGTGTTTTCATGGTCGTGATTTGTTTACATCTCCCTCTAGTCAGGAGGATTTCAAAATGTCTTGTTTTAAAGATCAACTCTGAAGTTTTCTGGATTCAGACGGTTTATGAGCCTTTAGCTGGAAAAGTTCTGATTTAAATTAGAGTTTTACTGAAACGTCTTCTGGTATTCAGGTCATCTCGTCTCCTTGTTGTGCTCTTCTTTCTTTGGCCTTCCTGCTAATACCAGTAATTATTTGATATAATAATTAATGTGTTCATATAGTTAAATCACAATAAGTCTATGTAATTAGTAACCTTGTTACAAAGTAATGAGCCAACTGTATGTCATCTGATTTTTAACTTAATACATTTGATCGCATAAAAACGAGTGACAGATTGTTTTGATCATACATTTTCTGATCCTTAATGAAGTTAAAGAAAATGAAGTCATTTTTTAACTCAGTCTACAACAATAGACAATAAACCTCTTCACAAATTTCCATTAATTTTTCTAGCTTCAACAGTTATTGAGAAAACTTGTTCAGTTTGACGTGTGATGAACACACAGACGGAACCATGCCTATATCCCATCTACTTCGCAGCGGGTGATAATATTGATCAGGATGAGGTATAGATATAAAAACATAGATACTTAATTGGCTGCTTGACAGTATGCCGATGTCACCACCATATTGGAAAGCTGCTCCATCTGTTGATGGACACGTGAAAGTGGTTCTGTCAGTGAAAGAAGGTTAACGCAAATGTGCTGACAAAAAATTTAAGCACGATTGTAAGATGGAAAAGTTGTGTAACTCATCTCAACTTTATTTATATAAGCCCTCTCATACAAACATGCAACCCAAAGTGCAATAAGAATAAGAATAAGAATAAGAAATTCCTAATGATGCCCATAATTATTGTCAGAAAATCACACATTTCTGTATACTGTCACATAAGCTTTTATCGCTTTGGTAAATTCTATATTACATAATATAAAATAAAATTCCCAGTTGCAAATTCTCACAGGCATCTTCCCGATAACCTTCCTTGACTGACAGGACCCTTTTGGCACGTGCAGATCATATTGTGACCTGGCCTTTATGCTGGGCTTTTAATTTATCATCTACGGCAAGCGTGAATAACTTTGTAGAAATATATGCAGCCTAGCAGCTCTGTAAGGCTGTATTTATACATCATGTACTGTGAGCGAAATGTTAAAATCAGCATGCTAACATGCTCACAGTGACAACATGTTGATGTTTAGCAGGTATAGTGTTTAACATGTTCACCATCTTATTCTGCCATGTCGCATGCTAACTTTAGCTAATTAGCTGTAAACACAGAGTCCAGCTGAGACTGATGTAAACACTGATAATAACAGATTATTGTTCTGGGAGAAACAGACATCAGATGACTGGAGCTTCAGGCAAACTCAAATATTTTCTAATTTTCATCCTTTATGATGCTCACCCTTCAGGCAGGTTAAATCAAACATGATAATCATGTGAAACGGTGCAAGCTAACACTGTTGGTTCTGCAGGAGAAAAGGCGGAGGACTGTATGAGGGACATCCTGGGCATTGGCAGCGAAGATGATGACAAGGACGACAAGGCTGGAGGAATTTTGGACTTTTTTGGAGGCGGCGATGATAAGAAGGAGAAGGAGAAGGGGGATGGAGGGCTGTTCTCGTTTGGGAGTGACAAGAAGAAAGACAAGGACAACGGGGGAATCTTCTCAAACATCTTTGGCAAAGACGATGATGTACAGGAGAAATCAGGATTTCATGGTCTCTTCAGTGAAAAGGAGGCAGTTGGTGATGCCAGAGGGAATGAGGGAGAAACTGAAGGAGGAAGTGAAGATGGTAAAGGACATAGTGTGGAAGTAAATGATGGAGGTACGTATCAAGAGAGAAAAAACAGTAATAAATGGAGTTAATTAGCTAGTTGTTTAAGTTGCTGTTGGAGATAACTGGGCTCCAGTTGTCAAGGCTAAAGTTAGCTAATGTCAGCTATCATCGTTAAAGTTGGCTAATTGCAGCTATTATAGCTAAAGTTAGCTCATCTCCGCTATCATTGCTAATGTTTGCTAATTTCAGTTACCACAGCAAACATTAACTAATTTCAACTATCATACCTAATGTTAGCTAATGGCAAAATGAATAAAAAAACAACAACAACATGAATGACAAAACTTTAAGTGAGGTATCAAAATTTCATCATTGTAATTAATTGGCTACAGTATATGGATAAGTTGTGATGACGTTAGCTTAGCATTTTTTTTAACGTTAGCGCCAATACACAGCCAGCCACTGATTCTTGCTGTGTGTAAAATTACGTACTGTACTTCCGTTAACATGTAAGTATACTTACTTGCATAGTGTGTGAATTTCCACAGTGCAGCGTTGTCTCAAATTGGATACTGCCGCGGTGTACTTATTGGAAATGACAGCCGCAATATTTGACCATGAATATCACATCACTTTCAAAAATATCCGCTGGCTTTTTCATTTGACTGAAAATCAACATTTTAATGTGCTCCACATTTCATGTGAAACGGTACTTCATTGGTACTTACATTTACGTGTCTGTTGTTCACCACTGTAACCACCGCCTCCTCTGCCACCATTTTCACAAGCTTGAAAAGTCTTGTAAGCCCCTCCCCTTTCCGCTACATAGCCAAAATGGTGATCATTGAGGCGGAGAAGTGTCCATCATTCCACACTCAACTTGTTGGCTGTTTTGAATATGCCATCCATGTACTCATACTATACTGCATTTTGACATACTTATTAGTGTGAACGCACTGAAACACTACATATGGAAGTGTGAGATTTGGGACCTAGCATCAGTCTGAACTTCCTTAGCAACATGCTATTTAGTACGCTAAAACAGTCTGTGAGTTTCTTAGTTTGTCTGAAACCTGAGGATGAAACCAGAATAGAATAGAATAGATGGAATAGATCATCTTTATTGTCTGTCCCATCAATGACAGAAATCTTTCTTTGAAAGGCTCAAAGAAAAATTAGTAGTACATAAATCGTGTACTATATACAGGGGAAATACTACAGTATTCAACCACTGTGGTAGTGACAACAACAACATGACAGACAGGTGATGGCGCTGTTTCTTCTTTGGATAAGGCAGACTAGATGCTACAATGGCGTATTGCTGCCCCTTACTGGTTGTTCTTAATGATCCTTTTTACAGTTCCTACTATTTTTTATTTAGTTCAATAATGTGCTGATATTCCATCAGTTCCTTCATTTTAGTCCAGTTATCAGGTCGAGTAAAGTGTTCCGAGTAAAAACTGTTTCTCCAGTTGCTCCCAGATCTGTGAGCAGCTTACAATATAAGATTGTGCAGTTCAATTAAATCATTAATTAATTGTTGTTTTTTGTTCTGTTTCAGATTTGTTCCAAGATCTGATGGATGTGGCTGACGAAACATCAAGAAAAGAATAACTCAACAGACATCCTGACCTCCAAAAAAAACCTGATATGAAAAATCTATACAGCATCTTGTCCATTAGCTTAACCCTGAACTTACTTTAATTCTGGAACTTAAAGAAAATAGCTTTTTGTTGTGAATATATTAAAGCCTGTGTGTCTGTAATAATCTTTAACAGTTCAACATTTAGGAAAACACATTTGTTCTGTTTCTGTCTGAGTTTGAGATATGTGTACAGAGGTGGAGTTAGCTTAGCTTAGCATAATGACTGGAAGCACAGGGAAATAGCTAACTTTGTTTGAGAGCATCTCGGGTAATTATCGTATACATGCTGTAAATATAAAAAGAAAAAGTTTGTAATTTTAGAAAGCGTTACATGTTGGCACTATTTCTTGAAGCTAAGCTAAACAGACTCTATTCCATACCTAATATTTATTTAATATTGAAGATATTTAATATTATGTGAGCTCTTGTAGCTTGCTAACAGCTTGGCTGGCTATAGACTTTATTGATTTGTGTGGACGCAAAGAAAAGCCATGCTTACAGTTATTTGTTTTAACTCCAGATCACGTTAATTATTTAGTTATCTCAAGACAACAAAGTTTGTTTGCTCATGACAATGGATTAATTTGTCTCGTTATCTAAAGAAAAAATCTCAAGTACATGTAAATTCATTAAATTTAATACGTATGGAAGTATAGAACATATATTCAGTTTTTTTTAATCGAGATTACAAGTTAACTATTTATCTCAAGATAACAAAGCTTGTTTTATCACGATAACAGGTTTGTTTATCCGGTTATCCTTCAAAAGCAAAATGGTGAACTCTCGATGTGATATAAATTATGAGACAAAAATAACAGGATTCATAAGTAAGGCTGAACTATAGTCTGGTACAAAAATCAATAAAAATTTTGTCCGATATGTTTAGCTAAAATCATTTGCTAAAGATGTCGAGAGTCTATACATGTTAGCATGGCACTGCTAATCTCTGACAATCATTATAAATAATAGGAGGAAAACGACCATTTGTCTTGTCGTGACAACGGGTTGATTAACTTATTTTCTTGAGCTAACGAAATAATTTACATAAAGATGACGACATAAAAAAACAATTGCCAGAACAGCGATTTTCAACTTCCATAGTTTTGCATTGTGGACAAAAACTAAAATACATGATGAACTATCATGAACTATGCTTTTCCTTGCTTTCACTTATGAGCTTTTCCCCTTTGACAACATTTGTTTTATTAAACATTTTATTGTATTTTCAGCACTAATATCAGGGTTATTTTGTTCATTGTTGAGGCAACAACATGTGGAATTTCAAAGTAATACTTTATTTTATTTCTTGTCTTTAGTCTTGTCGTGAACGTGGGGAGAAAATTAAGTGATTTTATCAACAATAAATTTGGATGTTAAATGATTCAAGACAGCATGGTGTATTCTGTTGCTAGCTAATATACTGTAGCTCATTAGCAAAACAATAAATAACAGTTGACATATCCACAATAACTATCAAAATCCTGTTTTTATACTTTTATTTTTAATAGGGGATAAAAATCAATGAAACCAGGTATATAAACTTGCTTGCAGACGATCATGTTTTATTTATGACTCACAGATTCTTGTCAAAATGGTTTTATGATACTGACATCCAAGGCTCTGCAATCAGTCTGTAGGAGTTGAACATACACTAAAGTATAGCTTATCTTATCTTATCTTAAACTACTAAGAATTTTTAGGTATTTGTACTTCACTTGAGTATTTCAATTTTTTACTAATAAAATCTAGTGAAGAAAGACTAAAAACAATCACCAGAAATTTAACGGTTTGGATAAGATGTGGTTTATTGACAATGATTAGTTAGCTGAGCCCCACCCCCGTAGTTACTGTTGTTACATTTGTAGAGCAATGAAGGAAGTTTCTCATTTCTAGCTGGTGATTTTGATGAAGTAACAACCATCATTGAACAATTTTATCTGACGAAGCTGTAGCAAAGAAGCTAGTTTTTTAAGATAATTTTTGTCTTTTTCATATCTATTTCTACATACACTCAGTAAGTGATTCTGCTGAGTGTCTTAACCATTAGCTTACCAAGGTGCCGCGCTTACCAGTTACACTAACGTTAGTTCCATGAGTTGGTGAAAAACTCTCTCTTCTTCTGATTTTTTTAAGCCCACAAATAGCCTTTCTTACCATTGGAAGTTACCATTATCACAAGTAAAGCTAGTTAGAAGAACATGCTAATGTTAGCAGTTAACATTAAGGTAGAAAACACACTTCATTCCAGTTCTTACAATTTTTGGTTTTGGAAAGATTAAACGAATACCACCCTCTATTGCTCCACCCCTTTCACATATATAGTTGTGCAAAGCTTAACTATGCTTGGACAACCTATTTTCAGGGGAGGGGTTTTAGAGAACGACCAGGCAAATTAGCTCAACACATCCTATAATTCACATTGGGTCTACCGAGGCCACACTGATGCAGCCGGGATCTGATCAGGATGTCTGACAGCTGGGAACTGAAGGCCCAGCAGCGTGAAGTCCTGATTGACAGGGACACTGTTTTCATCACACAGGAAGTGGCTCCGGATAGTGATGGTGAAGATTTTTCTTGGGAGGGAGAGGAGGGTCTGGATCCTCTCTGCTGCTACCTGGATGTGCTTCACATCAGAACCTGGAGCTGAGAGTCAGACAGGTGAAAGCCCGTTGAGATGACTGTAAACTCAGATTTAAAAAAGCAGGAAGTATGAAGTAAAAACATGACACAGGAAAACTTTCAAAATAAAGCAGAAAACCAGGAAACCTAAACCATCAGACCCTAACCCTAATGTCCCCTAACCCAGGGGACATTTATTTGCATTTAGTACTTTCACTCTGAATACATGTGGTACATTTGTATATACAGCACTTACATACGTTTAAAAACATTTTCTATGCAGTACTTTTACTTGTCACAGTGCATTTTCACACTTTTACTTTTACAGATATGAAGGATGTGAATACAGTTTGTGTCTCACCTGAATTCCTGTGGAGTTTATCGGGTGGAGCTTTGAGGATCTGCTGCAGAGGAACAGGAGGAACCTGAATACAAGCCTGACTGCTGCCCTGCCCACTCACTGTCAGCACACCTGGCCTGAAACACACAGAACAAGTAATTATGGACTTTTTGAGTTTAAGGGCTGATCTCTAATCCAACTTTAAGACACAGTGGTCCCACCTACCAGCAAAATTTAAAATGATCAAATGCTGCTTTCACTCCCAAATTGATTGACATTTCTTATTAATATGAGAAAGTCTAAACCATCAATGTTTCCTTAAAACACAAAATAGTTATTTTATCATTTTTACACTTAAAAAAAAAAATTTCCCTGAAATGTGTGAAATTTACCATCATCATCATTAAGTAATTTTATTTATTTATTTGTCATTTTAATTGTAACATAATTCATATGTTAAATCCAGCCCATTTACCTATTAATAAATTAAATATCAAAATTAATTTTGCAATTACTAGCAATTAATATTGTTCAATCTAATTTTTTTTAAAGGTTTGCAATAATATAGTTTGTAAAGTTCTTCAAAAATACACATATTCTCACCAATTGAACTGCATTACACTGTTTACTAAACCTTTAGGACAACCAGTACTATTTAGAACTGAACCCCTGGATTTATCCAGTGACTGTTGTGAACAGAGCAGCTGGCAACTAGGGAAAGACCTTTCGACAGCCTAGAAAGATAGCTGACAGGAGGGAAAGACCCCATAGGGCCTGCAGTTGGCCAGCTACCCACTGTAGGAGGAATCCGGCACAAGCAGTGCACGGGTCCCAACCATCTCCGGCCACCAATAGTCCAAGAGTATCCACGGCGCTAGCAAGAACGGGGACAGACTATCAGCCCAATGCGTGAGGCTACAACACCTGGACCAAATTAAGCTGCAGAATTGCAGTTGTGGTTGGACAGGGGTGACATCCTCTGCAGGGCGGAAGGCTGAAGGGATTGGGATGGGGGTCTCGCATCAGCCACTCTTCCTGGGCCGAGTGAGTCAAGTGAAGGTCCACAGCAGGTACAACACCACAATCTGCGGAGCATCAGTCCTCCGCCCTGTCGTGCTGTAGGAGGGCGTTTGGAGGCCTGTGGAGGACCTATAACCCAGTCTACCATGGCCTGCAAGCAGAATTTAATCTTAGGGCGAAAACAAAATTAAATGGCCATCAATGTGGAAGGGCATCACACGGGCTACTCCCCACCTTCACCCCCATCGCCACAATCCTGTCTTTGATGCTTTTGATTCTTTGGGGTTGGAACAAGCATCAAAGTCAGATCAACCCTACAAGGCAGGGTGGTGGACAATTGGAACACCAGCTGAAGCCTGGAGGAGAAGGGCAGCGACTTCTTGCTGACCAGGAACCAATCCTGCTGACCTGCCAACTGGAGAGTGTCGAGGTTTAGGGTCGAAACACTTGTTGAAGGTTGGTTGCCTCCTGATGACCTCCTCTCTGGGCCAAGCAATAAAATTTGGCAGTAAATTCTGCTTTTGTTTACATAGAAATAAATATCCAAACTAATGAATACAGATTGAAGTTGAAAAACATTTTCAAATAAATAAAATTAAAAATACAATTTTAAAAATTTATGTTTGCAATAATAAAGTCATTCAATTCTTACACAAGTACACATATGTAAATATTTACTTACCAGCTACTGAACTGCATCATAATGCGTACTAAATCTGTCTTTTCATTAAATGTATAGAAAAAGAGGATTTCCTTAAATTATACGCATCATGATGATTTCAGTCGTACCTGTAGTAGCGACGTACAGCAGTGTGGGGCAGGCATGGGTAACAGGGGCAGTAGATGCCGTTGGCATCAGCATCAAGCTCGGTGGAGCAACGGCCGCAGCCAGTGTAGGTGATGTCACCGCCGAGTGCTGCAAGAATACCATCCAGTGTTGTGGAGCTGTCCAGGACCGGCTGAGGTGCATTCTGGGAAGTTAGAGAATCCTGGAAGTGGAAGGCAGTGACCTGGACTCTGAGCTCTACGTCACCTAGAGAGACCGAAAAACAAAATGTTCCTCTCGTTCAAATAGCATTTTTTAAATCACACGTACACAGCGTTGATATACTTCTGGAGATCTTCAGGGTTTAATTTTTGGTCCTATACTATTTTTCACCAAACTGGTTCAGATATTCATGAGTCTTATAATTACATATCATAATCAAACAGTCTGAGATGGTAATGTCAACAGAAATCTTTAAATGTTATCCAGCAAATATTTTCTGTTTACTCTCCAGCTCAGACAGAATTAAAAAACTATTACACATTTTTTTTCACTGCCTGAAAATGACCAGCTGGTATAAAGCAATGTGTAAGTATTTCAGCTAGCCTGCAATTCTAAAATAACCACTCTGTAAAAATGCACCAAGCGATATTTGCACCTTTTTCCATGTTTATTTCAAGTAAATCTCACGGTATTAATGCTCTCAGTCTCACCGCTGTATTTCTGGGACAGCACCGTTTTGAGGTCCAACTCTAAACTGGTGCTGCTGTTTCTTGTACGATTGGGTCGTGGTTTGAAGAATTCCTGCGCATGATGGATAACAGGATCCAGAGGCCGGACGGAACTCCAGGGGGTTGAGTGCAGTTCTGGGAGGTCAGAGGTTGAACCCTCCCTCACCAGGAGGACGTGGAAGTCCCAGACGGCAGCTGAGGGAAACATTCTTTGAGATTTTGGTGAGCTGACCTTTTATCATTACTGTAAAAATGCCTGGTCTTGTGGGTGTATGTACCTCTATCTCGGTTGAAGCGAGGCAGCCAGTCCACAGCTGCTCCCCACAGCAGCAGAGCCCCCTGCTGACCGTTCGGCTGCTCCACAGTCAGAACGGCCTTCAGTTGAACAGCTGACCTGCAGCGAGACTCCGCCTCACTCCGCCACTCTAACAACCATTTATTTAATTTAGTCTTATCTTCAAAATCAAGCAGTACATCTTATCATACCAGGTGGAGAACCACAGGGTTCCGTCCTTAAACCACTGTTGTTCTAAAATGATCGATAGTCAACTTCTATGCTGATGACCCTTCTATCAATCACACACTCACATTTTTGTGTTCGCAAAATCCAAGAAGAAACATGTTACCCATAATCCTGCTGTTATTGGCTAATTGCATAACCTACTGCATTTAAACTAGTTTAGCTAACTGTCTCAGTAGGCGTTTTCAGACCAAGCATTAACTACTTCTTAACATAGAAATAATAAATAAAATAAGACGAGAGAACTAGTCTCTGTGTAACTGCAGAAAAGATTAACCTTTAGATGGACCAGATGATGAACCAGAGGAACCTTTTCATCATTGTAAGAACTCTGTTCAAAGAACCCTCCTGTTTGTGAGACATTTTTAGACCAAACATTTCTGGACACTCTTGAGAGGATCCTCCCACTGGGTAGCTCTTCTGAGAACTAAATTACATCAATGGCCTTTTCTCTGTTTTTATTCTCACCACCAATAGAAGGGCTGAAGTGAGGTAAACTGGACTTTGGTTGCTATGGCAACATCACTTCTGTATGACATAGAACAACAACAGTTTGACATCTGTCCATGTGTCATTTGGTGTTTTTAAGGCTACCGTTACAAACTATTGTTTGCACGGCTAACATTTTACACAGGTCTTTAAACATGAAGCTGATGGCGCTGCATTGGCTCATGTGTTCAACCAATCAATGTGGACATCACTCAAGGTTCCACTTACAGTATGCTGGGAGAGAACCTACATAAGGAATTTTGTCAAAACAGCGAACGACATTGGTTCCGATTTCTTAGGCTGCATAATCAAAGAAAAGGGGGGGGGGGTTCTGATGGTATGTTCACACTGAATGCAAAGCCAATTTTTGACATGGTGCAACTACATACAAAGTCAATGCAAAGCCACCTCATCGTTGAGGTTCTCCAGACATCAAACATCCAGACATCAGTCATCCAGACACAGTTCCTGGAGAAGGCTGTGAAATTCACCAAGCTGTTTGCACCTCCAGATAACATTGTGAACCCGGACACAGCAGTGTTTTGTATTTTTTTTCTACGTACCTATGACTTCCACAAAAAAACACAAGGCAGCAAATGTGTTTACTTCGAACATGGTTGATGACGGAAGAAAATGGTGGAAAGAAACATTGTTGATATTGTCCTTGTTTGGTTTGCAGTTATCCTTTTCGGAGGAAAAGGGTAAATATTCACGGGTTCATGTTGTGTGTGTGACATTAGTAAATGATCCTATTGTGACATTCACCAAGTTAAGTATGGCAAACATTCGCTGGACATTTGGTGTGAACACACCATTAAACTATGAAGTTCCTTCCTATTGTTTGCACTGATGACTGAAGTGATCTGTTTATCTGACACCACCTTACCTGTGCTAATGTGTGTGTGTGTGACGCGCAGCATAGCGTGAACCAGCGTGTTGACCTTCAGTGACCTCAGGGTGGCGTAGGGGAGGCGATTCAGGTCCTGAGGGGTGCAGAGGTTCAGAGACCCCAACAGGGGGCGGCGCTCCCGAAGAAAGCCACACAGAGAGCTGAGCGAGCGAGCATTAACATTCTGAGGAACTGGAGAGAGAGAGTGAGGTCACTGTAGCCAGGTGAGGAGGCTGCTGATTGGTCGACGGTCAGGGTAAGTACCTGGTGGTGAGGTGGAGGCAATGATCTGTCCCAGATTGAGCAGTTTGCTGCTGAAGGTTGACTGCAGCACCGTCTCTCCTCTCCACCTGTCCTCATTCACCTGGAGTCCTGATCAGAGACAAAAATGGCAGCAACAACCTGGGTTGGGTACTGCCCACTTTTGAACCGTGACCCGACGGCACATTTTTTGGTGCTTTACTCTCTCTGTTATAACAAAAATGTACTTCCAGATGTGAATATGTCATCAAGTATGTTGTGTCAGCAGATGAAGAGGAGAAAGAATCTCCAACATCAACTTATTTGACTAGCTAATTAATTACACGATGATGTCATGAAGCTGTTGATGTCTTACTTAGTTTCATCATTCATGGAGGATTCAGCTCTGCATGAACGAGAGCATCACTAGCTGCAGACATGCTAATGTTAGCTGCAGGTGACTTGACCCATCAGGCCAACAGGTTCCATTTTCCATTTTCCACTTTTCATCAATATCTTTAGAGTTTGACCAGATGTTTTCTCATTGCATTCAGCTAAACAGCTCAGGTGAGTTTCTGTACCTGTGATGAGCAGAACGTCTCCAGGACTGACTGTCAATGCCCAAAATGCCGCTCGCCGCCATAGCACCACCTTCATCTCCACCCCTGATTGGTCTGTTACCACAATGGACGCCAGTGGAACAAAGGTCCCAGCAGCTGGTCCAGACTTAACCTTCAATCCAAGATTTAATCCAGAAAGTATGTAGAAGTCAAATAAACGAATATTTTACTGAAGCACTTCATGCACATTTCTGGTTATGAATGTGTCCCCAAAAAACACATGGAAAGTGATTTTTGCGAATCAAGTCCAGGCTACACTTGGAGGTGGTTTGAATTCAACTGGATTTCTACAGATGCTTCTTAGCCAACAAAAACTGAAAAATTCTTATGCTTCGCTCACAAGATAACACATGACGACGCTGTCATGAGTGACAGACGTGCATCGGAGCAGCTGAGGAGAACCCATATGATAAACTGTTGTTGGTGTTTCAGCTAGAAAGCTGTGTCACCAGCGCACTTCGTTACTGATGAATACGCCATTACCAAAGCAACCTATGCAGATAGGTTGGTGATGTCTCAACATAAATCTGATGACTTACAAAAACCAAAATGATAAGAGACTCGTTTATTTCAAACTGAAACTTATAGAGTCGGACTGGAGGGCATTTCCGAACACTCACCTTGATCTCCTTCAGGTGACAGGGGTGAACGACCGCAACCAGAACCGAGTACCGCACCCCCTGTTTGTCGCAACAGATCAGAAGGGTGGTGGGACCTCGGAGCCCAGTGGCAGCAGTGCTGTCTGATGGTGCTGCAGATGCTTCCACCCTGAGGTTCTCTGAGATTCGAGCTTTCTTGAAATCAGGGGATTTGGAAGGGGAGGCTCGAGTGACCAAAGACTTCTGTTGCTCCTCCTGGGAGCAGAGCACTCCTTCTGTGGTGGCCTTGATGACGACACCCCTCTCCATCATCCTCGGGGTCGTGCAGGGTTGGCTGAAGAGCTCTGCGGAGGCTGCAGGTGATGGGGGTACGGGGCTGAAGAGCTCCGGAGTGCTGGACGAGACAGATGGTGGCGTTTGAGTGACTTTTGGTGGGGTATGAGGAGGCGGGCTGGTTGCTGATTGGATGCCTCTCAGGATTAAAGCCTGACTCAGAGTCCAGGTGGTGAGGTACTGAGTCTGAGTAGACAGAGGAGGGGTAGCTGGAGCCTGCTGGTCTTTAGATGGTTGCTCTGGTTCTGATTGAGCTGCAGGGAAACAACTGTCCAGATACTCACAAACAGAAACTGAACACTCATCTTCCTTCCCTGGATTTGACTCTTCGTCTGGATTCAGAAATCTTCCTGCAGGTCTCTGATCTCCAGAGCAGAGATCTTCCTTATCTGACGTAAAGTTGCAGCCAGATCCTGCTCGTCTTTGCCGTCCTTGTGATTCCTCAGTGGTTCGGTCAGAGTTTGAGTCTTCCTGATCAGTATTCATTTCTTCATCCTGCCTTCGTGGATTTGATCGATGAGGTTCTGTGTTCTCCCTGCTGGTTCTTCTATCCGCTGATGACATAATTGCTTCACTTCCATCTTCGTCTGAAAAATGAGCAAACAAGATAAGATTCTAAGATAACCTTATCTTATCTTAGAAGACAGGTGCAGACACACCTGGTTTTTAAATGGAATAGGAGGTGACATCTGATTGGTTTAATTCATGCTGCACCCAAAGCATACCTATGAGGACTAAATAAAATGCCTTTGTGTTTGTGCCTTACTTTATACCCAAATTATGCGCCGTTCAACCAGTAAAATGGAGCTGGACACACCCAAAGTTAACTGTAAACCATGAGATCATTTAGATAATTTAAATAGGACCCAAATGAGCTAAAATCTTTTCTTTTTTTTAAATGCAGGTCCCTGAACGCCTCACCTGTTGCTGGCCTCAGTTGTCCATCCTGCCAAGTGAGCTCCAGGTGTCTCCAGTTGGGAGGGGGCCACTGCTTGCCCTCCAGCCCAGCTCCAGACAACAGGGCTGTGCCAGAGGAGAGAGGAGGAGCCCCCAGGAAGACGTGAATCTTTGGCCGCTCACACATGTCGTCTGCTGGGGACATAATTATGGAGGCTGACTCTAGACAAAATCATTAACAGTTTAAGATGTCTGACGTGGGATGTTTTAAATCTATTTCTTATGAGCTAAATGTTTATCTTATCCTCTTACCTGACATGATACCTCTATTTTACTGTTCTCATTTTGAGATGAAACAACAGCCAAGTAGCTTAACTTAGCATAAAGACTGGAAGCAGGGGGAAACAGCTAGCCTGGCTCTGCCAAAGCAGCTCAAGAGCTCACTTTGATAAGGACAACTGAGGTTCTGAATGTTTTTGCTCTCATTCACTGTAGAAAACGTCTATTGTTGGTGTTTGTACGATTTAACTCAACCGAGTCATCGGCACAAACAGTTCACGATGAGGAGGCAGAGCATGGATCCATCATGTGTTTCAGAGCTGGGAACAACAACCAGGTAGAGCTGCTCCACCAATCAGACGGCAGGACGCTGGGGTAGGTGGCGGTGTTGATCAGCTCGGGGCCTTTAAATTCAAACATGAAGGAGTATCAGACTGGAGAATGAATATGATATTTTATAGATGTAAGTACTGATATATCTCTGATATTTTTTTGTATATTTTACGACTATTATTTTTAACGTTTGTATATTTTGCTAGTATTTTATTTTTATATTTTACTGCTATTCTGTTTTTATGTATATTGTACTACTATTATTTTTTATATTTTCTGCTATTATTTTCAATGTTTCTGTATATTTTACTAGTGTTATTTTTGTATATTTTACTGCTATTATTTTTAATGTTTTTTGTATATGTCTCTCGTATTTTTTATATATTACTGCTATCATTTCTTATGTTTTTTGTATATTTTACTAGTATTTTTTGGGGTATATTTTACTGCTATTATTTTTAATCTTTTTGTATTTTTTACTTGTACTATTTTTTGTATACTGTATTTTACTGCTATTATTTCTGAATATTAGTGATTTATGTAATATAATATTAGTGATAATATTTCTGAATTTTTTTGTGATATTTTACAAATATAAAGTTTTTTCACCTGTGTGGACTCCTGCTGTGTCATTCTTCACAGGCTGAACTCATACATTCCTCCCTCTCTGTCAGTCAGTTTCTCTTTTCTTTGTCCACCTGCTGCTGTCCATCAGCTGGATGCCATCATCCTGCCTGAACTTACATCATCCAGTTCATCACGTCAGAAGACATCCACAGACCAACTGGACCTACCTGGTCAGCATCCTTCATTTTCAGCTGCTTTATTTGTAACTGCTGGAAACTAATTCAATTAACTTTGAAAGCTAAGCTAATAACCAGGGTAGCAATGCAAATATCAGCTCACGCCCCCTAGAGCCTGCAGTGTTCATTACATATGGGGATGTAGTTGTACTGCGATCTTTTACTACGCTAAAAGTATTGTAGAAGTGTAGAAATACTCAGAAATGAAACTTAAATACTCAGAAATGAAACTTCAAAATATTACTGATGTAAAAGCGCAAAACTATTAGCATCAAAACACTTAAAGTACTGAAAGTAAAGGTACTCATGGCCCAATACTATTGGATTATAATTATTGATGCACTGAAATAATTGTAATGGATTAAAAACGTTCAGTGTTGTAGTTTAGAGTATAAAAGTTACAAAAAATGGAAAGTTAAAACTACTTAAACAATATATTTGTAGTAATGGTAAATGTACTTAGTTACATTCCACCACTGTAATGGAGTACTGTATTAAGTTCCTCATTTAATGACTGTCGAGACTAAATTTAGAAAAGACATTTAAACACACACACACAGAGTTTATGTTTCACTGTATCAGCTGAGTCCATCTAATGTGATTTGACGAGGCGCGCTCCCGAGATGGTAACGTGAACCCGCTTCAGGAGGAAGTTAAATGCTGTCAAAACTATTTACTTTCAAAATAAAAGCACTGACTCTTTCTTATCAGTTGTTTCAAATTAAACTTCTTCTCTTAGGTTAAAAAAATTACATGATGATTTAGAGTCTACTATCTAATATGATTAGATATTTTTCTTCCTATAATGATACAAATGTATGCATTAGGCTACAATTTATTTGTGTTACATGCATGATATATAGAGAGTACTGCTGTACTGGGCAACCATTCCCACAGGAGAGCAAGGCCCAAGATGAGATCCCATAGGTATTTCTTTCATTTCTCCTATACACAAATGATTAAGATGATAAGATGATTAAGGTGACACTAACAGCTAATTTATGTCTTACTCTGATCCAAACAAGTGATCTCAAATAATTAAGTCTGCTGAACATAAGATCTCATCCACTACTTTCATTTCTCTCATTTTTATTTGAATTCAATATTCAGTTTACTTACTTCAGTCTCAAAAATACAATATCTCTGTATCTAATATTTTCTCCTTTTTTTTAGGAGCAACATTTGGGATTAATGTGATCTAAAAGATGTTGGCGCAGTTTTATGTTTCCGTAAACCTAATAGAAACAATTTTGTAGATAAGTGCTAAAGTTCAGCTAGCATACACGACGTTTTCTACACAATACGGTAATTTAAGGGGTCTCGTGTCATTTCGTGTTACCGTAAATACGCAGCAGTCTCGCGGGCGCGCAGCGGTAGTTGAACAGGAAGGGGTGGCCGAAAGGAGGAGCTGCTGCTGAACAAGTTTCTGTTTTCCCCGCTACGTTTCCTAGTTTTTCCCCACAGTCTCCATCTCCACCGCGGGCCACGCTTCTCCTCCGGACGGTTAACTTCTTCCAATCCCAGAAATGTACCGGTATTTCGGAGAACAACTCACACGAGGAGCGGGGAGCGTCCTGGCCTCCGCTGACTCGGCTCTCGCGGCGTCGGCGTCCCTGTTGCGCTACCGCGGCTATAGCCAGGCCGTGGACCGCGAAGACGACCCGAACTTCTTCACTATGGTGGAGGGCTTCTTCGACCGGGGAGCCGCTATCGTGGAGGACAAGCTGGTGGAGAGCCTGAAGACCCGGGAGAGTCCTGAGCAGAAGAAGAAGCGGGTCCGTGGGATCCTGAAGATCATCAAGCCGTGTAACCACGTCCTGAGCGTCTGCTTCCCCATCAAGAAAGACAACGGAGAGTGGGAGGTGATCGAGGGCTACCGGGCTCAGCACAGCCAGCACAGGACGCCCTGCAAGGGAGGTGAGACGCCCCGGACCGGGACCACAGGACACCATGTACCGTAGAATCAGTACAAGAGGGTCCTCATAGTTAGAGGGTTTAAACTAGTGTCAGACAGGTACGAATACAGAACTGAAAAGTAATGAAGTACATTTACTTAAGAGCAGTAAGCATGTACTTTTACTTGAATATTTAAATTTTCTACCATCTAATAAAGTCAAATAGAATCAATGACATGAAACGTATTACTGCAGTACTTTTACGACAAGAAGCCGAGAATACTTTTGTATTTGTACTTGGTTCTGTCTGCTGGACTTTTACTTGTAAAGTAGTATTTTTACATGGATGTAATTGTACTTTAACTGTAGTAAAGGATGTGAGTACTTCTTCCAGCCACGTAGGAATGTCATAGTACCACAGGTGGTTGATTAATTGATTAGTTGATCATGAAATTGATTAACTGTTTATGGACTGGTATTAGCAGAGGAATATATTAACATTACTGTTTATCAGTAGGTAATGAAACATTTTTATTTGTTCATTTATTAGCAATAAATCAACTTTTTATTTGTTGAATTGTCGCCCTGGCGAATAAATCTCAGGTGCATCGCTTAGGACGATTAATCGTGCATGTCAAACAATATGATAAGTCAAGAACTGTATTTCATGTTTTCATTTGCTATCTTAATATGCTAGCAACAGATGGCGCTGGTCTCCTGAAGAGGCGGGCAGTAGAGACACATACAGGAAGTGACTCTTCAGCCAGTCCTCTTGTTTCTAAACCATCTCTGACTCAAAAGTCCAAAAACATTTAGTGACGAGTTGAAAATCAAACATTTGCTTTGCTAGTTCGATAGCCACTGAACAGACAGCAGTTTAACATTATTGGCATGTTAATTAATTACATGATGATGTCATGAAGTTGTAAAAAGATTAAATGGATTTAAAGGGATATAACGCCAATATGAGGGCAATAAAATTCATGCATGGCTATAGCTAAAGGTTATCTTCATCATTGATGAATCTGCCAGGTATTCTGTTGATCAATTATTTGTTTTCCATAAAATGATATAAAAAAAAATGTCCATCAGAGTTTGAGTTCAACATAATCTCTCATTTCGTTCAGTCAAAAACTAAAATATATTAAGTTTGCAACGACATGAAGACAGATTTTCACATTTGAGAAGCTCGAACCATCAAATGTTTGACTTTTTACTTTAAGGATAAATTTAATGATTAATCAGTTATCAAAATATTTTATTGTTCAGTTGTCAGACATCGTTGAGCAGGTTTAATGTTTGCTCCCCTCACAGGAATGTTGACAGTCTGGTTCCAGCTGTTTGTTTGTATATGCAGGGATATATGTGTGTGCATGTTTTTATGTTCAAATATGTGTGTATGTTCTTATATTTATATGTGTGTGTTCCCCTCTCATCTCTCCACAGTGACATCTTTATGATCTCTAGATTGTATTACATTAATGGTGCATTCATATGATGTCAAAATAATCAGGAAAAATTAGGAAAATTCGCATGAAAGTACAAGCTATATTTGTATACAACTTTGATGTCATAATGACGACCACTTTTCAAAATGGACTGTGTGTGTATATAAATATGTATATATACACGTATATAAATATGTATATATACACGTATATATACGTATATATATACACGTATGTATATATGTACGTATATACGTGTGTGTATATATATATATATACGTATATATTTATACACGTGTATTTAAAAAATGTATATATATACACGTATGTGTATATATATATATATATACGTATGTGTATATATGTGTATATATATATATGTATATGTGTGTATATATATGTATATGTGTATATATATATGTATATGTGTGTATATATATGTATATGTGTATATATATATGTATATGTGTGTGTATATATGTATATGTGTGTGTATATATGTATATATACACGTATATATACGTATATATATACACGTATGTATATATGTATGTATATACGTGTGTGTATATATATATATATATACGTATATATTTATACACGTGTATTTAAAAAATGTATATATATACGTATGTGTATATATATATATATATACGTATGTGTATATATGTGTATATATATATATGTATATGTGTGTATGTATATGTGTATATATATATGTATATGTGTGTGTATATATGTATATGTGTGTGTATATATGTATATATATATGTATATATGTGTATGTATATATATGTATATATAAAATTTTAGGCTGCTGAGAAAATGCATTGAGTCTGAGTAAACAGCCACTCATGTTCACGTTCATATATTCATATTTTTGTTTGAGAACTTAAGTGCATTTTAAATTAAATGGGCACACAACACACATTTTAACTACTTAATATGAGACAAATTAAGTGCATTTTGTCATAATTAACAGACTCCTATTTCCCTCTCATCATTAAATCAAACAGAATATTACTTGTTCTTTGCGTTCCAGTCAGGTGTAAAAGAGGAGATAGAAGAGGAGACATGCATATCGGGTATAGCTTTTAGTCTACGGGCGGTAGCTAATCTAACACTACCTGCAGCAGTCTGATCGTGAGAACACAGGCAGCTACATCTGCAGTAGTACGACTACTAGAGAATGTTTAATGTTTGTGAACAGTAGTGCTGTGAGATGGCGGTGTATTAAAGCTGAAGGGTGTGGTTGTTTGGATGAAGGGCGTGGTTGTTGTTGTTGTGGTTGTGAAGCATGACTGGTGACTAATGAAACGGTTTGTACTGTTCCTTTAAATTGGCCTGTTTTCGTCACCACACCCAGACCGGGTCACACCAACTGTTCTTGCACCCGTGTCTCTCCCTGCTGACTTCACTCCTTCTTCTTCTCTTCTTTGATTTTATTTCCTGTGTCTCTCTCTTCTTCTGTTTGTAATCGGTTGTCTCTTCCTGCTACTGCATCTGTGTGACTGGAAACCACCATTTCCAGTCACACAGACGCTATGTTCTGATTGGACCGTAGGGGTTGTGACACCAGGTTCGGGTGTGACAGGTTCATATCTGTGTGTTTCAGGTATCCGTTACAGCACAGACGTGTCCATGGACGAGGTGAAAGCTCTGGCTTCGCTCATGACCTACAAATGTGCCGTCGTTGGTGAGTACACTCTTCACTGAGCTCTATGCCTGACTCCAGCACAAACGTTTGATCCCTGAAGAGAAGGAAGTCATGTTGGACTGGGATGAGTGGTCTATTTTAAAATAGTTATGGCCCAAGCACGAACCATGGGAGGACCCTATTGTACTGCAAGGAATATTCTAGAATTAATTGCATTTTGGGGGGCCTGAACATGCTCAAAAACTCATGAAAGTTTGCAGAAAATTCAACGATAGGGGAAATTTACGTGTGATATCATGATTAGCAATGGGGGTGGAAAAATGGCTTGCTAGCGCCCCCTAATACGCAGCCCCTGCCTCAAGTTTAATATGGATATACGAACTTTGGTAGACATACGTAACTGACCTAGACCAACAAAACCGTATCTGGAGCAATGACTTAAAAAAACAAACAGAAGGTCAGCTATTTTCATTTTTGTGGCCATTTTTTTGCAGTTGACACAGTTTGTATTTTAACAAACTCCTAGAGATGTGACCCAATCAAATTCAAATATGGTCAGTCCTATCTTAACCCTATAAGGATGAAAAGTTTTCGTTGAACGGAGTGGGCATGGTGGCACGGCGAAGTTTGATGTCGCCATGAAACAGGAAGTTGTCATAACTCCAGCGACTATGGTCCAATCTTTACCAAACGTCCCATGTCCACATAGTGGACAAAAAAAAGTTAAAATCCTTTACTCAGTGTCCACAATACATGCAAATACAGAGCCGTGTTAACCTCCAGGTGTGCAGTACTGATGCCAATGCTGGCGCACGCCCCAAAGGGCACTGGGGTGCAGGATAGCTCAACACAAAGCAATGGCCGCCACACTCAAACAGCGAAGCTACTTTAGTGACCGTAACTTTTATTTATTGCAGCTGCTATATTGAGGAGGTGCAGACGTTCCTGTCTTAAACAGCTGATGATAGGATCATGAGAGGTGAATGAAAGGTGTGTGTCGCGTTGACAGCAGTTTTGCGCAATTTCGCACGATCCCAATCTACCCTGAGGAGATTGGCAATGGAAAACGACCGGCAGAAAACCAAGCAAAGTCGAGTAGAGCTTGTACTACGCAGTGGAAAAGGAGCCACAATACGCCTCCATAACTCTTAAAAAAGGAGCAACCGGTCTGCCAAGAGGTTTAATGTGGTGCTGGTCAGAGTGATGCTGCTGTTAGTTCTGGTGGTTCATATGTTTATTTGTTCCAGATGTGCCGTTTGGTGGAGCCAAAGCTGGAGTGAAGATCAATCCAAAGAAATACTCTGTAAGTTCTGACTCTTCTACATTCACATCAGTGTTTCCAGAGCTGAGCTGACTCAACTTGGAAGAAGACAGACAAAACAAACATGTCGCTGAAATCCAGAATAGTTCACTCTCTACACGGAGGTGGAGCCTCATGTCTTTGGTGTGATGTAATATTACACCAAAGACATGAGGAACACATGCAGCACGTTGGTAAGTAATGAGAAACACATGCAGCAGATTCCCCTTTATATATAAGTGGAGGTATGAAAGAAAACTCCTCCCTCCAGTAAATAGTCTGACTGATTCCCCCCAGACGAGTTTCACCAGTGAGTGTGGTCAGACCTGCATGGGTTTGTGCTGTCAGAGCTGGCGCTGAGCCCTCTGTCTACTGCCTCATGTTACACTGAGTTCTTGTTATCCCCCTCCTGAGGCCACCATAGTCAGTACACCGTAGCCGCTCGGAGAGGCCGAAAGCCTCAGAAACACTCCAGGCGATGCACGAAAACAGGGAAATTTAAGATTTAAAATACATGTGTGTCTTTGTGTTTAAAGGTAAAGAACTGTATGGGGTTGTAGACACACTATCAGTCCATTCTACAAAGTTATTTTCATTGAAGGTCCAGGAGCTCCAAAAAGCACATTTAGGAAACTCCAGATGGAGACATGGAGACCAAATGATGTTCTGAGACACTAAAGGAGGTTTTTACTTTACCTTTTTACATTCTGATACATCTCATCAGCTGGACATAAAATACTTTCTAATTTAAATTTTACTGCAGTTTTTGGTGTTTTGGTAGAAATTTTTCTGAAGTCTCACAACAGAAAATGACCAGAGGAACTCAAACAAATGCTAACATGCTAATCTGTTGAAAACAACTAATAGTAACATGCTAGCCTGTTGAAAACAACTAATAGTAACATGCTAGCCTGTTAAAAAAAATGCTAATAGGGTAACTATTGAAAACAACCAGTTTTGTTACTCTGTATGGAATCCGATATGATGGTGTCATTTTATGGGGGTATACTGAGACTAGACATAGTCTGATAGCAAAATGCTAACATCCTAAAGTCACTTTCACCATCACTTTTTGTGGCTCGGTCACAAAATCCGTCTAAATGTTGACAGTTGATCTAGCGGTGCATGGCCTTATGTTCAACCTCAGCACCTTCCTCAGCTGGTGTTTGCGTTAACCAATCACCTGATGGAAGGATGCTATACTCCCATCACCAAGTTGACTTAAAATCAGTTCTGTCGTTTTTGTACATTTGGGACATTTTTCGACATATTCCCTCTCTCTGAGGGAGAAACAGGTGGAAACATAACAGAACCTCCTTGGCGGGGTACCTGGCTGTTGAGAGGAGAGTGGTGGAATATGATGTTGATGATGAAGTCTAAACCACGTGAGGTAAATAAATGAACAGAATGTTCCTTTAGCTGCTGATAAAACTGTTGATTCAACCTGACCGAGCTGGAAACGCTGAACCATCAGCTGGCAGAGAGACACCAGGATTTTTGCTCTTTCTCTCTCTCTCTCTAAATGTTTGCTTGACCTTCGCTCTTTCTAGTTTGTCTGCTGCCAAACACTCGTGAGCTCTGTTGACCTCCGACCTCTCCGCATGGATGATTTCCAGGAACTAGGTTCAATAGAAACAAACAGAAATCAGTTGTACTTAAAAAAATTTAAAAAGTAAACTAAAAATCAAAACATTGTTTCAAAAAGTGAAAAATGTACTGAACAAAATAATTATACACACAACACTGTTGGCAAGTAGTGATCAAAATGTGTTATAAATGTCATTAAATATAGAAAGTCCAACTCACAGTATTTTTGTCCAGACTGGTTTTCTATCAATATTTCAAATAAATTTTAAAGGTTCACCAAAAATATATTTAATGACTATAATTTTAATTCAGTCATTATGTATTTGGGGTTGAAGTGTTGCTTTAAAGAATCTTCAGTTCAATGAAACCTTTTTTTTTTTTTTAAGAATGGGTTTTAAATAGTTCATTAAAACCATCAGTCGTCGTGTGTAGTCATGTGACTTCTTTGTGTTGCAACCAATGAATCGACACAGATTCAAAAGATTAGTTCCACTTTCTTTTTTTTTTCTCACTAAGATTTTTAAATGGTGGTCAATATCGGAGCTGGTGTCAGAAAGTGGTTAGCCTAGCTTAGCATAAAGACTAGGAGCAAAGGGACACAGCAAGCCTGGGTCTGTCCAGAGTTTAAAAATATACCAACTGGCCCATTAACACAAACGTAGGAATGATGTGTATTTAGGAGAACTTTGGTCTGAAGTCTTTGTGCTTTCAGGACAACGAGCTGGAAAAAATCACCCGGAGATTCACCATCGAGCTCGCCAAGAAAGGCTTCATCGGTGAGGGAGCAGCAGGACGACATTTCCACACATCCTTGTTTTATTCTGTTCGCTCCTCATCTCTTCGTCCTTTTAATTGTTTTTATGCATTTAGATGTAAAGTTTCTGCTGAGAACGTCTTTGGTGTGTTTGGACTTATTGTGTTGTTGCTGCGGTTCTTCAGGGCCTGGTATCGACGTCCCTGCTCCAGACATGAGCACCGGTGAGAGGGAGATGTCCTGGATCGCTGACACCTTCGCCACCACCATGGGACACTTCGTGAGTCTCTGACCATTGATCTGCTTTTAGGATTGCTCTAAAGGTTCTGAATAGATTATGAAATGTTTTGCAGAGGTCGGGTATTGTCTAAGGAACAATCTGTTAGATTTTGGTGGTGATTGGGATCCAGAAAGTTTTTTAATACTATTTATAAGGATGTTGACATTCCTGGAGTGAAAAAACAAGCAAACAACCAGCATCAACATACAGAACAAACAAATCCCTCAAAAGAGAGAAAACAAAACACTTCATGGCACACACACAGACGGACAAAGAAATACATAGAAAAGAATAAATAAGAGATCAATTTAAAAAACATGTTTATTCTATACCAAAGCATTGATGGGAGAGACCACCTGAAGGAACGAGTTCATTGATCCAGGCCAGACAAATTCTTCACATAGTTCATAAATGGGTCCCAGAAGGAAAAGACTTTCCGAAAGGGAGCCCGGAGATTTAAATTAGCTTGAGCTGAGAATACTTTATGGATAATGTCTGCAATGATTGGACACAACTGACACGACGACATCACCATAAGAGCTAGAACACATCAGAGTCTGATCTGGATCCATGTAGTATTCCAGATCTGGTGATCCAGAATGTTTAGATCTATAGGGCTCACAGTAAATTCACTTCTGTGAGATAATAATTAATTATGATACAGACTGAACTGAGATCAGATTGTAGCTGAAACTGTTCTGATTCAGTTAGGTGTCAAATTTATCTTCAAAAGTTTCTGATCTAGATCCTGAAGAAAACCACCTTTAGTCAAATATAGTTTTTCTAGAATAACTATCACACTATTAATGATACCAATGTGATTCAGATTCTAGGGTCAGGTTTTCCTTATGAGGATCAGACTATCAGGGGACTGTTGGTTTTAGGTGACATGACATCATAGGGAACCTGAGCTGCCTTGGCGGAGGTTGGTGCTCTGAGTTTTCATAATATTGGCAAAATGTTTTTAAAAAAAGAAGAAGAAAAAAAGGTTGTACCCTACAAAGTTGAAGAAAGTGAAAACGTGAATCCTGACTCTGCCCCTTTATCCTGACCCACTTTTAAATTTAATGGATTCTTCCTGCTACAGACCAACCCTTCAACCAAGTTCTGTGAAAATCTGTAGAGTAGTTTTTGTGTAATCCTGCTAACAGACAGACAAACCAGCATTGGTGAAAACAGAACCTCCATGGCAGGGGTAAAAAAAAAACGTCAGTCTGTTGCAGCCAGAGAAAAGATGGCAGTAGCTACATTTTTTCACACCACTTTTTAAAAATGGAGCTTGGCAGTGCTGCTTTGGTTCATGTGTTCAACCAATCAACAGACACTTTCATCCCTCAAGGTTCCTCTTGTTCTAGGAGAGAACCTACTCTAAAGTAGGAGCTAAAAACTTCCTCAAAACCTGAGTTCTAGGGTCTACAGCTGTTCATAGTTGTGTAGCTGGGCTGTGGACACAATAAAAGGTAACTCTTAGAACTCTGAAAAGGTTCCTCTGGTCCAAATAGACCTGGATGTCCCTCTTGTGTTAGAAGGAGGTGGAGCCTGAAACGGGAAACATCTTTTGTCTGTCGGTCTCAGTGTTTCTGTTTCCTGCAGGACATCAACGCCCACGCCTGCGTGACCGGGAAGCCCATCAGCCAGGGGGGAATCCACGGTCGCATATCCGCCACTGGCCGAGGAGTTTTCCATGGCATCGAGAACTTCATCAACGAGGCGGCCTACATGAGCAAACTGGGCATGTGTCCCGGCTTCCAGGACAAGACCTTCATCATCCAGGTGCTTCATTCTCTTCGTCGAAACAGATGTGAACAATTTGGTTTTCAAAAATCTTAAATGGATAAAACCAGGAGACCAAGAAAAGCAGAAACAAATCATGTGTTTTGCTAAATAATATCAATTAATCTGTTTTTAGATGGAAAAATGGTGGCAAATACAAAACCTTCAAACCTCCCATTTCCAATGACGTTTAACAAAGTGGTCGATTATTAAAGGAACATTTCACACAACAATGTAAATTAGTCATTTAGGATATTGATGGAAAGTCAGAATAAATGGAAGTCAGATGGAAGTATTTGTATTTGGGGGCGGCCAGTACAGCCTGCAGACCCCGATAAGAGGGGCAGTGACCTGGCCACCATTGGTTGTTGATATCCCACATTAGAGAGACAGACTAATTACCCTTAAGCTAACCACTATTTACCAATAAGTGCTGGAGCGCAGTACAGGACCATGAGATCAGCTGATGACGCAGTTTTGAAGTGTGTGGACGGTAACAGAAGATGCAAAACAGATCCCCCCGATGTAAACTCCAATGCTGATGACCGCTCTGTGTACAGACTGAAACCAACTTTGCCTTCCACTCCTCCCATAAACCACAACCATGGAAGAGTTTCAGAAGCCCCTTTACTATTTCCTGTGTTGTCCAATTCACTCCTTAATGAATTAATTTAACTCTCTGTTGTTAGAAACAGACACAATGTACACAATGGTGGTACGCAAAAGTGCTTCTTGTTCTAATACATGCAGCGCATTGTTCATTTCGACCACACATGCGACCCTGGGCTCCTCTTGTGTTTTATTATCAGGGGTGCACATAGTTTACAATAGTTAACAGCCATGTTAGCTAAACATCAGCATGCTAACAGGATGATGTTTAGCAGGTATAATATTTACCATTTTTAACATCTTTGTTTAGCATGCTAATTAGAGCTAATGGCAAAGTTCAGCCGAGGCTAATGAGAATTGGTCAGGCCATAGACCAGAGACGACCCACAACAATTAATCAATCAGGCAACAAAACCACATGGCTAGCTTTAAGCAACAAAACTACATGACTAGTTTTATGCAACAAAATTTTTGGTTAGCTTTAGGCAAATAGAACTACTTGGTTATATTTTGGCAAATAAAACTACTTGGTTACATTTAGGCACTATATACTAACATCAGCACGCCATAATGCTCACAGTGATAATGCTAAAATGCTGATGTTTAGCAGTTGTAAATCTTACCATTTTTACTGTTTTAGTTTAGCATGTTAGCATGCTAATTTATTGCTGTTAATTTTCTGGTTTCTCCAATAACTTATGTCAGTAAAAACTGAAATATAAACCTGTTGGTGGCGCTAGCGGACAGCTCAGCAATTTTCATGTGTTTATGCCTGCCCTCTGTTTCGCCATGCAGGGTTTTGGTAATGTGGGTCTCCACTCCATGCGTTACCTTAATCGTTTTGGGGCAAAGTGTGTAGGAGTCGGAGAAATGGACGGAAACATCTGGAACCCCAACGGCATCGACCCTAAAGAGCTGGAGGACTACAAACTGGTCAGTACTGGTGATAAACAGAACTACAAACTGGTTGTAGTACTTGTGATAGAGAGCGCTACAAACTGGGTTAGTACTGGTAATTGAGAGCACTACAAGCTGGTAAGTACTGTTAATAGACAGGACTACAAACTGGTCAGTACTGGTGATGGATTGATAAACAGAACTATTGAAGACAATCTCTCAAACTAATCGATCAGATTTTTGTCTATTTTCTGTCTCCAGGCCAACGGGACCATCGTTGGCTTCCCCAACTCGACGCCGTACGAAGGAAACATCCTGGAGGCTGACTGTGACATCCTAATCCCCGCCGCCAGTGAGAAACAGCTGACCAAGAGCAATGCTCACAAGATTAAGGCCAAGGTAAGTCGCACACAACTTTTGATGTCATGGTACATGTTGCAGTTTTCCCATCATGCCTCAGCAAACTGACCCATGTCACTTCAGATCATCGCTGAGGGAGCTAACGGTCCGACCACGCCCGAAGCTGACCGTATCTTCCTGGAAAGAAACATCATGGTGATCCCGGTCAGTAGATGATGCTCCTCTGCTGATGAAACAATTAATGGTTCATTTGTGTTCAATTAAGTTTCTATTTTTATTCTATTCCGATCTCTGCTTCCTCCTGCTCCTCCCTTTATTTCCTCTCCTTCTTTCCGCTCCTCCCTTTGTTTCCTCTCCTTCTTACCTTTGTTTCCTCTCTTTCGTTCCTCTCCCCCTTTTAATTTCTCTCCATCCTACCTCTGCTCTCTTTGTTTCCTCTCCTCTGTTTCCTCTCTTCTGTGTTTCCCCTCCTTGTTGCTACTCCTTATTTCCCCCTTCCTCGGTCAGGACATGTACCTGAATGCCGGTGGAGTGACAGTTTCGTACTTTGAGTGGTTGAAGAATCTGAATCATGTCAGTTATGGTCGACTCACCTTCAAATATGAGCGCGACTCCAACTACCACCTGCTCAGTAAGAGAAATGAATCAATATTAATCAATCAATAATGCATTCTAATTGACTGAACCAGAGCTTTTGATTGGTCCGTTTAGCCTCTCATAGCATTTAGAATGTTCAGACTGAAAACTGTCTCTCTTCAGTGTCAGTCCAGGAGAGTTTAGAGAGGAAGTTTGGGAAACACGGAGGAGCCATTCCCATCGTTCCCACCTCCGAGTTCCAGGCCAGGATTGCTGTGAGTTCTCACACAAGTATTACAGGTGTTTTTCCCAAATCTAACCCTAATGTTTACTTTTACTGTCAACTGCTGTCCCTAAATGATCCAACCCTTCATGACCAGCGTCTCTAGTACTTTTTAGAGACCCTTTAGCTGCTCTGACCTGCTGCAAATGTGATGCCTATCCAGACACCAGCTTCTGGCAGTGTTCCTGAGGAATCTTAACCCATTCCTCATGGACAAAGGCCTCCAGTTCTGGAATATTCCTGGGTTTAACTGCTGCAACCACCTTCCATTAGAGATTTTCTATGGGATTCAAGTCAGTCAACTGTAATGGCCTCTCTAGAATGATCCAGGACTTCTTCTGAAACTAAGCCTTGGTGGATTCTAAGATCTGAGTTTCCTGATACTTGATGGAATCCATGTGACCCTCTACACGCTTCAGGTTTCCAGTGTCCAAGGAAGCAAAGCAGCCCCAGAGCATCACCGAGCCACCGCCATGCTTCACTGTAGGTGGGGTGTTCTTTTCAGCATCAGCTTCATTCTTCCTCCATCAGACATACCGCTGATCCAGAGGCCCCAAAAGTTCCAGTTTGGTTTCATGGCTCCACAGAACAGCATCCCAAAACTCCTGGATCTTAGCTAGATTGTTCTGAGCTACTGGAGCCACTTTTCTAGTGCTTTTGGGTCAGCAGTGGTGATCATCTTAGAGCCCTGATGTAAATTTAGTCCTTAACAGAAAAAGCTTTGGGACTCTGCTGCTAAGTAAGTATGAAGGTTGGCTCCGTGTTTTAACTACATCTGATTGGTTAATGTGTCTCTGATGAGGGATGATATTCAGGGGGTTGAATCATTTAGAGACTGCAGTTGTCAGTAAAAGTAGACTTTTGGGTTTTGTTTTGGGAAAACACTTTAATATTTGTTCTATTCATCTATTTAACAGCTGATCAATAGTAGTTTTACCAGTAAACCTGATGAATGATTGAGGTTGAATCGTTTTGTTTCTAACTATTACTACTACTGCTGTCGTCTTCTTCTCTGGTGTTGTAATCACATGTTTTGGTTATAGGGAGCATCTGAGAAGGACATTGTTCACTCAGGTCTGGCCTTCACCATGGAGCGTTCTGCCAGGGTAAAACACACACACACTTACACTACACAAGTATCATCTGTCAGGATCGATAACGATCAAATTAGTTCAATAAATGATGAAACTCTTCTGAAGATTTTATGTTTTTTAAGATTTTTCACGCTGCAACCCAACCCTCTACCACGAAGTGACATTAACGTGCTAGCGTGGTATCCCATTATGTTTTTTAAAAATGTAACAAAACACAGACAAATGTCTGTCAGATTGTTTTATGTCACACAGAAATAACGTTGCTCTTTAGCTCTTGAGGAAGTTCCTGTCAGACCTACCAGTTTTACCATTTTAGTTTTGCATGTTAGCATCCTCACTTTAGCTAATTTGTAGTTACATTATAGAATTGGATCAGGTGGCGTGGAGGCCTCCGGTCAGACCTGGTAAAACCAAACAAATTGTAAGGGTGATCTGTGAATGTCTGGCCCCTCTAGTCTCAACTCCCATATCTGGAAGAAGCTATACATTCAGGAGGAGGTTTGGAATGTGGTATCTGAGTGGACCAGGTTCTGGACCTCCATTGTAGAGGCGGCTTCTAGGAGTTGGGGTCATAAGGGCGATGGTGCCTGACATGGCAGTAACTTAATGAATGTAATGAATGTTGGGGTGAATGGGTGAATGCTGGCTTGTGTTGTAAAGCGCTTTGAGTGGTCAGACAGATCATGTATGGTCATCAGCACTCTGTAGTCGCTGTTATGCTCGTCATCTCTGACTGGTGTTAGTTTTGTCGAGCCAGCTTACTCTGTCCTTAAAAAATGCCGATTTCATACCCCAGAAATTAAATCCTTCCCTTCTTCCCTCTCCTTTCCCCTTCATCCTCCCCTCCTCTCTCTCATGCAGCAAATCATGAGAACAGCCAACAAGTACAACCTGGGTTTGGACCTGCGGACGGCGGCGTATGTCAACGCCATCGAGAAGGTCTTCCAGGTTTACAGCGAGGCCGGCCTCATCTTCACATAGGCTGTCTCTACCTGTCTGTTACTTGTCTGTCTGTCTGTTACTTGTCTATCTGTCTGTTACCCGTCTGTCTTCCGTAGATGTCTTCTACACTTGTCAGTCAGACTCCAGCAGCGTTTACAGCTGATTTCCCAGCAGCAGAATGAAAGAGGAGTCTGAATCACTCTCTCTCTTGTCTTTCGTCATGTTCATTCCTTCTTCAATATGTCTGTTTACTTTTTTGTTCCTCTGCCTCTCCTCCAGTTTCAGCTTTAAAACAGCTGAATCGCTACCATGCTGCTTTTTACACATATGAGCTCAAATATATCCAAACATATAAACCATACACTGGAGAGAAACGTGTGGCCAAAGGTATGTGGCACAAACTTTAGCATCCTTTTGTTCTTTTTTTGAAATGATTAGTGGATCAAATGAGACACTCCCAACCTGAGGCTCTTCAAATTAACAGGATTATCTTTTATTTTGTGAATTATTGGCTAATTTGAGTCATTTCAGGTCTAGAAAAATATCTTTTGTCAAACGAATGCAGAGTAAAAGTAAACATAAAAACTTTGATATGATGAAAACGTCATTAATACTGATTCTCTTTTTCATGATGGTAAATTAATCAGTTTGGGTTTTGAACTGGCTGGTCGTTGAATGAGACATTTCAGGACGTCATTTTGAATTATTAAAGGCATTTTTCACAATCTAACATAAATGATCAGGATTGGTTTAATAAGATCCATAAATTGTGAAAAATGTCCACTAAACACACAAGACTGGCAACAGAATGAACTCCCAGTATGATTGTAACTAAACACTGGATTTATTAGGAAGAACCAACAATTCTTAACTAATCGACCGTTTACTGTCTTCAAAGGTGTCGAGTTTTGTTCATTCAATATCCAAACAAGTCGTCTCTTTATTATCAGAGACAAAATATTTATGCTTTAAAAATAAAATTATAAAAATGACCAATTTTCTTTCAATCTGCGGATCCAGTGCTTTGGTGTTTTGGATTAAACCAATGTTCTCCTGGGTGTCCACATAGTTTTGGCCACATGTTAGTCTCCAGATTAAGTGCTTGTATAGATTTCTTATTTTTAAATATGACGCAGTACACATGTGCCTCAGGATGTATTAAAGGACCATTCTTGTGTTTTTGTGTGTTTTATTTCCATTAGTAAAATTTTTGATTGGAAATAAACACTACAGAATCCTTTCAGCTGTTAAAACGAGCTAATGTTTTGCTTAAAACATGCCAAAAACCTCTGGAATGATCCTTTAACTGTTAGCCTCTTATGCTAGCAGACACATTTAGCTTCTTGTTTAGCTTCCAGCTAGAAATCAGTCAATATGGAGTTGACCTTAAACCAAAACTGCCCGTGAAAGTAAGCTGTTTTTTTCCTCTCAGGTCTGTCGCTAATGCTAATCTATGCAGTTAAAATGAGCACCATTAGCAGGACTTGATGCAGCATCCTGAAGACGCTCGACGAGCAATCTTCTGCATCAGACCAAAGTTAAAATGCAAACTGGCAGCGTGACTTAGAAGCTCACAGCACGACTGCTAGCCGGTTAGCATGCTGTCTGTACAGTCACAAACGTTTTATGATTAAGTTTAAATATACTGTAGATTCTGAAAAGAGCTCACATACTGTCATATATCTGAGATTTAAGTTTGTATTTTCTTGTCTGATGCTGAACGTTCTGCTCTAAACCTGCTCGAAATAACTATGCAAAGTTTACACACTGTTAACTCATGTCCCAGTCCCCCCCGCCCAGGGGCCACAGACTGGTCAAACTGGTCACCACACAAATGAAAGCAGGCTGCGTCACCTTCACCTCAAACCTGGTCGAAGTTAATTCTGTCTGATTTAAACTGCTTTGAGATTCTGTGTGAGGGACTTTATACACACATTTTGTTAATAAGCCAAATAAAGAATAGAAAAGGAAAAAACTGTTTTTGTATGATTTCATGAAATCTTTATTCAGTTTTCTGGTTTTGTCAAATTGCAACGGTTTTACATTTTAATCTCCTTCAACAACAGATGTTTCAGGTTCTGACTATAATTAGTTTAGTTTCCAACAATGTAGGTATAAATATAAAAATGTGATGATTATGATGATGGCACTGACATAAGCTTAGACTTCCAGAACCAATATCACAACTATGGTACAAAGTGAAAATTCTGATATGTGACGACAAAATGAAATCTCATAACTTAAATGATTAAATAACAAGTCAGACTTTTTATGAAGATTTTATGTTTAATAAATTTAATATGTTTTATCTATAAAGACTCAGATGTTTTAGATATTTTGTTGCAATTTATTATAATTAATTGACAAACAGTTTAACAATATAAATGATTTATTGTTCTAATGATCAGCTGCTGATAAGATTCTAAATTTAATAGAATTTAATTCAAAAATATTATTAAGCAAATTCACGGAACAGTGCAGCCATATTATTTTTGTTTCTAGTATTGATTTTTAGCTTGTTTTGTTTTTTCCCCGTTTTTGTCTCGTGGGCTTCAAGATCCGTCAGATGGGCGGGACTCTCCTCCTTCCACCAATCAACGCGCTGTATTTGCAACGTGGCGCCGGAATTCCCCTCCAGCTCCGGGGCTTTCCGCTCCTCATTGACAGGCTGTGTTGCCATGACAACGGAACGGAGGAGCGTCAGGTTCGTGGAGGAGAGTGCAGAAGCTTCCGGTTGAGATAGTTGGCCTTCGAATTAAAGGTCTACGGAATTGGTGCAAAAGAGCCATTTAAAAAAAATTATGAAACATTTTGATGATTTAACAGGTGAAAATAAACTTTGAAGTAGAAATAAAAAGTTCATTAGATAAATTAGTTTCAAGCCTAAAATATGATTTTACTTGAACTTTTTTCTAGCATTTTGTTTCTCTGTATACTGTAGATATAATACACTGTATTTACTACGTTATTATAACAAAGGAAGGTCAAGATGTACAATAATCAGTAAGGAAAAACTAAAGTAGGCCACATAAATAATACAATTTTCAAATGAACAAAAGTTAAAAAAAAAAAAGATAAAATAAAATACAGAATTATTCTGTTTGGTTGCAAAACTAAACAAAAACACTTTTTGTTTTGTCCAATATCGATGATTATTTAATTTGGTGGTATACACATGTCTTAGAGTTTGGAAATTCAAACCAAATATGATTCCTTTCAATTAAATATATTTAAGGGACCTGTACATCTACACAGCAACGTATCTGACACAAGTACTATCACAGACAGAATTAGCTAAAGTAAAAACAACATTAAAACTGTAAAATTCAAATATCAGCCGAAAACTACCGTAGAGCAGAAACGATGTTCCGGCCAAATGATTTTATTTTGTAACTTATAAACAGGAAGTTGCCTCATGTTTATTGCTGTTGTGAATTGACGTCAGATGAAGTTCTGTGATTGTCGTGGAAGCAGACGGAGCTGCAGCAGGTAAAAACTCACCTTTACACTCCAGCTGATCGATATCTGATCGACAACACGATCGGCTGCAGTTTAAACACAGCTGCATGTGTTTATTTCAATAATCAAAGCTTCAGATTCAGACATTTAACAACTTAATGAAGTTATTAATTCTTCTTTGTAAATTTACAGCAAAATGAAACCAAAGCTTTAAATTCGCTGATTGATCAGATGATTAGTTTACTGATAATCAGCTGATTATTGGGGATAAGGGTGTTTTCTCATTGTTAAACATGAACAGCTGTCTGTAGCTGCAGGAGAGAGAACCTGAGGTGAAACATTGATGATCGATCAAATTGTGTAAAAGTTTCATTCTACATGAGAGATAATTTATGGAAGTAACAGTTAATGTAACATTATTTTGTCACGTGATTTGCTTTGATTATTTTTAGGTTTAATCTCACCCAGTTTTAATTTATCTGTGTTTGTTGATGTTTGTCTTATTTTGGGGTTGTTTATTGAATTAAGGTTGAATTAATGGTGAATTATTTCTTGTTTTCAGGCTCAAATGATCCTGATAATTCAGCTAAACAGGGTCTTAAAGTCAGGATTTATATAATGGAAGGAACCTGAAAATGGTTTCAACTCCTAAATGAATCCAGACAGAATCCCTCGTATTGCTTATTAAAATCTCAAAAACCGTAATCAACCAGTTTTTAGCAAAAAAATTATTTTAAATTTCTAGAAAATTTCGAGTGTTTCGAATGATTAGTGCGTATTTTCATTTTAATATTACCAGTACTAAGTATTAGCAGTATCCTCAATATTCAAAAGCTACATGCTTTGTGTGTCAAGGAAACCTGTAGTAGTAATTGTAGTATTAGTAGAAGTGGTAGAATTATTCAAGGTATAGGAGTGCGCGATAAAACCGGTATAACGGTGTTTTTCTGTATGATATACCAGTAATATGTTCCTGCAATACACATCCCCATACCCCAAACTTAAATTGGGATTTCATGAAAAACAGTCTAGACATCAAAATGTCCATTAAGCCCAGTAAATTCCCAAGTCTGGTGACCAGTTTAAACTTTTAATCACATTTCTATGTTAAGGTATTGTGAAGCAACATGGCCCCAAAGAGGGGCGTGGTCCAGTTAACATTATTTATTATGGGGCAATTTTTTACAGTTTTTTGCAGTTTTTCCTAAAACAGCGACATGAACCTCTCATGAAATATTTAGCTTAATATTTCTTCTCAGTCTGTATGTTGTGATGTGTTTTCTGCAGATGTGTTGGCAACTACACATTGGCAACTGTATTTCGTTGTCACTGTACTGTGCCTGTACTATGATCAATGACAATAAAGTTGGATCTGATCTGATCTGATCTGATCTGAACTAGTAGCGTGGTGAAAAATAAACAGAGGAATATTAATGTGTGTTAATATGTTTTGAACATCAGGCTCACAAAAAACTGAATTTTGCATTTTAATTCTTATAAATGTTGATTATAATCTGAATTATTTCTGAACATAGTATCTAGATATTTAACAAATAGCTTCTGGCTTTAATGAGTATTTCCCACAATTTAAACATTTTAAGCATAAAAACTGCTTATTATTTTTCAAGTTCAGTGTTGATATTTAGTCCTGAAGGTGGCCCTAGAGCAAAGACCAAACAGTGCCAGAAATCCAGAGATTCATCAGATGTCTGGAGTTGTTCGAAGGTTCTAGGCCAACAATTTCCCCCTGCTTCCAGTCTTTGTGCTAAGCTAGGCTAACAGCATAACTGATATGTGGACTGTTCCTTTAATAGAAGTTGTTTGTTGTGTCACACTGAGGAGGAGGAGCAGTGGAAATCCCCTCTTTTTTTATCTAGATTCTAGATATTACTCCATCACACACACAGTGTGGTGATTAACTTCTGATTTAGCATCTGCAGGACAGAAGAAGGAGCTGAGCCTTCATCATTGTCATCATCATCATCGTCGGTGTTTCTACTGAGTCATGGCTGGAGCTCTCCGGTACGTTGTGTTTGCATTGAATGAGGAGGAGCATGTTTCTGCTTTTCATCTGCTGCCTCGTGATTGGCTGTGACGTTTAGTCATGTTTGATTTGCTTGTTTGCAGACCAACTTTTATATTTTTATATTTAAAGCTAAACAACTCTGATTCTGGAACAGTTTCTCCTGGTTGTATACAGTGAAGGGAATCCTAAGGACAGATAGCAGTGCTGTGTTGATTCAGTATGTTTCTGCTGGACAGATGTTGTATAGCAGCACATTACCAGGTGTCCACATATTTCTGGCCACATAGTCTTGGTGGGTTTGTTGATTAGCAACAACAAAAACTCTATATTTGTTTTAGCTGAACACAACACAAAATCATCTGATTTGTTTTTGTGCAGTAATCTGTATTTTCTATTACTCTGAGAAGAGAACTCTGTATCCGTCCAGCTGCTCTAACCGCTGTCAGACATGTAGCTGTGCACTGATTTGTTGGTTTAAACAGGTTAAACAAGGTTAATAGAAAAGCTGAGCCGTTTCAGATAAACAGACAAATAAAATCACCTCTGTGGATTCCTTCAGAGGTCAGAGGTCACACAGAAATACCCCAAACGCAAAGTTTCCCTCAGACTGCCTCGCTCTGAGATTTTATGTTAATGATTTTTGTGTCTGCTGAGACCTAATTGGCCCCTATCATCAGGGGTTCGTCCCTCTGCCGGTTGAAGTCAGAAGAACGAGAAGATTCAAGTCAGATATGAGTCAGATTCTGCTGTGAGGCAGGTTTTTCTTTGCAGATGAGAGACAGGAAGATAAACTGACAAACCAAAAATAACCAAAAAGACGAGCAGAGAGGAAGAAACTGGAGGCCTAAACTCAATTTATACACGGGTCTGTCCTTTAATTCTAGCTGTTTTGAGATTTATGTGAAATTTATGAGGGTTATTTAACAATATTTATAATTTGTTTAATTCTTTGAGTGTTTTACCGTCATTATGTCTTAAAAATGTCAGAAATAATCCCAGACTTTCTTCAACCACCTTTTCTCACTGGTTCAGATTATGGATCACATATGCAGACGACACTCACATTTCCATGTGACTGTTCCCAAGAACAGAGTAGGTACTGGGAACTAATCTGTGATTGGATGGAGCAAAATTCCCTCCAGATGAAAGATAAAACTGAAATAATTGTTTCTGGAGCCAAAAAAGAAAAATGAAATATCAGTGTCAGAGACGACTAACCATACATTTTAATATTAAGACATCTACAAAATACTATCACCCAGAATATGAATATAACAATAATTAAAACTGCTGTGTTACTGTGGTTTCAGAGTATTCATTAAAATTAGTTCCAAACAAGGGAAATTCAACATTGCCTCAAGTCGGAACAAAATGGAACAACTTGGAAATGTGGAACTGAAAACTTGAAAACTGAAAACTAGCCAACATTGATGTCATAGATGCAAAAAACACAGTGGATGAAAGTAATGTTTTATTGATGGTTACAAACTTTTCTTAATTCATGTAATTTGTAACCTGGTTTTAGGTTCCAAGATTTGTGCCCTCGTAGAATGACCTAGTTATTAACATTAAACCCAATCAATATTTTAGTGGTTTTACTGGTGCAGCAACCAGTCTGGGACAAAATCACTGTGTAATATAAAGCTTCAAATTTCAAACAGTTAGCAACATGTTGTTTAAACATGATAGCATTAGCTAATTGCATTGTTATGGCTACTGTTAGCTAATGTCAGTTGTTAAAATACAACACAACTTTGTAGCGTCCATGTTGTTCCAACATTAAAGATCACGAACACACTGAAATCAGCAGAACAACTTCCCAACATGGGACCTTTTGAGGAGAACGTGGATTTACCATAACTCTATAACTTCAGTTGGCTCGACGACTTAGCTTCATGTGTTAGCATGCCAACATTAGCTAATCAGCAATTGAATTCTAACTAAATAAAAATGAACCCTTTTAGATAACATCCATGGTCTTATTGTTCCCTTATTCAACAATATGTGCCAAAACAGTTGTTTGTATTTTCATATAAAAGTCAGATCATGTTTTTCTCTGTTAAAAATGTTCTTATGTAAGTCTGCTGCTAACTGCTGCTTGGCTCAATAGCCAATTAACACTGCTGGACAGGGACCAAACTAAGGAATCCAGTAGTAAGGTGGTTTATGGAGTTTCCTGATGACATCAGCAGCGGTTAGACAGTTGCATGGTTAGCCATATAGCTAACATTGTGCCAGGAGACAAAGTAGCAAGTAAACCACCTTGCTACTGATTTCCTGTCGTCTGGCCTGTGTCAGGTGTCTGTCTGTTGTCGGATATCAGTCCCATGTTTGGCCCTTTGAGCCTTTAATGGGTCTTCTTCACTGAGAACTCGCTATTTGGACATTTAGCTGCATGATAGTGTGGTGTAACGCACATTCAACTCTAACATTATTGGCTACTGTAAATGAATGGTCCCTTTTTATTAAAAAAATACTGCCTAAAATTTTTGGCTATTCAAAATATGCTACTTTCTGTCCGTGTTGATTTAATGCAGTGAGGTTAGCCTCTTCAAAAGCACTTTGGAAAAGCAGGACAGCAGCTAAATAGTGTGGTGTGCCTGTGGAGCGGTGCTGAGTCCACAACCGGCCAATCAAATGTAATTAATGGAAAAAAGCTTCATATTTACAAAGGAGCAAGAAAAAGAAATAACTTTATATCCCCAAAATGTTGAACTGTTTCTTTAAGAATATTTTCTAGATGATGGTGTGTTTAAGGACCTCCTGATGTCAGAGGACAAATTTTTTTCTTCTTCTTTGTTTCTGGTCTCATAGAAACGTTTCCTGGTTCCCCTCACAGAAATCTTTTCTTCTTCACACTGTACTATGAGCTGCAGCAGAGTGACATCATCACCAGTAGCCCCACCCCCTCCGTGCTGATCTGGAATTCTGGGGGTTTTCCTCACTCACCACTTCCAGGAAGTGACTGAGAACAGACTGAGAGGAGGGGAGGGGAGTAAAACGACACAGAAGAAGGGCGGGGGGGGGTGAGGAAAAAACAGCAGAGAAGAAGAAAGAAAGAGAGAGAGGTGCTGTGTTGGAGTGTCTCTCGTCCGTCAGGTGAAAGTGAAACTGCTACAGAGTGTTTAGTTGTTACCTGGTTCTTTACATGTGTTAATCAGGTTTAAACCTTTAATCAGGTTTACATATTTAATCAGGTTTAACCTTTAATTAGGTTGAAACCTCTAACTTTTGCTTTGTTTATGTTGCAGGATGACTGAAGCTCAGTTCCTCAACGTCTACGACAATGATGTGAGTTCTTTTTTTCTTGCTAACGGTTTACATTTACATGTGATAGGTTCAATGTCTGTGGTGCGTACAGACTTTGCAATGCTGTGAGTGTATTTTGTCTTATGCTGCTGTGTCCCCCAGGATGCCAAACTTTTATCCCTCGGGGCTCTGAGGGCATTTTATAAATCTTTACTTCTTACATCCACCTATTTAAGATGCTTTCATACAGCATAATGAAGTGTTTTTTATCTAAATGTCCAACCTCAGCTCTCTGAAGATGAGGCTCCCACTCATCCTGGAGCAATGGGAAAGAGATCGTTTCACCCTAAACCTGAAAAGTTGATTTTTAAAATCCTTCAACTCCCCTGTGAAAACACACCTTTTGTCATGTGGACCAATAGTTCTGGTTCTTAAATTGGTGTATTAAAGTCAGAGGTTGACAGAAGCGGTGAAGTATTAGAATAAAATAGGAGATAAATGTAGAATAAATGTCTAAAACATTGTATGTTGACATTTTATAATCTTTTTAGTAGAAGTGTTGTCTGTCGCTCTACTTTCACCAGCTGAAAAAACTGGACTGAATAATGACTTTATTCTACAGATGAAGCTTCATGGGATGTGAAAAAATGTATTGTTTACAAAAATCCCACAGAAAAAATAATCCATCAATGACAAGCCTGTCCAGCTCTCTTCTCAGAATCCTAAAGGTCGCTGTGATCTACGTCAACACAAAAAGCAGCAGAAACAAAAAATAAAGTCTGCAGTTTTTATTTTATTCAAAATTACACAAACAACATTAAAAATAATTCTGCATGATGATCAGAACAGAATTGATGTAACTTCACTTTCAAACACAACGTGGGGATTTTGAGTTTCAGACAGTTTCCTGCTTTGAATCTTAACTCAGGTGTTGAGAGAAGAATTTTGTTATCCTACAAATTGACTGTTGACGTCTGTAAACATTCACAAACTTTAATTTTTTACAGCTTTACAGGCAGACAACCAATGAAATGTTTTATTTTATTTCGTTGGGTCGGAGATCAGTAACATGTTTTGTGACAGGAGTCTCAGCCAAGATTGCAGCTTCAAAAGGTGCAAACAATCAGCTAACGTCAGGCAAACAGTATTCAAAATGTTGAAAAAATTAACAATACCTACGCAGATTCCCAATCATTTAAAAATATATTTAAAATACTTATATCTTAGCAGAACTCTAAATCTTATTTACTATAACTTGAGCAGAAAAGCTTAAAAATATTGTGCTAATTTTATGAATTGTTAAAAATATTGATAAATGTCCTCAGAGCTCAAAATTCGGCCTCCAGGTTGTTCATTAAATGCAACAAACAGTCCAAAAACCCAAAGAGAGTCAGTAAATATAAAAGCAGCAGATGAGACACTCTGGAACCAGATCATGTGTTTACTATAGACATCATTCATATAATCAATTACCTGATGATCAATCAGCAAAATATTTTTTCTTCTTCTTCTTCAGCTTCAGATGAATTTGATGCAGTACGACTACATTCCTCCAGTAGATATAAAGTCTGAACCATACATACCTGAGACAGGTGAGCAGTGATAACACACTCTAACTATGCATAATAAAAATATGATTCTAGTGTCTCTACATATTTTCAGGTACAAACTGAATGAATGTAATTTTAGGTTCCTTAGAGTTCCTCCTAAACAGTTTACACAAAGTTGTTGCGAGAACTGTTCCCCCACGGAGTTTTTGTAAATCTGTCTTATAATCTTATAAAGTTCTGAGATTCCAGCTAAAGGTTCTGAAATGTCTGTTAAACTGTTTGCAGATGTGGTTGAATGAAACGAGCACCGGAGAGTAATGTGAAAGTGGTTTTAATTTTGTCAGCCCTTCGTACGGCTTTCATGTCATTCACCTGTGATAGAGATTCTGGTCTGTTCATATCGGCACACATTCAGGGGCCATCATTTAGTCTTCATCCTGTGTTATACGTCCTTATTAGTTTTTATCGTATTTAGTCGCATGATCCTGTCTTTAGTCCAGGTTTAGTCACTAAAAGTCTGGACATTTTAGTCTTATTGTAGTCAAAGAAAACCATCATTATTTTAGTCTATTTTTAATGAAAAGTGTTGACATTTTAGTTTTTTCTAAGACATCAGGTTATTACTAACATTTCAGTCAATCTAGTGAAGACAAAACCAATATTTTTGATCATTTTCCTCGTATTTCACTGATTCCACATCAGATTTATCTGATCATTATCTGATAAAAACAGGTTGAATGATTCAGAATGCAGCTTTGCAGAAAGTGTCTGATGATGTCAGTTTAAGGAATACATCCAGACAGAACATGTTCTGATTGGCTGATTTATTTTGAACCATGCCCGGCTCCAAGCCAGCGAGCCGGGCTTCTTACCCATTTAAAGTTTGACAATAGGTTGAGATGGTTTCAGCACCAAGACCTCTAATCATTGGCTTTACTAGATAAAACTGTGAGACTCTGAGCTCCAGCTATCCTGAGGGAAACTTCAGAGGGAACCAGCTACTAGCTTCCATTAGTCTTTGGCCTTATATCCAGGTTGGACCACCGATTTGTATGTCAGGACCGCTGTGGGCCTCCACCAGAGTTTCCTGTGGCTCTGCCCTGCCCAGACATAGTTCACTATCTTTAGGGTCTTATCGCTCACGCTCCACCTCTCTGACGGAGTGGGAGAGATGGGCCGGTGGTGAACCCAACACAAAGGAGCCGGGATCCCACCTCCACTGGAGCAGCACTGGAAACCAAACTGCTGCACACACCACCAATGATCAGAATATTTGGGTTGTAATTTAGGAGAAAAAAAAACAGTCAATGATATTTAGTTTCTTCTTTTTTGTAGATGAAAATAGAGAGAAATTTGGTAAAGTTTTTATTTTCTCAGCTACTTAGTCTTGTCTTTTTTGTCAATAGTATTTCATATTGATTTAGTCACAGTTAGTGTTTAATGGCGTCTGTGTCGTCTTGACTTGGAGAAAAAGGTCGTCCACAAACATCAACATAGTTTTCACTAATTAAATTAACTCTATCCTCTTCCTTATTAACTAAAACCAGAGATGTTCTTTGTCCACAAACTGTAAATAAACTGGCTCTGCACTTTCTAGAACACACTGACAGGGGAAACACCTCAAGCTACGTTTTACTACCGTAGTTGATGAACTTTACTGAATTTTGACATGAATTACTAACTTTTTTCTGTGTTTCAGCTCACGGTCCTTATATTCAAATCATCGAGGAGCCAAAACAGGTGAGACTAATATTCTACTTCCTGTTTCTGTTGTAATTGTACAAACTTACAAATTTAAAATTTTGGCATTTAGTTTCTACTCTTCCTCTCTAGGACATTTAGTATTTATTCTTATTTAAGAGTTTGAAACCTTTCTGTAAAATGAATGAAGTCTTAAGGGTCATTTATGCTCCATGTTATAAACGGAGCTTTTTGCGTTCATTTTGTCTGTATTTGTGCACATTTTCTGAAAGCCTACTGAAACGCATGAAACGGGGCAGTACCTCTGGAAATCAATGGGGGAGAGTGTAGCCGTGATTTAAGAAAAACGACAAATGTCTACAGACATGACAAAGACATTTCCTCTAAAAAACTCTCCATCCACATATGGTGATGTGTTCAAAGGTCTCATAACCCCCGCCAAGTAAATTGCTGCCTCCGCTTTTACAGTATTACGACCTCCTTATTGACGGGTACATCATTTGAAACGGATGTATTTATTTTCGTACATAGAGGAAATACTGTATAAATGAGCCTTTAAAGTATCTGGTTTGTTCATGAAGGCGTCCCTAAAGGATCATCATTAGGACCCCTGATATTTACTCTATACATAAACAGTATTTATTTTCCAACTGGAAATTGAGATATGGTTGTTTCGTTCTGCTTTCACACCAAAAACAAATACCTCGTAAGTCCATTTTAAAATAGACATCATCCATTTTTAGGCAGTCTTGGTCTGTTTGGTGCAGCTATCACACCAGTTTCTAGAGTTTGTTCGAGGATCCTCAAAATATCTGAAATGTTTTTATATTTATATATATATAATACAGTCAATGATAAAACATGAAACATATGGGATGATAATATAAAAGCAGAATAATCACTATATGGAGTGAGAAAAAAGTAAAATCAGGGACACGCTGTTAAAATACAACTTCTTGTCTACATGTGTTCTTTTAATTTTAGTTTTAGAAAGAAAGAAGAAGAAATGTAAGAAAGCAAGAAAATAAATTCTTTAACAAAAAGTCCACTGAACAGTCTCAGCCATCCTGTCCGAGGTGTTTTCTGTCACAAGGTAGATCCTCGTGTTGCTGGAACAGCAGTCATACAACAACATGGGACGAAGAGGGAGGTCATGTGACCACAGAACCTTAATCTCTTTAGAATAAAGAGTCGGTCTAGAGCTGCTCTTTTTGGAAAGTGCCTTGATATAACTTTTGTTGTGATTTGGCGCTATACAAATAAATTGATTTGAATTGAATTGACTGTATGCTAATCAGCTGTGATATGAAGAGAAAAGAAGAAGCAGGTTCACACAGAAATCAGAAAAATCTGTATCCGGATGTTCCACCAGTTCTGAAAAGATGTTGGTACACATCAGCTCTCTTAAGCCGCCCTCACAGTAAAACGTTTTCTTGTGTTTTCTCAGAGGGGTTTTCGCTTCCGGTATGAGTGTGAGGGTCCATCCCATGGCGGGCTCCCAGGGGCCTCCAGCGAGAAAAACAGGAGAACCTACCCGACTGTGAAGGTGGGTAACATCTGACAACAACATATTAATAACCTCTGGGGAGACAGCACCTCCAATCAGAGGACGAGATCAACCGCCTTGTAACAGGGACACAAAATGATTGTTTTCTGACGTCACACTAGACTTAATAATTTTACACAAAAAATTTATAAAATTACGAGAAAAAAAGTCATATAATTACAAGAATAACATTGTAATATTAGGTGAATAAAGTCATAATATTTTTTTGTTTCTCATTGCGGCCTTAATACTGAAATTTCTCTCTTTGCCAAACTAGAAAGAGCTTCATCATTTTAACTCACTGTAAAACACTCTTCATCCAAACTGGACATAAAACAAAAAAAGGAATTCAATTTTATACATTTTAATTTTGTTTTAGGTTTTATTTTATCTTCCTCGTTTTATGATTATTAATAATAATATGTGACATTACAGCAACACATCTTCAAACAGCACATGTTGTGTACATTTTTGTATCTTATAGTACTGCATTTATGTAGTTGTTTTAATAGGAAGAGGTTTTAGGCACAAGCATGCAGAGGGTATTGATACTTTTACTGGAGTAAAAGTCAAGTAAAAGTATTTATCTGCTTTCTCAGATTAATAACTATGTGGGTCACGCCCGGGTGGAGGTCCAGCTGGTGACTCACTCCGATCCTCCTCGTGTCCACGCTCACAGCCTGGTGGGACGGCACTGCACAGAAAACGGCACCTGCACGCTCGACATCGGCCCCAGCGACCTCACCGCCTCGTCAGTATCCAATCACACAGACCATAATATCAAACAGAAGGATCTCCTTTATCGTCACAACAAAACAGTAATGAGGAGTCAGACAGGAAGGTTTTTATTCCTGATCAATTAAATTCATTCATTCATCATTTAAAAAAATTCAGATTCCAGCTCTAGGAAACAGTTAAAAGTTCGGATCATAAGACAAGATGATGATGAAGGTTAAAATATAATGGTAGAAAAAAGTCACATGACATGTTACAGTAATTCAAACAACGGGGGAATTTTTAAAGTTATTATTATTTTTTATGCCTAATGTTTACAGGACAGCTGAAGAGGTGACAGGAAATGTGGAGGAGAGAGAGAAAACTGCTACTGTCTGCTTTCCTCCACAATTTTCAGATCATAGTTAAAATGGGAGCTGATGAGGCAGTTAGTTGGAGTTCCTGTTGTTCAGGGCCTCCCTGAGTCATAAGTGTTTGTCTGTTAGCTTCCAGGTTAGCATCACTAGAACCAGCACAAATTTTACTACGTTTTCATGTCAACATTATGGATGTGGAGTAAAAACTGAGGCAGTGAGTGCAATTTAAAGAAAAGATTCTTAGACTATTTTCTAGCTCCCCTCCACTCTAATGATGATGTCACCCACTCTGTCAACATTCCTGCAACACACACCCATTATAAAATCTGAAACCAGCCAAAATGACCCCAAACCTAAACTGTGATTTCATTAAAACCAGTCTAGATATCAAAATGTTCATTTAGCCCAGTAAAGTCCCAAGTCTGGTGACCAGTTTAAACTTTTAATCATGTTTCTGTGCTAAGGTATTGTGAACCAACGTGGCCCCAAGAGGGGCCGGTCTGACCTCTGATCACATCCATTTACCATTATTTCTTATGGGACAATTTTTTGCATTTGTTTGCAAAATGGATTTGCAAATTGCTACCAATACCGTCACACATCATTCCCTATCAATCAACGTTTTGATGTATTTTTCGCGCATGTGTTGGCAGCGCTACTCTTACTAGTAGTGGGTAAAAAAGCATATGGATTAATAATAGCCAATGTGCTGATTAATGAAAGATTTCTCTCGTGGCTGTAAATATTTTGATGTTGACTGGTTATGTCACTTCCTGTAGCTTCAGTAACCTTGGGATCCTCCATGTGACCAAGAAAGGTGTGGTGGAGGTTTTGAGCAGGAGGCTGAGAGAAGAGAGGAGGAGACAGAAAGGAAGTCATTGTCACCTGACAGGTAACCTCGCCTCACCGGCATGACGCTAACAGCCTCTTTCAGAATATGGCCACCTAAACCTGGCAGACTGTTTCAGCTGTATCCGTTGTTTAGATTCAGAGGAAAATTCCATCCTGAAGGAGGCCAAGGACCTGGGGAAGGTGATGGATCTGAACATCGTCAGGTTAAAGTTCACCGCCTACCTGCAGGACAGCAATGGAGGATTCACCAGAGCGCTGAAACCCGTCGTCTCCAATCCCATCTACGACAGCAGTGAGTCCAAACATCCCAAAATCTGACTGAAGCTCAGCATCGAAGCAGGGTTAACTGTTTTTAACACTTTGGTGTCAAAGCTAGGAACATGCGAGTGCTAGCCAGTCACAATTAGCTGTCTAAGCTTCTGTTTTCTTTTACGTCATTGTAACGTTACAGCTACTTTGTGACCTTTTGTTCTCGGGATTGTTTTATACCAATTGCCATGGTGATGTCATTTGTTTTGGTCAAGAATATGGTTCTATCCTGTGTTGTGTTGTTGGTGTGTCACTAGTTACAAGTTCGGATACTATCGGATACTTAAAAAACAGTGACAGACAAAGCTTCAAGTCATCAACAGCAAAGATCGGATGACAAAGAAAAGCCTCTGGGCTTACTTCAGGAACATTGCCATCTAGCCAGGATGTAGTTAAATATCTTTATTGATTAGAGCATATCTATGTAAAAAGAGGAAAACGCCGACTGGAGTCTTTTGTGAGACTTTTTACTTTGACATTCTTTAATCAATAAAGGCATTTTAACTACATCTTTGTCTCGATGTTAGTTTTCCTGAAGTAACCCCAGAGTGAAAAACTCCTCCATTTTACAGACAGAAGCTATTTAGTAAGCTGCAGTCGCTAGCTAGCTAGCTTCCTAGCTCACAAAAAAGTAAGGTATATCAAGGTGTATGGAAGCCCAATTCCGCCAATGGGATGATAGTGATGTCATCTATCAACACAGTAAACATGGGATTCATACATTCAGATAAATGAATCCTCATTAATTCTGTTTCTCCTGCAGAATCACCCAATGCCTCCAACCTGAAGATCTCTCGGATGGATAAAACATGTGGCACGGTGATTGGAGGAGACGAGATTTTCCTGCTCTGTGACAAAGTCCAAAAAGGTGAACACATTTATTTGATGTAAATCAGTCAGATTTCGATTGATGATGTTTAGTATAAAGAAAACACCAGTAAAGTGAAAATACTGTTGATAATTATAGTTGGTTTAAACAGGTGGATAAAGAATTAACAGGTTATTTCTATCAGTATTCATTTACTTATAATTGATCAGAATTTTACTGTCTCTGAATTGGGAGATATATTCCATCATGCCTCTGTGCTGCTCTTTGTAGATGACATTGAGATCCGTTTTTATGAGGAAGATGATGAGGGAGGATGGGAGGCGTTTGGTGACTTCTCACCCACCGATGTTCACAAACAGGTGATGTTCCTAAAGAATCTTGAAGCCTGATGTTTTTACATTGTGAAGCCGCCTATGTAAGCGCATACATATATATAAACTACATCTGATACAAACTACATCTGATACTTAAACTAAATCTAGTACTTAAACTACATCTGATACTTAAACTACATCCGATACTTAAACTACATCTGATACTTAAACTAAATCTAGTACTTAAACTACATCTGATACTTAAACTACATCTGATACTTAAACTACATCCAATACTTAAACTACATCTGATACTTAAACTACATCTGATACTTAAACTACATCTGGTACTTAAACTACATCAGATACTTAAACTACATCCGATACTTAAACTACATCCGATACTTAAACTACATCTGATACTTAAACTAAATCTAGTACTTAAACTACATCTGATACTTAAACTACATCCGATACTTAAACTACATCCGATACTTAAACTAAATCTAGTACTTAAACTACATCTGATACTTAAACTACATCCGATACTTAAACTACATCTGATACTTAAACTACATCCGATACTTAAACTACATCTGGTACTTAAACTACATTGGATACTTAAACTACATCCGATACTTAAACTACATCTGGTACTTAAACTACATTGGATACTTAAACTACATCTGATACTTAAACTACATCTGATACTTAAACTACATCTGGTACTTAAACTACATCTGATACTTAAACTACATCCGATACTTAAACTACATCTGATACTTAAACTACATCCGATACTTAAACTACATCTGGTACTTAAACTACATTGGATACTTAAACTACATCTGGTACTTAAACTACATTGGATACTTAAACTACATCTGATTGAAGATAATTTTTTCAAAGAGAAATACAAAGTTTGGCATAAACTGATGTAAGGGTTCCTCCCATACTAACTGTGTATCTCTTTCCTCAGTACGCCATCGTGTTCAAAACGCCGCCTTATCACAGCACAGAGATCGAGCGACCCGTCACCGTATTCCTGCAGCTGAAGAGGAAGAAGGCCGGGGACAGCAGCGACCCCAAACAGTTCACCTACATACCGCAGGTCCAAGGTCAGCCCCAGCATCGCTGCATGAATGCAAGTTAACAGTGTTCAGCGAGGTGATGCCTCTGAATCAGGAGCTCTGACAGGAAGGTGTTTGGCTTTAGGGTTAAAGGTCATAGGTTTGGGGTTCCCCTCGGTGGAAATAGTTGGTATGCTCTGAGCGTCAGTCCTCACCTCCTCAGTCTTCAGGTTCATGAAAAGGATGGAAACGTTTTTCAGTCCTCCCCCAAATGCTTTAGTTATCTTTACATTTCCTCCTGTCATCCTCCTATTCTTCTCTGTTGCAGACAAAGAGGAGGTGCTGAGGAAGAAGCAGAAGCCGCTGCCTCACTATGAACCCTGGAGAGGAGGAGGAGGAAGAGGTGGAGGAGCTGGAGGATTTGGAGGAGGAGGAGCTGGAGGAGGAGAAGGTAGGATATTTAGCATTAATATACTCCTTTAGAAATCGTGTTTCCAACATGAAGAAGAATCATATGTTCACTGTAGCTCCGCCCCCACAGCCTGTTCAAGGCGTAACTGTCGCTCCTTCACTGTTCCTCTCTCCTCTGTACAAACATTATGAAGGTGTGATGGGGGGTCATTATTGGTCGCCATGTAACAGGGACACTAAATGATTGTTATGTTATTCTGCCGGATACCGATGTAAAACGTCACTCTAGATGCTCTGTTTCACATCACGCCTCTTTTTACTGAAGCATTCTCTGTGTTTAAAGGTCTTGTGTTCCCTGCTGCAGGATTCCAGTTCAACCAGCAGATGAATGGAGCAGGAGGAGGAGGAGGAGGAACAGGAGGAGTGTTCTTCTCTGGAGGCTTCGCAGGCTTCGGCGGAGGGGGAGGGCCTCAGATGTCAGGCTCCACCCCTCAGACAGGAGCTACCCAGCAACAGACAGATGGAAGAATGACAGGTCAGACTGGAGGACCAAGTGGTTCACCACTACAACAGCAGCTGTTTCAGATTGGTAAGACGCTGCATGAAGTAAATCCATGACACATTAGAATAGATTGGAGATGTTTGTGTCAAATTAATATTTGATGTACATCCCGCTTTGCTTTGTGTTTCAGCTGCCGCCCTCCACAGCCGAGCCTCCCAGAGTGCCAGACAGACCGCCGCTGCCCTGCTGCAGTACTGCAGCACCGGGGACGCCGGGGTCCTTCTGTCAATCCAGAGACACCTGTGTGGTGTCCAGGACGGAAACGGAGACACGTGAGTTTGTGTTATTTTTTTGTTCGGCTGAGGTTCCAAGTTTTATCATATCGAGGTTTGATGTTGTTTTATCTTCCCACAGTCCTTTGCACCTGGCCATCATCCATCAGCAGACAGGTGTGATCCAGCAACTGATCCACACTCTGCTCAGCAGCCAGCAGCAAAACATCCTCAACACAACTAACCACCTCCAACAGGTAGCTAACGTCTTGTTAATCCACCTTAACACAGCTAACCACCTCCAACATGTAGCTAACGTCTTGTTAATCCACCTTAACACAGCTAACCACGTCCAACATGTAGCTAACGTCTTGTTAATCCACCTTAACACAGCTAACCACCTCCAACATGTAGCTAACGTCTTGTTAATCCACCTTAACACAGCTAACCACCTCCAACATGTAGCTAACGTCTTGTTAATCCACCTTAACACAGCTAACCACGTCCAACATGTAGCTAACGTCTTGTTAATCCACCTTAACACAGCTAACCACGTCCAACATGTAGCTAACGTCTTGTTAATCCACCTTAACACAGCTAACCACCTCCAACATGTAGCTAACGTCTTGTTAATCCACCTTAACACAGCTAACCACCTCCAACATGTAGCTAACGTCTTGTTAATCCACCTTAACACAGCTAACCATGTCCAACATGTAGCTAACGTCTTGTTAATCCACCTTAACACAGCTAACCACCTCCAACATGTAGCTAACATCTTGTTAATCCACCTTAACACAGCTAACCACCTCCAACATGTAGCTAACGTCTTGTTAATCCACCTTAACACAGCTAACCACCTCCAACATGTAGCTAACATCTTGTTAATCCACTTTAACACAGCTAACCACAGGTAGCTAATGTCTTGCTAAGTCCTTCGATAAGGCTAACTATATCTGACAGGTAGCTTACCCCTAGTTAACACCTCTCAACAAAGCTAACCACATGACAGGAAGTTTACTCCTCATTAACCAATCTTATGACATCCAACAGGTTAGTAACTCACCTGATAACACAGCAATAATTTAATTGATCAATTTCATTAATAATAATCCACCTAACTGACTACAACACAGCTAACAACTTCAGATCTAATTAACTCTGACAGGTAACTAGCTCCATGCTAACACATCTCTCAACCATAACTTAAGTTACTAACCTGATGACTAACCACAAATAGCTAACGTAAAAGGTCACCTGACCACTAACTGCATCACCTGTTGTCTCTGCAGACTCCTCTCCACCTGGCAGTGATCACACGACAGGTGAAGGTGGTGGAGGTGTTGCTGAGAGCAGGGGCTGATCCCAGCCTGCTTGACAAAGATGGCCGCAGTCCCATCCACCTGGCAGCACTGGCTGGAGACAGCTCCACACTCCGTCTACTGTTGGCTCACCTAGGAGAAAGCCACACCCACCTGGTCAACAACCCCGATTACCATGGTGAGAGAACCAATCGTCAAATAGTGTCATGTGATAATATTTCTAGAGCAACTTAAGTGAAATATCACCTGTATTACTCAGGTCTTCATCCTCTACACCTGGCGGTGAGGAGGGATGGTGAGCGCTGCCTCCGCCTGCTGGTGGAGGGCGGAGCCAAAATCAATGCACCTGAGCACAAGAGTGGAAACACTGCCCTCCACCTGGCGGTCAGAGAAAACCTATTCAAGGTGGCGTGTACTCTCATCACAGAGGTACGACACACATGCCACCTGTACACCTGTACAGCTACTCATTAGTGACATCACAGCGTTACATCATCCGCTCTGTGTTTTTTGCAGCTGAAGGCAGACGTTAATGCCTGTACGTTCGGAGGAAACACACCTCTTCACCTGGCAGCCAGTCTGGGCTCACCGACTCTCTGCTCCATGCTCGTCGCCGCAGGTGAGACACGCTGAAATAGACTGAGGGCAGATAACCAAAACGTTTCCTTTGTTTAGTCAAGAAATCAACATGAGTGAAGACAGGGCTTTTATATGGTGGCCCTGAGAGGACAGTACACTGCAGTGCAAGAAAACGGATTCAATTTTACAAACTGTTCCCCAAAAACATTCCTAAGCTAATAACTAGCATGCCGAGGCTAGTGACCGAGGATCTGCTACTGTTACAACTGGTCATTAGCATTCAAAAGCACAACAAGGCTAGCAGCTCACTGGATCAGCTACTGGCTTGGCTGGTGATTCGGTTTCAGAAGCTAGTTACTACCATGCCAAGGTAGCATGCTGAGGCTAGCGATCTACTGGTTGGAAACTAGCTGGAAACTAGTATGTCAGGGCTAACAAGATTAATTATTGATTTCACTCATCATTTCCTATGGTGTATTTTGTATTTCACTGGCTCCACTCTGCCAATAAAATACAAAAGAAGAAAATGACAGCCCACATCAGTAGCTAATCCAGCTAGTTACCAGTTCAGACAGCTAATGACCAGTCGAGTCAGTAGCTGCTCCTGTGGGTTAGAAGTATGAGTCAGAATGTAAATCAACCTGACGTTAACTCCTGAAACTAAATCTTTAAAAAGTCTTTCACAAATTTCCGATGAAAGAGTGTAAAATAAAGACGGAAACATATGCTAGTGACTAAATGACGGACGTTCTTCAGGTGCTGATAAGAATATAGAGAACGACGAGCCGCTCTTCTTCAGCTCCTCTTCTGATGAAGAGCAGGATGAAGTTGAGCCAATCAGAGAGGAGGTCAAAGAGCAAGAGGCCGCCTCTCCACCATTCAACCCTCGTAAGAGACCTGCGGGAGGACACACCCCTCTGGACCTTGCAAAATGCCAAAAGGTAAATGGGCTATCCATTCAAAATAAAAGGATTTCATGATACTACAGAATCAATTTACTATCTATTTATGACCAAATACCTCCAGGACAAATGATTGCATGCTAACATGCTAAATTAAAATGCTTAGCATGGTAAACATTATTCCCTTTGTTAGCATTTAGCTCACAGAGCTGAAATTATGACTGTAAACTGTAACAAAAACAAAACACAGAATTACACCTGATTCACTGTCTGGACTCCATGTTTTCTATTCTGAGCATCACACAAAGCACTTCAAGTGTACGTCTCACATCTGATCCAATAATTTAAAAGCTGGACAATGTTTTACAGAATCTGGATGATTCTGACAAGACAAATCAACACTGAAGCTGATCGTCGGTTCAAATATTTTTACTGTCTGGTCTCCTCAGGTGAGGAACCTGTTGAACTCCAGACAGAGTCCGAAGTCGAGTCATCACAGTAGTAAGAAGATGAAGCCGAGCAGCACCAAAGGTTCGTTATTTATCAGCTGAAGTCACCGGAGACTGCCTGAGTGGACATGTCCGCTGTCTGAGGCCACAGTTCAATCAGAAACAGAAATAAAGGTCAAGCTAAAGCTAACAGAAAGAAAACAACAGTTTATCATTTTGAAAGTGTTTTTTTCCCCCAACTTTGCTGTTAAAGTTGGTAACCAAAGATTTTAATCTGACATGAGTCAAGTTTTTAGCAAACGTTTGTGAAACATACCTGTGCTGATGTTGCAGAGGTGGAGGCTTCAGGGCTGGATGAGGACACTCTGTCCAGGCTGGTGGAGGTTTTGAGCGTTGAAGACGTTCCCTGGAAGAAACTGGCAGAGAAGCTGGGGATGATGACGCTGACTCACCTGTATGTGGACAGTCCGACGCCCTGCCAGCACCTGCTGCAGCACTACAAGGTAATTCATGCTCTACAGAGACACAGAGCCTGGAGACGCCATCATGTTAATACAGCGTCTCTGTGACGGCGGTGCCTCTAAAGTGTCTGATGTCCCTGCGCCTGTCTGTTCAGCTGGGTGGAGGTCCCGTCCAAGGCCTGGTTGATGCGCTTCAGTCTCTGGGTCTGACAGATGGAGTCCGACTGCTGAGAAACACGGAGCTACGAGATGATAAACACAGCACAGGTAACACACACACACACACAAGTCATGTTATTCTGATTATATTCACTATTCAAAAAACATTTGAAATATATTCACGGTTTACAGACATAAATCAACATATCAGCACCTTCAATTTGTTTTCTCAGCTTTTCTCTACATGATTTATAAATATTTTGCAATAAATGGCTATGCTAGAGTAAATAAAATGTTAAATTAGTATAAATAAAATCATATTAGTATTAATAGCTATATCACTATAAAATGTTATTTTAGTGTAAGTAACGTTTTTTTTTTACAATAAATAAAGTTAGTAAATTTCAGTGACACATTCATGAAATAAAGAATCAGTAAGTAAATGTTTGCGTTTTTCCCTCATGAATGTTTTCCTGTTTTTTCAGCCACTCACCTTGTTTCTATTTCTATGCCCAATCAGATGCCGTTGACAGCGGCTTCGGCAGCCAGCCAATGGAAGAAGAGGAGCCACATGTGGCCAGTCAGTGACAAGAAGGAAATAAAATCCCATTGAGCAGCTTCGGTCATCTCATAGTGGAGGAACCAGGACTCTGAAGAACTGGACTTAAATATGTAGACCAATCAGAGTCTCTACTGGTTTGAATCTGTTTCCAGTAGTGTCGGACTCTGTTACTTTGACTGCGTTCCAACAAGCAGGTTTAAAATGAATAAGCTTTTTGTCTTGTGAAATTTCCAGTTTTCTGTCTGGTCACCAGAACGCAGCACGTAGGGACATCATCAGAGCACTCTCTGTTTATCAAAACTTTTATTATCATTCTATTAAATATAAAAGATCCATTTTATGGAAGCCTATTGATGCCAGAAGAAAAAGATTTTATATGTTATAAATGACAAAAATAAAAAAAAATGTAAGTAAAACTTCAAATTGTAATAATTTTATTATGAAATAATTTTGATTCAAAATAAAAATATTTTAGTCTTAAGTTGGTAAAAAAAAACTTGTCAAAATTATGACACTAAGTGAACATTGTGACAGTTGAAAGTTCAAAATTATAACTTTATAAAAAATATTTAGTGTGCAGATTGATCAGGAATGGAAATCCAAAAAATCAAAATGAAAAAAAATTGTCGTAAAAACAAGCATGAGATTCTCAGGATGCCCAGGTGTAAGACAGAGAGAAGTCCTTTATGTTGTACCTTTTCCTTGCAGTTCTTGTTAATAGTATATCAGAGAAAAAGATTTTTTTCCCGTTATTTTAAATTTGTGTCGTTGAGTTTGAGTCTTTTACGTCGTCATCAGTCGAGTTGAGGCTGTTTTACTAATACTGTGTATTCATGTGTTTTCTCTTAACCAAACAGCCTGGAGATGAAATCATCAACTTTGAATAAAAATGACTCTCAGACCGTCTTCAGTTTCTCTTTTTATTTTAGTCTCTAAGCCTTTAAAACATGTTTCACTATGACCTCATAGGATGTAATAGTATGTACAGCTCTCTATTGACAAGGCGGCAGCTAAAACATTCAGACCGCAGCAGGCCAAAAGAAAAAAACTTTCATTGAAATCAGCCTTCATCAATAAAATTGAACAGAATAAATAAAGTTGTGGATCAAATACCTCTGAGGTTTGACATCTGCTAAATCTAAAATATCTAAACCAAAGTGCGCTAAAACGCAGCGAGTGCTAGGTAGGCGGTCAGCCCATCTCCAATATGGCTTCTCAAAGTGAACATTTATTTACAAGAGCTGAAAGCAGCCGTGAGTTTTAGACGGATTAATCTTTAACTGCTTTAGTGCGACAAAAACACAAGGGTTACTTGGGGGTAAATGCGTCCCAGTGGGAGTCCAGCATCAGTCTTAACCTCCTGAAGCAACCAGTACACTGACAGTCGTCTGGCGGAGGATGAGATAAATTTAAAATCGTCTTCATGAAATGTTGGACGTTAAATTACGGAGATCGTCAGGAATCATGAGGGCTTGGAAGCAACGGAGGACAGTCAAACTCGAGCTGATCCTTCACCATTTAACATATGAAGGTGTTGTGGTTGGCAGATTGATGACGTTTCCACGGTAGAGCTGCAACTCACAAAACCTTCATCGCCTTTAAACTGATCGAGATCAAACCACAGCCGTTCTTCATACAGCCTGTTCACTCCTTATTAACGCTGTTGTACCAAAATCAGCTACAATTCTCCTAGAGGGCGCTCTAGGAGTCTTAAATGAATTGGAGTGAATGGAGCTAAATGGGTAAAATTATTATTTTCACCTACTTCTACACAAAAAAGTCCAAATTTTATTTAAGTTTATGCAAATATAGTATTGATTATGTGAAAACACACCAATATTCTTTCATTTTTCTTACAAGGAAGGCAATTTTGCCACCCACAAACTGCTAGCATTCTGCTAATCAATGCTCATTCATTCATTCATTTTCTGTAACCGCTTACCCTGTGTAGGGTTGCGGGGGGCTGGAGCCTACCCAGCTGACTTTGGGCGAGAGGCGGGGTACGCCCTGGACAAGTCGCCAGTTCATGGCAGGGCCACATAGAAAGACAAACCACCATTCACACTCACATTCACACCTACGGTCAATTTACAGTCATCAATTCACCTATATTACATGTTTTTGGTGGTGGGAGGAAGCCAGAGAACCCGGAGAAAACTCACGCAGACACGGGGGGAACATGCAAACCCCACACAGAAAAGTCCAGGCCCACAGTGGGATTTGAACCCAGGACCTTCTTGCTAATGAATGCTGATTGGTTAATTAATGATTTACGACTGATTGCGACACGACACCCTTCATCGAAGTCTCTCGGGGTCTACAGACGTTTTTGAAATGGAATTGAATGAATATCTAAAGGAGGACCAGAAGGACCTTCGTTTCTGAAAGCCAAATGTGGATCTGGTTAATGTAATAGCAGAGATATTCCACCGACAATTAATACCGTAAAGTAGCTTGTGGTGCTACCAGAGAGTGCTACCAATGCTACAACTTAAATAAAGGTATTTCACAACAATTGAAGCAGCAAAAATTATTTTTTCTTCATAAACGTTTAATTTAGGGCTTCTGCTCCATAGAGCTCCATTCATTTTGGATTACCTCACAAGTGCCCCCTATATACCCGGAAGTTCTGAGAGTGGTATATCTCTACTACTATTATAATATCTCTGGCCAAACCTCAAAGAACACCAGAACTTTTTCCCAATTAAATCGTTACCACCAATAGGAATGCTGAATTTACATATTATTACCGTCATGACTCACAGAGGTTTTTTAAAATGGACGATGACAGTGCTCCATCAGCTCGTGCTAAAAAAAAATCAACATATCGCTTAAGGTTCCACTGGTGTTGGCGGAGAACGTTCTCTGAAGTAGGAGCTAAAAAGTTTTTAAATTCTAAATACAATCATTCCATGTTCTTGTGGTGTGAGTACAAGAAAGGAGGGATTTCCTACAGTCCAAAACCATCTTTAGAAGTCTCATTTCAGACGTACTCTGAATAGAAAACTACTAGTTCCAGCAATGACAATCATTCTTAGTTGAGCAGCAGGTCTGAAGCATCCGTATATTTGATCTATGTAGATTCCACCCTCCATGACCGTGTCTGTGTCCTCAGTCCGAATTTTCCAATTTTGGCCGCGATAAAACAAGGAAAATAAACAGATATCTTTCTAAATGTCAACTAATTCTCCACAGAGGTTCCTTCATTTCAGTTCTGCCAGTACCTTTGAATTTTGAAATTCCTGAAGTCTGTGGGGGTATTTTCTCCTGCTGAGCTCAGCATTTCTGGTTCTGCAGGAATCAACTGAACATGACTAATTCCTGGAGTCCAGGGAACAGACACAGATTGTTTAATTTAAAATAAAACAGGTTCAAGTTTTTTTTAGTCTCCTGATCATATACCGTCAAAAATCTGAAGTTTTGTTTTAAAGAAATTTGTTGGGAAAATATAATATTTTGGGTGGATCATTCCTTTAAACGCACCACCTCTCTGCTGCCACCTGGTGACCATCTCCTGTTATTACACCATATGGTGAACAACAGCAAATATGATTAGATGATTTTATATCAGATTAACTGATAGTAAGGCGCTGGAGTACAGAGGACCAGGACCACCAAAATACAGTAAGTATTAATAATAATCCCATGTCCTGAACGTTGGGCTTTGTGGTATTAAAAAACTACTTCACTTGATTACTTTATTTGGTTTTTGCCATTCATGTGACCAGACAGAAAATTTAATTATCTTTTTTTTTCATCAAATCAACAAAAACTTGAAATGACTTTGTACAACTCGTAGAACATAATCCAAGTCTAAAGAAGATCCCAATTGGTTCTGAAAAGACTATTATTATTATTTATTTATCTACTAGATTATTTACACCCTTTATTTAAACTGAAATCTTCACTGTAGCATATAAGACAAAAAGTATTCAAGCTCAGACATGATGCTCTTAGCAAACACTTTTAGCTTAGAGGCTACAGTAAAGATTTAAAGATGAAAAAAGGTGTAAATAACATCTTTTCATATAAGTTTGTGATCTGTATACATGGACTACATCGTACGAGCTGTATGGAGTCGTTTTATGTTTGTTTTGTGGTCTCCATCTTCTTAAATTGATTAGGAGAATGCTGCTATGCTATTTAGCTGTGAAAGATATTTAGATGATTTTTTGGAAAATGATTTAAAAAAAAGAATTATATTTTACAAATGTAAGAGTCACAAACATTTCCTATTAATAAAAATCTGTCAAATGAAAGAAAAAGACAACAGACTGTCTGGCCACATAACTTGAGAAAAAACAAATGAAGAACTGAGATGACCAGTTAAAAGTCATGTGACAGCTAATCTATTTTTTTAATAACTACATGTTGAATGTGTAGATGTTTCACACATTATGGAAAAACAAAAGTCCAAACTGAGTGAATTAGTTAATTTTATAACGTCCAGCTCTGCGTTCAGGTAATGGGATTATGTTAATATTTTGTGTCTGTTGTATTCTGGCAGTCCTGGTCTTCCATTCTGCAGCTCCTTACTTTCAGTAAAGTCCCAAAATATTTTGTAAATGCTCAACTTTCCATCAGCAAGGAGATGACATGAAGTTTTTGGTTGAACTGTTCCTTTACGTACAATTTTGAATTACTATTAGTATTTGCAGTTCTACTCCAGCAGTACATAAAGTTATTAAAATTACTTCCATCTATACTACATGTATCATAAAAGTGAAGAACACATGAATGCATCAAAAATCATAATACAATAATGTAATCTGTTATTCTCCATTATGAGTACTTTTACTTTTATCACCATTAGTATATTTTGATGCTGATGTACTTTTACTAACATGATTTTAAATGCAAGATTTAGGAGCACTTACACGCCATGGTATTAGTACTTTTACCTCACGTTAACGTGAACTCTTTTTTTCACTGCTAAGTACAGAAGCCTCTCAATGACTTTACTCTGGTGACCCCCCGTGGCAGCAGGGGTAACTGCACATGGAAGACATCTCAGAATCCCTTTCTGGTGTCTGACGGTGATGATGATCAGGAGACTCTCGGTTCATGAGAAAACATTTTGTTTCAACACATCATCTTATGAATGGTTCTCCAATAACAAGAACAATTTAGCAAGATGCAGAACCTTTAAATGTGCATTCTACAGGATTAGTTGGTCTCTAAACACACCACTCAAAAGTGTGTAATAGACCTTTAGTAAAGAAACGTAATGTGTTTCATGCTGGTCGAGATGATGAGCAGGAATGTGAAAATGGATGGATTCAAACATTCTTCAGTTTCCAGCACAGAGTGTAAAATTGTGGAAGATCATTAATGACAAAACTTTAGTCTTTAATTTTACTTGCCTTTGTTATAATTTTCCAACACACCAATAATTATTTTCAGGAGCCTCACATTTGACCTAAATTACCTAAATTCTGTGATTCTGCTGCCCTGTTTTCGGCCTTTCATCTTTATTGAACGTGAAGAGCCCAAAAAACAAAAATCTTTATTATTGAGTTTGGTCACTAATGATCTTTTACACACACACACACACACACACACACACACAGACACAGACACACACACACACACACACACACACACACACACACACACACACACAGACACAGACACACACACACACACACACACACACACACACACACACACACACAGACACACACACAGACACACACACACACACACACACACACACAGACACACACACAGACACACACACACACACACACACACACACACACACACAGACACACACACACACACACACAGACACACATAAACACACACACACACACACACACACACACAGACACACATAAACACACACACACACACACACATAAACACACACACACACACACACACACACACACAGACACACACACACACACACACACACACACACACAGACACACATAAACACACACACACACACACACACACACACACAGACACACATAAACACACACACACACACACACAGACACACAGACACACACACACACACACACACACACATAAACACACACACACAGACACACAGACACACACACACACACACACACACACACACACATAAACACACACACACACATAAACACACACACACACACACAGACACACATAAACACACACACACACACACACACATAAACACACACACACACACACACACACACACACACACACACACACACACACACACACACACACACACACACACACACACACACACACACACACAGACACACACAGAAGTGCAGGGGAGGAGATATTGTCATGTTGTTTGTTTGTTTGTTTGGCAAAGGGAGTCCTGACTCCAGTGTCTGCCCCCTCCCCTCTTCTTCCGTTCTCCCCTTTGGTCAGTTGCCATGGAAACAGACCCACGCGCTCTGTCCATCATATGTGGTCGGCATGGCAATCAGCACCCCTATCTGTTGCTAGGAGAAGCAGAGCGGCAGCTGTGCAGGAGGTCAGCTTTTGAGGAGATTGAAGTACCTTCAAACGGTTCGAGTTCTGATGATGAAGCTTGTTCTTCATCATCTTCACAAAAAAGTTTCCAAAAAGTCCCTGAAATGAAAGATGTGACAGGAAATAAAGCTTTAACTTTGAAACTCACCAGCTGTGAACTGTGTGAAATAAACTGACAGCTGTTTCCTGAATATATTCACTCGTCCTCCTTGGTGACGAGAGTTTCTTCTCCCACAGACTCAGCTCGTCTCAGCTCGTCTCACCAGAATCAGAACCAGACTGAGCTTTAACAGAAAAGGTTTAAAGGACTCCAGTGACACTTTTCAAATAAAACCCAATCCTTGCCACCTTATGGCGCCTCCTCCTGTTTCTGCAGCTCCAGCCACTGGTTGTTCCTGCCACTGTTCTTCTTCTTGCTTCCGTCTCTGGTGCTGTCCCCGCTCTTGGAGGTCGTAGAGGACGTGACCTTTAAGCTTTTTGACATCTTGGTCCCACGGATCTTCTCCTTGCCGGCAGTGTCCTGAGGCAGTGCTGGACTGGAGTGTGCCCTCTGCAGGCCGCCGTCGTCAAACAGCCGCGACTCGAAGGCCGACAGGTCTTCGTCTCCGCTCGACAGTTTGGCCCGCAGCAGCATAGCGTACGTCCCGTACCGAGTTTTCTGAGAGGGAGACAAGAGATGGTGGTTAATTGTTTTCAACAGGGTAGCATGTTAGCATTAGTTTGAGTTCCTCTGGTCATTTTCAGCTGTGAGACATCAGAAATATTTCTACTGAAACACCAAATACTACAGTAAAAGTTAAATTAGTGAGTATTTTGTGTCCAGTAGATAAAATTTATCAGAATGTAAAGTAAAAACCTCCTTTAGTTTCTCAGAACATCATTTGGTCTCCATGTGTCCATCTGGAGTCTCCTAAATGTCCTTTTTGGAGCTCCTGGACCTTTCAATGAAAATAACCCTGTAGAATGGTCAGACTATGTTCTTCACATCTGAGGCCAGTGTTCACTGATAGTGTGTCTACAACCCCATACTGTACTTTACCTCTAAACATAAACACACACTTACTTACACTGACGTGCCAGTTTGACACCAGACAGACTGATCTGGGGACAGTTTGTGATGAGGACGAGGGATTTTACTGCCTGTTTAAAATGAAACCTGTGACTTCTGATGGTTTTCACTCTGTGGAATATGAAACCTCATAAAACACATCCGGTGTGTTTCCACATGTCCAGATAGTAAATGTGTGGGCACTAAAATAAATTCAGATAACATCAAAGTTGAGTCAGCTGATTATGATGGCTATTAAGGTAAAAACAAAAATGAAACCATGGAGGAAGGAAATATTCAGAGAATAAAATCACAAAGAATAAAGATGTGAATAATCCTGTAACATTAAATTCATGGTTTCTGCATTGATCTGAGGGACCAGCGTGATTTAATCCATATTTAATCATATTTAATGGTTTTGACACCACAGTTAATTTTATTTTTATCATCACTGAGAATATCTGAGGTTTTTTCTGAGACTTTTCTCTCATAAATACCCCCCCAGCCTTGTAGCTTTCTTTTTTACTTAATGGCTCTCACAGACCTCCGTAGTTTTACAGTCCTACTATAAGAAAAACATGAACATAAAACATAAAAAAAAGAAAACATACATTCACACATTGAAGTGTAAATTTTATCCTCACCTCAAACTCCAGGTACTCCTGTCGGAGTTTGTGCTCCTCCAGCTCACGACCTTTCACCTTAAGGTCGGGTGTGGACACCGTGAGGTCAGCCAGCTCGGAGGAAACCGCCCTGAAGCGGTTCTCATGAGATTTGACCTGCTCCTCCTGTCGGGACAGACGATAGAAGTGAAACAGTCCTGATGTGACTGAAGACATGAATCTAACAAAAATGGAGGCAGCTGCACTGGTTTGACTGGTAACCAGTCTGTACCTGGGACAGTTTGGTGTTGGACCCTGGCAGCAGAGGACGGCTGAATCGCTTCTGGGAGCCGATCGCCGCCGGAAACGGTGGAGCTGAAAACACGGCCGCCACCACGTTGATGCGCGTGATCCACGACTGCATCTGTTCTGCGTTCCTGCAGGAGAAAGACGAGAACCAACGCTCAACCTGTGTGTGCACACTTGCTGTTTGTAATGTAACCATGACGTTTAAGATATGATTGGATGATAACCAAACATACAGGTGTCTGTGGTGAGGAGTCATATGATGCAAATCGAAGTCGTCAATGAATGTTTAAAACGTCAAAAAGTTTCCAACCAAGTGACAATAAAGAGACAAAGAGACAAACAAACAAAAAAGCAAACAAACAAACAAACGGTGTGGAATCTTACGGCGCCTGGAACAGGAACACCCTCCAGTCGGCCGTCCTCAGGTAGAACACGTTGGCTCTCTTGCTGTAATCGGCGGCTCTCATGGCCAGAGAGTGATGGATGGACACGGCGTTCTTCACATCCTCCTCCGTCAGCTCTCGCTCCGCACGGTACTCATCCTGTCAGCCAATCACAGAGCAGCATGATGTCAGCATCCAACCATGTTTCAGCTCAGTTTTCTTCTTTTTTAAAGATTTATGAAGGAAAACCTTGGTTTATTAAAAGACCAGATATCACATTAGAAGCAGTAGCGTTACGTGTTTTACTGAAACATCATTTGTTGTGCAGTAATGTACGGAAGCGTATTGCATTCACTTAAGAAAACAAATTCTGCTCTGTTTTTCTGAATAAATGACATTATTATGTCATTAATTCATAAAAACAGAGCATAATTTTATTATTTCATAAAAACTTTTGTTTTTCTTAATTAACGAGATAATTATCTCAAAATTCTGGGTAAAATT